>MU376167.1:170045-365324 GCA_022495205.1 Hypoxylon sp. FL1150
GCATCGTTTATTTAAAACTTCGGGTAAATATAGATCGTTTATCGGACCCACACACCCCCCCCCCCCCCCCCCGGACATACATAATGCCCTATCCTAGGTAGCGTCAGGGTCCAAAACACAGGCTCCTCCTTTAGACAACCCTTTGCCTATTCGAGCATGACAATCAAAGTCTGCGGCATCTTATTGGCTGATGAGTCCGGGATATTATATTTAGGTATGTTTCGTGAAACCAACATTTCTTTTCTCTCTTACCCCGCCGGTTCTCCATCACATCGATATCGCTTGGCATCTCGGAACGGAGCCATTAGGTACTATATGGAAACGGGGAATTTGTTACGATGCCCCATACGTTAGGCAGTGGAAATCTCTACTATGTATCCCTATAGCAGGTGGAGAAAAGCTCCGCGGAAGAGGGGAGTGAGATGATTGCTCAAGAACTTGCAATATATCAGTAATATCAATAGGGCTATTGATTAACCTTTAATTTCTCCTATGAGCAATCAATTATGTAACCTAACTAAATATATATTATCAAGCATTTCATAAAGAATTTACGTACTGAACCATGAAAGGAGGCACCGTACATCGGCACATAAAGTCCTACGCTAGTTCTACCCATCCCCTCTACATAGTATACATGTAACCGAGGGGTACTATACGGAATAGCACCAACCGCTCAGCCACCGCCCTACGAAGAGTACCAGAGTACCAGAGTACCCCTGGACCCTTACTCTCGCCAAGTCCGGTACGCCAAGGGATTCTGGGATTCTGTCGCGTGGAAGTCAACCATCAGAATCCTCCTGATTGACGCCCAGACGCCTCAACGACTTCCCAATCCATTCACCTAGTCTGCGCCCTCAAACGAGCAACGTAAGACCTAGAGATGTTAGCGTCACGTCCTCTAATTAATTCGTCGCCACGTGCGTATCGTATCGCAAGGGACAAAGTGTTGAAAATCTTTGGCTAGCTCGTCTGTCAGTTCGGTCGGTTAGTAATAACCTAATACATTTCGCGATGTGACTTTCAAATCCGAATTATTTTCCACCTCGCCGAGGTCCCCGATTCACCGCCGTCCTTCCTTTTCTCGTTGCTGGTATGTCTATGAGTAACTGGTTAAAAGGGAGACCTTTTTAGAAGCGAAATTCGGCAATTGTCTAACGGTATTAAGATAACCTAGATGCTTCCATCGCTTGCGCGACACAACAAGACTTGCGTAAGCACGTAGTTTTCAAGCTGACAAGGATTCAATTTAAGCCTAGGAGGCTTTGATCTCTCTCCCATGTTTTCGGTTAGCTAGCGTTGAGGGGAAAGGACCGACTAGGAATCAAAATTGATATCTTGGGACTAAACGCCGTTTGGGTTGGAGAAGCCATCGTTACTAACGAACCTGCCTTCCTAAGTTGGCCTCCAAGTTACTTGGCCCTAACCAGGTACACATGTGAATATTGCTAGTCGAATGTTACAATGAGACATATGAACATGGATGGGTAAACGAGAACTTCAAGAAATGCAGATGTGAAGCATTGTATTAGCTCGTAGCATTGATCTCTAACTCAAAACCATTGGGTATATGGCGATAATACAGATTTCTAATACACATGAAATGTGTTTTCCTTTGCAGGGTACACATGGGTATGCTCAACCAATAGCATGCTATAAAATTACAATGACGTCCGCTTTCTGAGTCCTCATATCACCTGCCCCTTGACTTCGTGATTGGAATTAGATGTTCGACCGCTGTTCGTCAGCTCCGTTACGCTGTCAGTTTCTATATCCCTGCGCGAGCTTCGGCTCCCGAGTCGGAATGCGAAATTGCGCTTGTCGTGGTGGTCGGTGCCGTACTGACTCGGCTCGGGACTGTGGCCGTTGACACGCGCCCAGATATCAGAGAACATTATCCGCACTGCCTTCCAGCTCGTCGCCACATAGATACACGTGTTCCAGAAACCCTGTAACGGCAAGACTATGGCGCTCATGATCTCCAGGGGCGCCGAGACGTCGTTAGAGTTAACAACACCGTACACGCGATTGGCCGAGGACGGAATCCAGGTGATAAGAAGCGCCGTGAAGAATAAAAGGGCGCACTTGCTGTATGACCACGCCGCGTTATTCGCTTCGTAGTTTGCTCTCCGCTTCTGTACCCTGCCCCGTGCCCAAACCGTCGAAGGTGTCGGTGGGACGTTGCTTTGGATAGGAAGGGAGAAGTCGGCTTGCTGCGGCTTCGGGGGACCCTTCGTGTCGGAAGAGATGGTTACCGAGTATAAAGTTTTCTTCTGAGTAGCACGTCGACCGAGTGGTGCGAGGTCAATACCATCGCTCCCTTCCTCCGCAGCTTCGGACGATATCGTCACCTCGGTTGTCTTGACTGAATAGGGGTCGTCCATGGCTAGCGGATCAGGGTCGTTAACACTGCTGCTTGCGCCAAGACTACGCAGTTGTTTTCGTTTCTTGTAGATCTCTCCTCCCGTTCGGAAATAGATGAACATAGTAATTAGGATGACAACCCTGAAGTAGAGTCAGTGTCACAAGATAAAGGATATAAGATATTAACTTCGGGCTCTTACCAGACCGGTCCATAGAAGGTTGCTATACGGAAGATATCCCATTCCGAGCTAACCCAACACCAGAGAGTTGCGTTTCCATACATACGGCCCTTAGCTTCGGCTTTGACGAAGACATAGGTAAGAGCGGGGATGAATGGAATTCCGTAGCACAACAAAAGGTACCATATCTCCATCTTACGAAGTCCCGCTGCGTCGAACTTATGATAGAACGTCAAGTAAACATTGAATGCCATTGCCAGCGTCCAGAAGGCATCGGCGGGCATAAACCTGTATCAGTTATTTCGGTTTAGCAAGATGAGCGAACGGATATACCCGTGAGAGGTAAGACGAAACTCACATTTGGATGAGAAATCCTTGGAATTGGCACGCGAACGAGTCGAGCTGCGACACGTACTCTCTCGACATCAACGTCCCGACGTTCGTCATCATATTACCGAAGGAGGCGTAGAAGACAAGGCGGTTGATGGGTTTTCGGAATGCTTTCGAGAATATGAAAGTGAGGATGACGAAGACACATCCTAGCAACGAGCACACCGAGCCTACTCGCTCGATGATGCTAATGGCCTCGAGTTGGCTCAGTGTCAGGTCATGTGCCATCACTTCGAATATCAGGTCGAGCCTCGAAGGTAAAGTGCGGCCAGACTTGATTAGCGTAGGGACGCTCAGGCTCTGCAAGCGATCGGGTGCAACTCTTAGCGAGGAACTATCGTCAGTGTTGGATATTATTTTATATCCTACTCTGCAGTCTCGTTCGAACAGTGTAGAATTGGCTGAAGGTCGAACCGAGTCAATAGTCGAATTGGTACACCCGGCAAATTCGCTGTCCTAGCATTACTTGTGTGAATGAAATCGACAAGTAACGCGGGTCTCGATATTCCACTGATGAAAATTGAGCTCCGAGATCCACGTGGTCATACACGGCATCAACGGCCGAGTGCCAGGAGAATATATTGAGAGTTGAGCGCTGGCTGGGTCGAACCGGCCTCGGAATGTCTCACAAGATGGTACGGGCCCAAGCCCTTAGATATATTGAGCCCTGGAGCATTTTCGGCTGCAGGAGCTAGCAAGGGATGCAGGTCCCGAGCTCGCAACGGGGGTGACGCCGAAGCCACTAGTCGAGGAGCCCGGCGTGGTCATCTTGGAGCAGTAAGGGGCTATAGGATCAGGAAGGCAATCAGAAGCAGACTAGAAAAGGAGTACCGAGTTGTGGAACAGTGATTTGTTCGTCGAAGCCAATCAGGTTAGCAAACGCGGAGAAAGGAAATCTCTGTCCTCTGTGCAAGGCACCGCAGATGTGCACAGCACGGACATGGCGAACAAGGATAGCAGCGCGACTGTCAGAAAACCATTATTCCCAGCGTAGTATGGAGGTGGAACTATATCATTAGTAGCCAGACCCAATACATAAGACTAACCTAAGATATGAGTTAGCTTGTTTATATTTCAGCTTTTATTCAGCTGGCACTCAGAAGGTTCTTGGAGGAGACACTAATCCCTATTGCCAGTTATGGTATGCGAAGAGTCCAGTAACCTAGTAACTTGTAAGGATCTCGTTAAAATTAATCGTCAGCTTTGCTACCTCGACTACTGCATCTTTGCATACATATACACATGTCTCTATAAGGTACCTAAGTAGCTCAGTAAAGCTCCGAGGCATGGGTTGAGCGAAGGCCGAAATGTGTCCAGACTTTTTTACCCCAGCTTGGCGAACAAGGGGACAAGGGGGATATGGGGCGGGAGGTCGGGGCTAGCGTCATCGTGGCCAATGGTCATGGCGGAGCATCCGTTTCTGAAACGCCATCAAGATCTTGATAGGGTCTACCTACCTAGGTGGGTATGAAGGTCTGACTGGCCGTTACAAGATATGCCGTTGGTAAGTCATTTTGAAGTGGAAATTCACACTCGGTAAGGCTCTCTTGTAAGTTGCCTTCACGGCGTCTCACCTGATGGAGTAATAGATGACTTTCATTAGGTTAACCTAGGGTATAGGGGCTGCTCAGTGCTGGCGCTGGTATGCCATAAGCACTATCTAACCTACCTAATTCAACCTGCGCATGAGTAGGTGTATTACATTGGTATAAGATATTTGACGCCATCGACCATGCTGTTGGAAATAACTCTATTTACGTACGGATTGAGGAGTCTATTGCTACCCATTAAATATATATACATAGGAGAGATTATTCATTCGATTGCTTACCTCTACAATGTTGAAGTCCTTACTCAGCACCCAAAGGGACATATCACGGGAACCAGGAAATGATATCTTACGCAACGCGACCGAGAACCCCTGTGCCGGATAATTTCTCTCTAGCAAGAGTCAAGGGAGAGTGCAGATGTGGCAACCATGGAACACTCAGGGCGCAGCTGTTCGGAAGTCGCACAAACAGATAACGGCACTTGTACATCGCCGATTGCGCAATGGTTCTTTGGCCGTTCCCCTTTTCATGAAGCGGCCAAACTTGAGCAGGGGACAGTGCGCATGTGAAGCTGAACAATTACCTGCAGTACGCCAGAAGCATACGACATTGGGGAAGCACATTTGTGGGGGTACTTTTGGCTTACCTGCAACTAAGACGTAAGTGTCGCATTGCCAATGAACGCTCTGTTACATAGCTCTGTTCCCTTTTCATCTTTTTACCTGGCTTTACATAGTAGCATCGAAAGCTATCTGAACCTGCATAGTAAAGTGGGCGGTTCGTGATTTAGGCCAGGACTTCGACGCGGTCTACCGGGTTTGCGCTGCTTCGTCGTCCGGCGATCGCCCAAGGTTAATAAGACGACGCCGAATCGCTTGATCGCCTACTTGACGTAAATAGATAGGCAGATAGGATGGATTCATTCCCATGACATCGATTGTTACGTCTTACAGCCCTACAAGCAGACTGGGCCTAGAATTTGGTTGTGGATGAAGTCTCCATAAATGACGGGACGATAGTAAACATCTTGGGCGGAGCCAAGTTTCATTCCGGCAGTCCCGACCCGCCGTTGGGCCATTAGTCTTCAGGGTCTAGTATAGATCCGGGGGAGTAGTCGTATCATCGTCTACTTGCCAAGCACCTAGGTTGCTAATGGTATTCAATCATATCAGATCATAGCTTGGTTCTCTTACGAAAACAGCAAAGGAGCACAGCATATCTAACGTCACCGTCGCGTGGGAGCTACGAGACTCCAGGACATCCGTGTGAGGTCACGAGAGAGGCCGGCAAGTTAAGTCTATGCTGCTGCGGAAAGAAACCTCAATTCCAAATTCAAGGCTACCAAGCCCCTTAATGCGATCGAGTTGGCAGGCAAGCCCTTCGCGGCTTTCGCGTCAAGAATTGTATAGGAGAAACAACCAAACTGACATCGATTTTCAAGGCCAATAAGGCTGATTCTTTCATGAATAGGGGAAGTTGAAGCGGGTGTTATACTACCAGCTTCTTTCCGAATCCTTTTCGGCAAAATCTACCGCATCGAGTCGTCTTCCTAGACTCAAGGACAATCGGTAGGCTCTTTACTGTTTTCATGTTGAATGGAGTTGAAAAGCAGTGAGACTAGGTCTCATGGCTGAGCACCGCCAGATGTTACAAAGGCTCCCGGCTTTCAACCACCGATACTTGTGTCAGGCTCTATTCGCACATTCAACGAGAATTATGCTAGACCTTCACGTTCATTATTGTTCTCTGAGTCAATGATGAGAATGATTGCATGATTGCTGACGAGGCTTCCGCCACTGCCTAAGGTCTCCTTTGTAGGTCGCCTCAATAAGACGATTCAGATACCCTCGTTCTGGAAAACTTCTAGAGCTCGCGATTGTTATGAGTTCTTCCGATCCGAACGGATAGGCTCCGTAATACGCGACAGAACTCATGGCTTATCTACGAAAGCCTCTCCTTTGTCATCCGGAACATCACCTACTAGTCTCATAACGCCAGGGAAGCTGAATAGCCCCCTTTCAGGTGTCAGTGACGCCGGAGATTCAAGATGAAGGAAGCCTTATATAGATATTATGGGCGCCTGCCAACTTCCTGAAGTCCTGTGGTAGCAATAAATCTTCGCGAGAACCTCTCGAACGACACTCTGAAAAGTCCGTTCACCCACTAAGCTCCTATAAGTCAGACGGAGGGCCGATTATATCTAGGATCGATCTGTTCAAGTCACGCTCAAGGTAGCAAGATCACACACAGCATGGCAAGGAGGAAGAACAGGAATCGGAACCTAGGAACTCGGGCCAACAACAAATGGGGGTCGCGAGCCCCAGGCATCGACGATGATCATCCAATGCACGGTACGGATTCCTCTCCTCCGAGAAAGCGCGGCGGCCCTAATAGAAGGGGAGGCAGGAATAACCCTAACCAAGCCCGTAACCAGCTTTGGAACCAACATAATCAAAATCCCCTCAACACCAACACTCAAACAAACATCCGCAACGGTTTTCGAGGGCAGCGAGGCCGTAGCGGACGTGGCGGGCGGGGCGGCGGGCGAGGTGATAGAGGCGGTAGAGGTAGAAATACCGGTGTCTTCACCGACACAGCCAACAACCCATTCGGCGATCTGCTCCCCACAGGTCCAGTAGCAGACGACCAAGGCAGCGGAAATGGCAGCGGAAATGGCAGCCTCCCCCGGTCGTTGTCGGCGACATATCCCAATTTCCACGGCAACAGTAACAACGGCTCCCGCGTCCGATTCTGTACCGAATGTTCCGCAGTCCGGCGCTCTAACTTGCGATTCCGGAATGTGGCGGCGCAAGCGTTAAAGCGATGTAATGAGCACTTCATCGCGTGGGCCGACGAGGCCGGCGTCGGATTCGGAACCAGCGACGAGATGGACTGGCAGCCTGAGCCAGTCATCCGCGTCCTACTACTACCGCCACCGCCACCGCCACCGCCTCCGCCGAAGCAAGGATCGCCTCCGAGTCAGGACTCGCTGTCTATGGAAGAGCCACTGCAACCGCCGCAGGAGCAGGACCAACATCAGCAGCAGCAACAGCACTATCAGCAACAGCACCAGCAACACCCACAGTACCCACTGAACCAACAGTACACGCCAGGCCCGATTACTATGCCTACGCCTACGCATACGCATACTCCTACGCCCGGACCTTGGCCGTGGCCGCCATGGGAAAAACCTCCAGTTCTGCATCAAAGATCGAGAACGCCTGCGTTTTCGGCCCCAGCGTTTGCACCCATACCTACGGCTGCGCCGATCCTGGGCACGGTGCCTAGTGGCAGCGGCGGAAGTCTCGACGGCTTGAGTGGATCTAACATGCCGGTTTCGGGCTTCGGACTGCTCGGTGCTGCTGCTGCTACCACCGGAGCGCCCTTGTCTTCCAGAATACTAGACCAATTCCATCGACCTCCGTCGCTTCGTTGGGAGTTCACATAGAACCACATGCTTGAGAATGTCTTGAGCCTACCCGATGCTGAGAGGACTACACTGGTATGAATAAACGTATAAAAGCCCTTGCGCCGGTCAGGAATCTAACGCGCAAGTTCTGGAGGTGATTTGGTGATTGAAGTTGAGCAAGAGTCTGCAGGAAGGCGAGTCCGATACTCCCATAGCTTGATGAAAGTCTTTTGAGATAAGATATAGAGAGAGACTATTTAACGGACGCTCGCTTATCTTGTAATTGCCTGTAATATGTGAATGTCATCTCCTACTCGTATCCAACGCCAAAACATAGGACTTATAACTAGAAAGGTGATCCACCACATATAAAATGCATACTTCACGTGGAGATTGTCATTCATAGCCCCTTCTCCTTAATGGATTTTCTCCACGCCTTTACCTGGCCCAGATTGGCGTCGGAAGAGAGAAGATAAAACACCAAGCGTCTCGAATGAAGGTCTAGTTTTTCCCTGGCTAACTGTCTAACCCTTATGGCTTGTCCTCCTGCGTAGTGAAAGGAGGCGCTGCTACTACTCGGCGTAGCCAACGAATATAGTGTTAGGGATTTTTGTCGGCCACTTCAGAGCTCTGCTTTTGGAAATGTCATCAAGAGGCTCCATGCTCACCGACTCCGGCCGACGGATGGCGAAGTCTCTTGAGAATTTGACGAGGCGTTTTTCTCCTGCTTTTTCGTCATTTGTATACTCCAGCGTTTTCTGCAGCGAGGGTAAGAAGTGTCATGTGTTCCTCTCGCAGCTTCTTGAACTCGCTGAGCAGTTCACACATTACTGCATGCCCTTAGCTCTAGCCGAGGGGAGATGGCCTCGTGCCTCGTAGCCGACGTCTCGTATTTTTGTCGTGCGATAGAGGGGGGCGGTCGACGTTTCGCGTCCGGGCGCTGCCGTAGACGCCGAAGCCATTGTATGTGAAAGGAGATCGGCAAAAATGAACCGTTGACGCCGTAGTAGTATTTGGTGGATGCGGTTTCGTTTAATAAGTCGTTGCCATATTCTTAGACGTCTTTCAATGGCTGTGCGGGACAATCCCAGCTTGCTTCATAAGCACCCGAGTTTCCTGTTACACAGCTATAGCAGGTTATCGAAAACTGAGCCTATCAATTTGATCGAATCCCAAGACACGATGCTCAGCTCCTCGGTTACGCAGTGCTGAAGGAGAGATAGGGCCATGTTAACCAGAGATATAATAGACGAAACACGCAGACCGAGTTGCTTTTATTTGGTATTGGTCAGAACGATACGTTCCCTTAGCGGAACTATGCACAAGTGAAAACAGCAAAAAGCCCAAACCGTCCTAACGCCTAGTCGCCGTAACCAGATGGGAATTTCAACTCCATCCCCTGAACCGTAAGTGGATTATGACCCGTCACGTGAAGGCCGCGAATACAACCACAAAAGGTGGTTGCCCTTCAGCCTATAAGGTGCTTAGTTCGCCTCCTGGTACTGTCCGATGACAATACAGTGATCTCGCTCATAAGGTTCTAGCAAAAGCTGTCAGTACACTGTAGTCACAATAGTAAGGATGAGGGAGCAAGTACCTAGTGTAAGTTGCTCCTGGGGCTTGATGCGCTCTGCTCTCAGCTTCTGCACCTCCTGCGCGAAGACTGCTTCTGGAGCAGCTGTGCTGTCAATGCAGTTTGCCTTAATAGAGATTACTACACCACCGCCAACTTTGAGGAATTGTTGCGCGTTGAGAGCGACGATACGGGCTTGGTCAGGTTGCGCAACGTCGGCGAAAATGCAGTCGACCATCGGTACGAGCATGCGGTACTTCATAGGATGCCGGGCATCCTCGACGATGGGAATGACGTTGGTGCGGTTCTGGGCCATGTTGACCAGATCACGGCCAGATCGGTGGGAGAATTCGACCGCGTAGACGTTTCCAGTAGGGCCGACAATATCAGCAACGTGGGACACTGACGTTCCCGAGGCAGCACCTAGGTACAGGACTTTGGAGCCAGGCTTCATGTAAATGTTGTCGATACCTCCAATGATACCAGCGGCCAACTTGCTTCGGAAAGGATTCCAAATTCGGTATTCCACCTTGGTAGTGATAGGTGTGCCATCTTCACCCTTGGTGGTGTCATCTATAGTGACTCTCTTCTCGCCGTAGACTTCGATACCAGGTGCGATGCTCTTGGTAAGCAGATGATCTTCCTTGCCTCGGGAGACGAAGACACCCTCGTGACGGTGGGGCTCCTACAAGATGAACTGTTAATCGGACGAACGAGCAAAGAGAGAATAAGCGATGGTGAACTTACAACCACGACTTTAGCGCCACCTCTGGCACCGCCGCGACCACCTCCTCGGCCAGCACCTCGAGGAGCTCCTCGTCCGCCACGACCAGGAGGGCCGCCACGTCCACCGCGTCCGCCGCCTTGAAGATTATTGTTAGCGTCCAATCTGCCAGTTCCAAATTTGTAAGTTATATTCACCTCCTCGACCGCCTCCAAAACCTCCGCGACCACCACCTCGTCCACCTCGATCACCAAAGCCTCCACGGCCACCTCCGCGGCTACCTCCACGTCCGCCTCGGTCACCGAAGCCGCCCCGACCACCTCTTGGTGTGAAACCCATTGTTTATGATATTATTTGAAGTATGTGGTTGTATAGATGTTGCGACGAGATCAATCGCGTTGTTCGTCGCGTTGAGGGATTTGGCGAACGCAACTACAAAAAGATTTATGTTAAGCGTTCGGAGCTTTGAACGTGAAAAACTTCACTCGGCCAGAAGCTCCAAAAGAAAAAAAATTTGGAGCTAAGATTATGGGGCCCAATTGAAAGATTCTGGCTGGCCCAAGCTCTTATCGTAAAGCCCGATCTTTTACCGGATAAGCACTCGAAGAAAAAGAAAAATAAGAAATCTTTATCGATAATGAGCTTTAAGAAGCTCGGATCAGGTGGGGGCCTGTAAGTTCCAAGTACGTACCCGCCAAACAGGGCAGTAAGCGAGGGCACAATTCAATTTCCACAATTTGAACTTCCAGTCCCCAAACTTCGCGAAAATCTTCGAAACCTCTCTAACGACCATCGAAACCATCACACTCTCTACTAACCACACAGCAGCCCAAGATGGTACGTCTCACTATCTAGCCCGATCAATCTAATCGAAATTCCACTTTCGCGACGATGAAGGATTTCCTATCGCTAGAAAATTCCACCTTTGTCGGCGTTACTTTTCCTACGATAACATCGTCGGTGGTGTGATCAAAAATTGGTGGCTAACGGAGATACTTCTTTCAGGTTCGATACGCTGCCCAGGAGATTGATTCCGCCAAGTCGGCTCGCGCTCGCGGCGCCTACCTACGTGTTTCCTTTAAGAACACCCGAGAGACTGCCCAGGCCATCAATGGATGGAAGCTCACCCGTGCTGTGACGTTCCTCGAGAACGTCAAGGAGAAGACTGAGGCCGTCCCCATGCGACGATACGCCGGCAGCATCGGACGAACTGCCCAAGGTACGAATTAACTATAGCGATTCCGAGCACGTGTTTAGATGGTGGTGGGGCGGAATAGAAATACATACCGTGAACTTCAGTCGGTCGCAACTACAAGGAAAAGCAGACAAGCTGACAATATTTGCAAATAGGCAAGCAGTTCGGTGTCTCCAAGGCTCGATGGCCCGTAAAGTCTGCCGAGTTCCTGCTCGGTCTCCTTAGGAACGCAGAGTCCAACGCCGACGCCAAGGGTCTCGACACCAGCAACTTGATCGTCAAGCACATCCAGGTCAACCAGGCCCCTAAGCAACGGAGACGAACCTACCGTGCCCATGGTCGTGTATGTTGCCAACATCCTACTTCTGGTCCTTGCTTCCATTCAAGGTTACCAGTATACGAAAGAAAAAAAAAGGAAGGGCTAATAATAATGATACAGATCAACCCCTACATGTCGAACCCGTGCCACATCGAGCTTATCCTGACCGAGGGCGAGGAGGTTGTTCAGAAGTCGGAGGCCGTTGTTGGACGTGAGGAAGCACACCTGAGCTCGAGACAACGTGGTGCCCGTATCCGCAAGGCCATCACTGCCGCGTAAGGTATGATATCTCGGGGCAAAAGGATGTGACGATAATGGGAGAAGACGGTCTCGGGGTTTTCAGTTGCTTTTCACTCCAGGTGTCAAGGCGGTCGTAAAGCATGGGTCTAGGTTTCTGGCATGCAACTTTCACGAATTAAGAAAACTACGTGGATTTTTCCCCAAATACCAAAAGTTCTGAACAATCTTGTGGAGTTTCCACTGGTCTCTATGCTCATTAAACGCTTCGTAATGAGTATGTTCTTCGCGACATTGCTAAGCGGAATACGATGTGGTGTTGAAATGTAAATTATTGAACGAGGACCTCTTCGTCAACCTTTACTACAACTACCACATTCGTCGTCTTCTGATAAACCTCTTGAGAACCGAGGATGGTTTAAGGTCGTTTGGAACTTAGGTCTGTTTAAGACGGCTTATCACCCTGCCATCTGACGTGAACATACCTACATTTCCATCATACCAATCTACCACAAATATTTATACGTAGGTTCATGTCTGTTCTTCTTCCTCGCCTAGCTCTTCTTCGTCTGCATCTTTGAGTTCTTCCTCAATTACCTCGGACTCAGAGAGTGTAAGTTCCTGGGTCTTGGCAGGTGCTTCGCCTCCAACTCACCTGACGCAATATCACATTATCACCCATTGTTGCAAGTGGAATGAATAGTAGGTCATGCCAATGGATATTATTATCACTTGCCCGCCTAGTACTACCTAATGAGCCTAGCTAATCTATCCATGACATGTTGTCGTACAAGTAGGTGTGGTGCTTGTTCAGACGGCCTCCTCCATTACAGGACGGAGATGTCTCCTCATGAACCAACCAGCTACCGATCCAGGAATTCCAAATACAACACTCCAACAATTTTTTTTCTTCTTTTCTTCGGTTGGTGGGTATCGTGGTGATCCTCTCGACATCCCATGGGGGTCCGTGAGGAAAAAAACGTAAACAATCGATGAGCTCGAATACTCGAGCCTTCTGCATCTCCTCTCTCGCAAAGAGGATTTTCCGGCGCGTACGTAGGTGGAGAGGTGAGTTGGTGAGTTGGTGAGTTAGTTAGTTCATCTTCTCCATACGCGCATTTGCTATTATCATCATCGGTGGCGTGCTAGCCATCGAAAGTAGTGTTAACCTCCGCTTCATGGAGGGGTTGTGGTTGTGGTTGTGGTTGAAAGGGGGGGGATGAAAGTAGGGACGAATTCAGGACAGAACAAAAGGCCGAGAAAATAGTACGGGCTATTCTCTTGAATAAAAGCAGGACCTAGATGTCTGGGTGCGTTCCTGGCCGTCACTAATGGTAGCCCATTTGGCGCTGCATCGTTAGCATGACCCGCTCCAGTCCACGGGTATCGTCGTAATCAGCGTCGAATGTTCGGAGGTCGGTATCATACACAAGGTCGCCTTCCTCTTCCATTCCCCATCGGTCATGTTCAATGGTACCGGTAAAGCGTCCGAGACCGGGCGCAGTAATACAGTCGTATTGAGCGGCTGCGATTAGTTCGGGGCTGTATACTTGATCCCATCCAGTACGGAACCCGAAGAATCCTCGCAGAACGTTCGCCTCTTGCTCGGTCAACACGGGAACGATGGATGCCAGGTGTCGATCGGGGGAGACCTGCACGAATCTTTGCATATGGTTCCTTCTCATGGTGGCATCATGAATATCCACCCTCACCGTATCCTTCAACTGCGTGGGGAAGAGGAATAAGTTCTGATTTACGATGTATCGGTAATCAGGAATGGTAACATATCCGCAGGACTTGAAGACGAGCTTCCGCAACCTGAGTTCCTTTGTGATGCGCAACGGCTGGTGAAGGTGCTCCATAATCGTGGGGCCCGGCGTTAGCATATCGATGATATGTGACCAAGACAAGTATGGGGGGGTCTGGAAGGGACCGGGAGGCTGAGACGGATAGAAACCGATCTCCGGGATGCTTGCTGAAAACCGTCTTGCCCGAGTTGGTCGGCCGCTGAGCGAGACCGTCTCGAGTTCAATGGACTCGAGACAGTGCACTTTAGCCATGGTTCGCACGATCTTGTAGAACACGTGCGGAGCAAACCAGCAGTTCTTGAGTGATAGCTCGCTGATATGGGGGAGGATGAGAAGGTTACCCAAACCCGACTTGATAACCTTTCGATGCTCCTTCAGGAACGGCGCCGGTAGAACATTCTGGTTTCGTTGCATGCATCCAGGGGCTAGCTCGCCGCCACAAATCCATTCGAAATGGAGACGCTTAATGTGTTTGCGCGTACCGATGTAATCGTTCAGTAGTTCGAAGACCTTCGGCATCGCATCCGCTGGGAATACCTGTCTTACGCTCACGGTATTCTGGTCCTCGTACAAGTCTCTCCAGTCAGGTATAATACCCAACGCCACTTCCTCCAGGTGAGGCAGGCTAGACCAGATATCTTGCCGCAATAGCAGGTCAATATGGTAGCTTGGGAGGCGCGACAGGTTGATCTTGGTCAAATTATCGAGGTCGGGGCCCTTGTCGAGTATTATAACTAAAAAGGACTGGACAAGAGCCTGCTGGGTGGCCACGTGCTGGAACGAGAATCGTGCCTGGGCATCCGTAAATGCTTCTGGCTGTAGTTGGACCATGTCATCATCGAAAAAATAGCGAGTACGTGACTGATGATCTTCTGGCAGAGGTGCTTTCTTACGTTCCTCGTATAGGAACTTTTGCATCGTGGTACCCTCAAGCTCCAGCAGCTGCTTAATTATGGAGTTGAAGTCCTTGGGGTCTACTCCCTTAGCAGCCAGCTCTCGGTGTGCCATCTCAAGCTTGTAAGGCGTTCGAATGTATTGGGAGGAATGGCCGGGGGTTCCTCGAGCAACATCGGGATCCCCAAACACAGCGGGTCTTCGTGTTAGAGACTGAAGGGGGTTGGTATCAGGACCCTGAAGATAACCCAAACCTCCCTCGCAAGACAAAGAAAACTCTCGTACATTATCCATGCTGGGCAGGATACGAGCGACTTCCTGCGGCTGCTCCAGCAACATCTTAATCTTCTCCAGCTGCGACTTGTATCGACCGTTGTTGAGCTCACGGGGGTATCTGTAGGGGCCCCCGAACCCAAGCACGATTTCGAAGGGGTCTTCGATATCAGGGTACGCCAGTTCTTCCTCGTCGAGATCGAGCGCGAGCCCGATGCGCTGGGGCACCGAATCAATGTCGCCCAAGAATCGTGAGTACGGCAAATGGTTGGCGAGATCAGTAGGTGTAGGTTTCCATTGATGAAGAGGGCCCGAACCCAGTC
Organism: Hypoxylon sp. FL1150; assembly: GCA_022495205.1. Lineage (NCBI taxonomy): Eukaryota > Fungi > Ascomycota > Sordariomycetes > Xylariales > Hypoxylaceae > Hypoxylon > Hypoxylon sp. FL1150. Next base: position 185,284 of record MU376167.1, read on the forward strand.
TCATGGTAAGTTCCGGGCCAAAAGAAAAGACGAATTGTTCGAAGGCGTAGCGCATGAGTTTATGATTAAACTCCGAGTTCACAAGACGTAATGCTCTAGCTTCCCGATAAGGCAGATATCGTGCGATCATGATGAAGATTTCGACAGGAATATTCCACGACGGCCAACCAGTCCGGGTCACTTGGGGAGATGCCATCTTGGATCGCAGCAATTGATGAGGCATCGGTATCCGCAGAGGATCGATCAGCTCCGTAACGAAGTACCTGAGAAGCTGTTAACCTAGGAGGCAAGTCGACGGTAGTTGAAGTTTAAGTCAAAGTGTTAGTCGAAGTAGGCGACAATGATGTATCCGATATATCGCAAGCAAATGCTTTGCGATATCCTGCCCGGGTGCTCTAGTGTGCGTCTTATACTGAATCACCTGGAGAAGTAGGCTTCCGATGTAGTGTGTGTTGTGTACTGTCACGCCCGAAAGCGTAAAAGCGATACTTGAGGTGTATTGTCAAGCAGAAGTGTAGTGTCGGAAATGAGTTGTGGAGTGAAAAGAACAAACCAGAATGGATGTTCTAAGGGGAATGAGTATCGAGTATCGAAACCCAACCACTAGATTGGGTTTGTTTGAGGGAACTGCTTCTGCTTAGGCTTGGGAAAGCAGCGGGAGAAGCTGATATAAACCCTGGGCACTGGGCTCAGGAAAGTGGTGTGTGGTGTGGGAAAAGGCAGAATGCAGAATGGGATTAAGATTTAATTAGAAACTTTCTCATCAGCCGCGTCTGATCTTTGTAGCTTTAGTACCACACCTTCCGTGCCATTCTATCCTAATCCTAATCATCTCAAGAGGCCCCACGTTCGTCTCGGCATGATATGAACGGCGATGCGGGATGCGGGATGCGGCTGAAGAGTCCAGCAGGGGTGCTTGAGCCGCTTTTTGAGCCTCAATGCTTGGCTTGGTGCTTGGTGCTTGGTACTTGGTGTGTTGAGGTAGGTGCCCTTCTAGGCAACAGTATAAGGGTGGTTCTCGCCTCGTGCTTGTACATCTAAGGAGTGGGCGTTAACTCGAGATCTAAGTGGCCACCATGAGTCAATTTCATGAAGCTATGTAGATATTTCTCGTGCCAGATCAGAGGACGAGGTGAACAAGCAAGTAAGTGGCATAGTTGCAAGGCCCTCCTTACTGTGTGCCATAGATAGTACACTGCGCGATAGATCTGAGGGGAACTCCCCCTATACATTGACATGCTCGAACATGATGTGATTGGGACGGTATTTGAACAAGCTTTGGGTCTAGTATTCTTCACCTTGATCGGAAGGGTGTTCTTTGAATCTTTCACTGTCTCTTCGACAGGCTATATGTTCTCTCATATTGTGGACTAAGACCATCGATATCAATAACCTTACGCAACGCCAGAACGGATAAAACTGTCAGCATTGCATGTAAATGACCTTGGAAATAGACATTAATGATATTCAAGGAGATTATGGAAGCTTGTCGTGTTCAACTCTACTACCTTATTGTCCGTATGTTACCATGTAGGTAGTGTGTACAATGATACTTTCTTCCAAAGACTGAGGCATTATACTAAGTTTCCTTCAAGGGTAGTGCGTACCTAGTTTATAGGGGGTCCTTCTATGATCCTATGTATGGAGATATCCGAGGTAGGAAAGACGCCTCACTAAAGGGTCTAGGAGAAACATCCAATAATTGCCTCTAGTCATAGATGCAATATCCAATTGGCCAGCATGGCAAATAATGTCTTGTGAGCGATGCGTCGTATAAATCAGGCTCTCGTATCCCTCCCCCCAAATGAAACCGATGTGGATTGGGGCTCACTACAAGAGAAGCCCCGAGGATTCGACGAGATGAATCCATACCATCAATAAGGCAGGGCGGGCCCTATGAGATATCCGGACACCTGGAGCGCTGCCACATCCTGCTAGATGCGCTGACCGCGTAGGGCCGGTCGTTGTTGGCAGGGCGTAGTGCAAGCTCGAATTGGCCTCGTTGGGGGCCGAGCAAGGCAAGTTGTTTCCCAGCTCCCAGCTCCCATGATCTTCTTGCATCGTTCGGGATTGCCAACAAATAATTCCCGGCGCGCGTACCTTGCAGGAGATCTGGTACTCTTCAATGACACCTTAGTTCCGACTTGGAAGATTAAGGTTTAGATTTAGATCTGTCCGAAGCAAACCTCGAGGTTTCTTTTCATTTTATTTCCTTTTCTTTTTCTTTAGAAAATCTCCAATCGCCGGCTTCCCCCCTCGCTCCCCGCAGTGGAAGCAAGCGCGGCCTAATACATCTCAGCTTTTTTTTTTTTTTTTTCGGTGTACTCCTACTACTCCGTGATTGGACGAGACTTCTCCTGAAGTTCCAATCATTAATTTTCAAGAGCCGAATTTTCCGATTCGTCCCCCCCACTGTGAGTATTTCCTTGTCCTCGCTTCTGGTCGTACACTCTTTAGAGGGGCTTGCACCAAGGGGTGTGGTGCTATCGCCTACCTTCGCTATATTTGCCCTTCTCTCTTCCTTTGAGGGGACGAGACAATACACGTGGAGGATACCTACAAGGTAGAAAGCAACATATTATACATGTCTTAGATATTTTAGTCCCGGCCGTACCCTCCACCTGCACTAGGGGATGCAGGCGCTGGTTCCCGCACGCCGAAATTGAGCGTATTGCAGCGTGCCGCGACCCCCCTCGAGCGGAGTCATCCCGTTCCTAGTACCATATGACCTGTGTCTGGAGATTAGCACGAGCGAGATTGGAGGAAGATATGGGCAGCAAAAATCCTGCGATGCTTAGCGTTACCCGCTCCGAAGCCGTGACTCGACACGGAGCAACTGCATTATACAGTCAGGCTGTCGTATTTCCCCCTCCAAGGGTAAGGTGGGCGGGCGACCTTGCTTCTCCTTACGGTAGGCGAGTTGGCAGGCAGGTCGGCTATGGTAAGGGGGGCAATGGAGCTCAGGGGTTCAAGGTATAGCACTTTGGCTCTTGGCCCTATCCATTGTGGTGTTGGTGCTGGTGCTGGTGCTGGTGCTGGTGCTAGGACCACATGATTCGCCGGACCTTGGAATGAGACATGCCTTCTTAACCACCAATGTTTATGCATAATTGCTGCAGTCATGAAAATCCTAACCCAGCTTTCTCGTGTAACGCGAGTAGTGTAAAACACATCGCAAAGTATCCTTTCGAGAAGATACAAGTGTCGACCGACCCTCGTTAGGATACCGCCTATCCCCCCGCAACTAAGTTAAGGGGTGGAGGTACACGGGATTGGTGTGATTCAGAGCAGCTAGATTGGCCTATCAAGCTATTGGGGTGGAACGGCCCGCCGAGCTAATGTAGCATCCGGTATTACAATTCACCAGCACATTACAGTAAGTACTCCAATGCGTCGAGGAAGTAGCCTGGCAAATAGGAGATATGTCCATGTATTTTGTGTATTCGAGGCCCCGAGCTGACATCCCAGATCAGCTCGTCCCTCATGGTTGATATTACTCGTGACGACTTCGCTTGGAGTTGGATGTTCCGGACCAAGTAGCTCTAGGGTATATCCAAATGCCCTGAAATGTATTCTGCCCAACGCCTCCTGCATGTCCTGTGATCCATGTCAGTTAGAGTTATCCAGTCTCAGCCCTTCCCAGCTAATAACCAAAACTCCATAATAACATCGCACACGGGGTATATAAAGTCCATGAATCAGTCTTTCCCGGCGTGGATCGCGTCTGGTTCGCGTCCCGTGACAATCAAGCCAGCAACCACCCAACCTGTAAATGACAAAGGGAATGGAGCCACGAAAAAAGTGGCTCTAAGGTATATAGTAAATCGGCTTGTGGTACAAGGAAATATCGCAAGCGTCTAGTCCCAAGCTTCATCAACATCCCAAAGCCGTAAATGATCTAATTGGCCAGAGTCGGAATATCGCCTTGAAGGTAGGTCGGTTAGAGGTACATCGGTTCTTGGGTTGATAGACGCCGAGCTGCGATCTTCGTAGGCGCCTTCGAACTGAGCTGCCGGCAGGTTGGCAGCTTGATCCTTCCACCACAAGTGGAGGACGTCCTGTTGCCACCTATCGATATTAAGAATCTTAAGATGAGCATGGAATGTAGACCAGAGAAGCTCAGCTTCCATTGGCGATACGTGAAGTTTGTGGAGCAGCCAACGATTAATATAGCCCGCCCTGTCTCCATCTCCGGCTTCTTCAAGTAATGAGTGGATGTTGACCTCACGAGCTGCGTCGTCAATGTATCGTTGCCGGGATGGCATTCCGGGAGGTAGTGAAATAGCTATCCGGAGTGCTTGGGCTGCAGTCTTTGGAAATTCTTCTAGCAGGTGTGTAGGATTAGAAAGCAATTTTGGGAATACCGGATGCGCCAGCGTCTTGGGGTATTCCCTCGGAAGAGACCTGTCAAATGGCCCGTCGCCCAAGTGAATATCGTCTCTATGAACCGGGTTGAATCCGAACCCTTGCTGTTGGAAAGGAGTGTGCTTGGGCATAACTCCCTTTTCCCGGCACTCGGTCTCGAGCCTTGTGGCCTCTGTCGTAAATCGATCAATATCAGAAAGGGCCTTCCGCTCTAGACAGTCGTAATCCCGTAGCATTTCCATGTCGTCTTCCGTCATGACCCCTACTCTCTTCAGCTCGAGGGCCCGATTCTTGCCCGCATCTCCATACTTTTCTAACAACTCAAGACTGCCCGGAGATAACAGATGTGACTTTCCCGCGCTCAGAGCCTTCCTCTTCATTTGCGTGTTCACTAACAACTCCTTAGCTAGCTGCAAGTTACCGAATGCCTCTCGAAGCTCTTCGAATAAAGGATGGATATCTACTGGGCGATTACCGCTAATACCTCGCAATACCGAGATTTCCGAAGTTTGGGAGCAACTTTCATCGTCCGAATCGTCGTCGGATGAGGCACCATCAATGCCTGCGGCGGCTGTATAGAACCTTTGCTCTTCCAGCTCCAGTTCAGACTCACCGTGCTGAAGTTCATCCAACATATCATCGAAGCGCTGCTCCGCTTCTTGGCATTGAAGTTGGGCGTCTTGCATGGTCTTGAAGAGTTGGTCTAGCTCTGGATGATTAGGAAGTATACCCTGCACGGCAGTCATAAAAGCAAGACTAGCTTCATCTTTGGCCTGGCGTAAATCTTGGACCTGGGTTCGTTTAGAGCGAATGCCATCGAAAATTTCCCAAACCGTAGTTCTCCGATCTCTGAGTCTCGAGTAGTGCTGTGCCAATTGCTGAAAGTTATGGGAGTTGCGGCTAGAAATATCATCTTCATCATCGTCGTCGTCAAAGCTGATTAAGCCAGCCTCGTCGTCTTCCTCATCGTCGCTTTCTCTGATATCCGCCTCAAGGTCCCTCCAAATACGTGGACCGCCTCGGAGCTCATTATTGCTTAAGAATCCCTTCTGTCCAGAGAATTTTTCCTGGATGCCGCGTATCTGTCGTGCTTGTCGGTGCGACGACGTAAGAAGACGGTCTGATGAATCTTGAGATTCCGATGGACATTTACCACGGAGGGCACGAGAGATAAGTGACCGTCTCTGGTTATGCGAAGGTAACGGCGGCGACTTCACACGTCGAAAGCGAGCAGATGGCGATTGAGACTTGCTTTGAATTTTGGATGTGGGTATACCCTCGGCGGCTGAAATGGTTGCTGCCAGCTTCTGGGGTAGACTTTTGGATATGCTAGAAGATGAATTTACAGAGGGGAGGACCGGAGGGAAATGCGGTCGGCGGGCGATGCGGGCATGCGAGGTGTCAGAAGTAACGGAGGAGTCGTCGTCGGTGTCATCGGAATCAGACCAGCCCTCAGATCCCGTAGTTAACGTACGGGATAGGTCCAAGGGGATTTCCTCGGCGGACATGATGGATACGTGACTACTAGATACAGCTGAACGGTCGTAAGCGTCATGATGTCGGCGACGTTCGGAGCGACGGGACTCGAAGATTTCGGGGAGGGCGAGAGGGTGTTCGGACAGGTTTACATGACGATGTTCGATACTAGCAGCCATTCAGAGCGTGTCGACTGGCAAATCTGAAGCGGCATCGTATATTAGGTCGACCAAGTTTTGATGTATTGAAGACAAGGCTGTTGTTGTTTTCTACGGACAAGAATAGAGAAGCAGGCAGGTGACGCGGAAATGATGCGAGGGGATGTTTTGATACAGGCGAGACACAAGGCAAAAAAACACGAAGACTCGAAAAGGTGTTACACGACCTCAGTTTCTACACCTAACGTACCAGCGTACCTCTATAACTAAACTGGAGCCCTTAGCACCCAGGCACTATCTTGGGGGGCTATTTGGGGGGCGATGGGGACATTTTAGCACGTGGCGCCCGTTGCAAACTTACTGTATCCCAGCTATCCCAGCTATCCCAGCTATCTTAGTCGGAAGAGGATTAGGTTAGGTACCTAGGTAGGTTAGGTATGTACTAAGGTCCCGATATCCCGCTTTCCCCGGGTCACTAACGGCACACTAGGGCTGCTGGGTACTTCCAGACTTCCAGACTTACAGGGCGGAAGGGGTGGGCTAGAGGGTCTTGCCCGTCCTCTAAGTCACCTCGTTCTGTATCACTGCCCTCCATCTCCATCAATAGATGTGTTAGTCTTAATCAATGTCCAATCCCCTTCGGTCCTCTTGCTTACATTAGATGGATCTCCTCGTCTATTGGGAATGATATATAAGACTGGGGTCTCATGGTGGAAACGGCCAGGCTCCTCATAATCCCAGCATACCGAGCTTACACCCTATACGAGTGCTACGCCTTCACCACTAGACAAGCTCCAAGGCAAGCTCCAAGGCACCAACTCGGGCAAAAATGTCGAACGTGTCGGATATGGCTTCAAGCTCCGACGGCTACACATCCCGCGAGGCAAGGTTCCACGGCCGATGGGCGTGTTAGTACGACGAGTACGACTCGCAACCCATCGCAAGTACACAGGATAGACGGTACCTCTAACAGAGCCTCATCTTGTAACATGTTATGTTATCATCTCACATGCGCCTGGCCGGCTCGCCCTCTCTGCCGCTTGCTGCCCCCCTCCGGTCCTCGCACCCCCCATCCTCCGTCTACTCCGTCCACCCACTCCCCGTCCGCGGCAGTGGGGTGTGTCGTTTGGAATATGGAGACAGGCATACTTAGATCCCCCTCGCTGCATCGTTAGCTAGGCCATTTGCGGCTGCTACAACGTACGGTGCAGTAGTGTCAGTGGACATCCCAAATCCCACCAAGTGGCTGCCGCTCGAGGGTCCCACGATTGATCTTCTTTTGTTCCCTTTTGTCGGGTTGCAGAGGATGAGAGATCCCTCCCCTTGCCGGAAAACAAAATGGACCCTGGAGAGACCCAGACTCGCACTCACACACTCTCCACGGGTGAGCTAGCTCAAGCGAGAGTAGTTGATAGAGTATACATCGTATACGATACCGCAAGACGTGTGGGCCGAGTTAAACCCAAAGGCCACCAAAGGCCACCACAGGCCAGGGCGAGGGAGTGAGTATTGGAAATTCCCAAAAAGTTGATAAGAACGCACCACACCCCCTCTCTTCCATTTTCTACCAAGCGTGCCCGTACATGCAAGTCCCTATCACCCTATCCCTCTTGAACATCCATTGTTCATGTCGCTTGCCGTCGCGACAGCATGTCTTAGTTTTCTTTTGTGTCTCCCCGTGCTGATCATTGACCGCTAATTCCTCGCTTGCTTGCCTTCTCCGTTCCCCGGCACCCCCCGTCCTCGTCTTCGTCCTCGTCTTCGTCCTCGTCTTCGTCTTCGTCCGCGGACTCGATGTGGTTTCACCTTCACATACATCTCAATGTTCCTCCCTCATCTCAGAAGCCTTGAAAGAGCTCATCCGTCAGTCGTACAAGCTTCGACGTTGCAGTCGTTGCCCTCCACGGTGATTGGCTGCCCCCTCCAGTATACCTAACAGTCCTGTGCCTACCACCAGGCTTTTCAGCTTCCACATCTAGGACACCAACGATCCCTGGCTCGTCCGTCTTCTCATTCCCACACTGTCGACGCTATTTGATTCTCGCGAGAAACGCTGCATCTCTTTTTGCCGCGAAGCTACCGGGGCCAATAACCTGCAGCCGACTACATCACGAGGCATAAGGTGTGACTTCGAGCTATCAAATCAGATAGACTTGCATCTATCCCCAGACATTTGACGCATTGGTGTAGTGTGCAGCAGGAGTTGTACCACCTTCTTGGCCGCCTTGTTGACCAAGACTGGCCTTATGACACAAGACACAGCCTAGGATATAGAGACGAAGAAACAAAAAAAAAAAATCCGTGACAGAGCCGCAGAGCTGATTTAAGAGCCAGCTCGCATCGGCTTTTTCTCTTCTTTTTTCCCCGCTTCGCTCGTGAATGTTGCCGCTGTCACACGGCCTAGACTTTTGCGCGCGATTCCTTTGCCGGTCTCCCCAATGAGAAAGTGGGCTACAAGATGTTACAATGCAAAGATCGAAGCATAAGCAGAGTAAGTCGCGCCCTTGGAGCGAACCCAAGTGGCACGACCAGTATCAACAGTGGTATTCGGAACGAGCAGATCGGCACGGTACGTCTTGAAATATTCGAAAAATCCCGACCTGGTCTGTACTGACCCGGCAATGCATTAGGCACTATAGAGTATTGTTGGATTGGCCCGACCCTCCCTAATGCGCCAGACCAAAGCGTCCCACGGTCCGATGACATCGACAACTTGGCGGAAAGGGTCCAGAACCTGAACGTTGACCAAGGAGCTTATGATTCAGGCCAATCTTTCGAATACAGTGGCCATCATGCCACTACCGTTGACCATGCCAGCTATACGCACGATGCGCGCCAGCCTCAAGAGTCCAGTTACGTTGAACCCGTGGAGACCCAACAGCAGGTTGACAAGGGAAAGGGGAAGTCGAGGGAAGTCGAGCAGCTTGAGGAATATGTCAGTCCTCTACCTAACGTTAATGAACCACCACAATCAGCCGCGGGGCCACCGATGACCCCAATGACACCGCTGACATCGAACGAGTATGATCAAGGCGCGCATTCCCAATGTAAGGCATACAGTCTTTCATATATGCATTTCAGTTGCGTCATGAAATATGCTAACAGTTTTAGATGCTACTTCTAATTACATGAGTATCGGCAATACAGCCGGGAGCGCAGCCGTAAACGTCGCAGAGCCGGCTGCCAACTCTTATGGGCCTACAGAAAGCCACTCTTTCAACGACGATGCAGACTACCAAGCCGCTGTCCAGGAGGCTATGCGGAGGAGTCGTCATGATATTTATGGGACCAGCACAGCAGGCGAATCGTCGTATTCAGCGCCTTTAGCAGAAACAGCAGGTTCATCATCGACATGGCCCTCTACCGTCGACCCCAATGCATACGAACTAAGTCGGTATCTCGTCCAACTCAAGAAACGCGATAACTAACGTCTCCAAGCAGATCCACCAGTAGTAGATGGAGAGGAGGTGCCAACACCCCGAGGCGGCTCCCCGGTATTGATAACCAGTTCCGCCACAATTCCATCGTATCCTTACCATATTCAGGGGACACCAGGAGACGCGGAAGTTCTGGATAATCGTAAGCTCACCCTGACACCCTAAGACGTTAGTACGTTACTAAGAAATCCACAGGATATAGGGTAGAGCATTCTGGCAGATTCCAACCTGGTGAGGTAAGTAGCGTAGCCTTTTTTCAAACGTCTACTGAGAGTATCGCATAGCTGAACAGCCAATTAGGTATTTAAGATCCTTTGGTCAGAGCCCTTAGGCCAGGTTGGTGGCGATGACCCGATTTCTGATGTAACGAAGAGGAGGTCGCCGGGAGGCGGAAAGTTCTATATCGGTTTCCGCAGGTTCATCATCGTCACGACAGATGAGAGTCATCATAGTACTTGCGTGTAAGCAAAGACGTCTCCTATTCTAGCACAGATTACTCACACACATAGACCAATCTTGACGTACGATCGACGAGGATGTTCCAAGAAAGGTGTGAGACCTAGCAAGCATGGTATTATCTATATGGCGGGGACCAAACCGAGACTTATGAAGAACGAACCCGAGCTCGGATTTTCCCCGGTAGCCCTCCATGTCTACGCGGATGGCGAAAAGCTTGCAAAAGAGTCTCGGGTCAATTATTCGAAATTGGTTACCATCGAGCACAATGTCAAGGTCTTCTTCATCGGCTCGATTACCGGATCAGATTTCGAAAATGTCCGCTATGCGGTCAACGATTGCTGGGACAAGAAGATGCATCGATCATCGAGGAAATCTGGAAGGAGATGACTTTTCCTCGTGTTTCAAGCAGACGCCCAGCACAAACGTTCTTCCACGGCTGGAGGCCATCCAAGGAGTCGAAAGACCCATATCCTATATACGTTATTGATGACTTCACCTGGCTCTTCTCGCTCGGCATCCCGACCAGAGACTAGCCAACTGAACACGCTATAATAATTAACGATTCACGTTTTACTGCTAACGACGCACTGTTGCCACTGCCTTCTCAAACGCCACTTGCACGTTATAGAGATCTGGAAAACAGCACACCGGTACGCAAGAACCGACATCATCCGGGGAGAGTTGATTTCTTTACTTCCTTCCGCCTTCACAATGCCGAACCGCGCCTCAAGTTTCTGAGCAGGGCGGCGCATACACGTACCTTGGGATACAGGAGCGGCCACCAAAAAAGCGAACAGAATGACGCGGCACGAATTTCAAGAGATATGACGACGTTACGAGCTTATACTATTCTTACACACAATGGTCCGGAAAAAAACGCATCGGGCAGGGCATAATCTTTAGTGACCTAGATCCTCATCCATATTACCATTTTTCCTCGCTGGCCTTCGCGTCTCTCGTTAATATTATATTGGACATATTTTGAAAAGGATTTTCATTTTACTTGGCTCATAGCATTTACCTAATAATTCGTCTTCTATAGCAAGAATTCAAACCTCTATCGTTTGATACTGCTACAATCCTACCTCACTACGTGTACCTCTCGCCTTTATCCTAGGACACGCGCAAGTAGATTTAAGTCAACATGTAGATGCCGAGTTCTAAGGTAGGTACCTAGACAAGTCATTGCATCGTATATGTTTTGGCAGTGGAATGAACTTGTAATGTGGACCAAATAATAACAAGCTGGATACTGTGAAACTCGTTTTAATCATTGCTTAGCTGTCATTCTCTTTATACTGGAAGAGGATGATCGTCACGATCTCTATCTAACATTATAACGTTGCCATCGAAACCGGCCGTAGCTCGAGGCCCGCCAAAGCAAAGAACGCCGTGCATCTTTCATTCCGAGTAGACCCTCTGGATTGATCAGGACCCTCGTTTTTACATGTATCATCGTGTCCATCCATGCAAGATAGGGTAAATGACCGTGAAAATTTGTAAAAAGCAAACCGGTCCGCCTAAGAAAAACCAATGCTTCACCCAATGCCCCTTCTCCTATTTCCTTGCCACGGAGTCAAAACTCACAAACTTCTCTCACCCCGATGCTCTCCCATCACTGCTCCTCGCCCCTCCGATATCTCGACCCGCGCTTCCTCCTCTTCTCCTCGGCGTAGTCGCCCGCGCTCACGTTGCTGCCGACGTTGCTACCGTCGGCGCTGCCGCTCAGCGTGCTAGGCGAGAGGCCCGGGATCACGTGGTGGTACGACTTGGTGCCGAGATCGCTCTCGGTGCCGGTGCCGGCCTCGCTCGGCACCCAGCCGCCGGGGGGCGGCAGGTAGCGGCCGGGCGTGCCGACGTTGCTCTCCTCCTCGATGGTGCTCTCGCGCACCGACGACGACACCGCGCTAGGGTTGTGCACGCGCGCGCGCTGGAAGCTGAAGTCTCGGCGCACGCTGCTGGATCCCGCGGCGGCGCGCTCCTCGCGCCGGGCCTCGCGACGCATGCGCTCGCTCTCGCGGTTCGCGTTGCGGTCGGCGGTGCTGTACACCTTGCGGATGCCGCCGCTCTTGCTCGCCTTGTCCTTGTCTTTGTCCTTCTCCCTCTCCCTGTCCTTCTTCGTCGGGGTGTTGGTGGGCGTGCTCTGGCGGTTGCTGAGCAGGTCGCTGCCCGCGCTCGTCGAGTTGTCCTGGTTGGTGGACCCGTCCCACTGGCTGCCCTCGCTCTCCTTGTTGAGACCGCCGACGCGCGCCGCCTTCTCGTGGCGGTACGCGCGCAGGTGGTCCTTCGCCGCGGCCTCGGCCGCTTCGTCGACGAGCACGCCGTCCTCGCCCACGTGCCGCTTGCTGCTAGACTTCTCGCGGTTCTTTCGGTCCTTCTTCTTCTCGCGCTCGCGCTCCTTGCGCTCCCGCTTCTGCCGCCGCTTCTCGCGGCCCGCGATGTCCGAGGCGCCCGCCGTGATGCCGGTGAGTGTGCTGACGGTGTCGCCCGTGTCGCCGGTCGCGCCCGTCATCTGCGTGAGCCCGCCCGTGTACTCGGTGGCGCCGTCGTCGATGTCCTTGTAAACAGAACCGCCGCCCAGCTGGGTGCTGGGCGTGGCGCCCGACAGAAGAGTGCCGTTGGGGCCCTTGCGGCGCAGTACCGTCGACTTGTAGTCCTCCCAGTCGTCCTCCTTGAAGTGGAAGCCGCCGTTGCGGGCCCAGAAGAAGAACCAGATGCCCGTGCACACGAAGCCCGCGCCGATCAGCCCGAACAGCACGAATATGAAGGTGTTGTTGATGTCCTGCGGCTTCACCGCGCCCTTGCTCGGGTCCACCTTCGTCTGGCTGTCGTCGGAGCTGGTATCGGCGTCGTCTCGGGCAAGAAGGATGGAACGTGCGGCTAGCGGGCCTAGTTGTGAGAGGGCGTCTGATGCCGAGGTTGGAATGTTAGGGGTCGAGCGGGCGGCGTTGCGTGCCGAGGATAGGAGGCTGCGGGCGTGCGCCGCCAGGCTCGGAAGTAGAGGTGCCATGGTACTGGCGGCGTATTAGAGATGGAACTCTGCTCCTTTGGAATGAGATTGTGTCAGACTAGTTAGACTCGGCTGGTGTTTTGCTGGCAACCCAGCCAAGTCAATGCTAGAAGGTGAAACACTCTGATCAGCGAGAGGAAAAATCTAGTGATTGAATCAGGTGTTGCTGTTACTAGGTGCTGGCTCAATGCATGCAACTCAAAAAATCGTTGATGCGATAGTAAATGGAGCTTGGAGTGGTGGTTGCAGAAAGATAGTTGGGAAAAGTCTGGGCCATCTGTAATGGGACTTGGTTGTCTGGTGGTTTCTATGGACTCACAGCCCTGTTCTAGGAAATTCGTGGCTGGGGAGGTTGGTAAATGATGTCAAAAGTCAACAAGCTCCAATTGACCGGGCAACGCTGACGGGCAACGCTGAAAGCTGAGGCCACCTATGGAGTAGGTACGAACTTCGAAACCGCGAACTTCTGTTTAATTGCTTCCTAATGCAGATAGTGGGGTCTACTCGTTAGATGCTTGGCCTTTCCAGCCAGACTGCCAGACTGCCAGACTGCGGGGCCGTGAATGGTACCTCCAATCTACGGCACACACACCTTCATTATCACCACCAACCATATTCGCGTTGTCCATCTCCCACATTACTTGTTATCTACGATTGATGATTGATTGTCTGCGCGGACGAAAGGTAATACCGGAATTGATACCTCGAAGATTACGACTGGGAACTACCAATCTGGTCGCGACTCGATATCCATTGGTGAAGGTCTTAATGCCGAAGCTCGAATGGAAGCGCGCTTGGATATTAGCGCCAAGCAATTACCAATCGTACGTGTGAGCTGGCCACGAAACAGTTTACAGGGGATTGGTTCGTCATTCATGCGAAAGGGAAAGCAGAGAAGGGCAAGAAAGGAGCTCCGGAACCGTTCCAGTTGGGAGCCCCTTTTCTGACAAAACTCAGTTGGTATCACTAGCCGCTCGACTCGCCGTCCAAATTCAATTGTCATCTCTCGCTTACCGTGCCACTGTCAGCTGCCCATCTGCCCATCCGCCCATCGTGATTAAGTAACGATGATTTCGGTATGACAGTCGCGTATGCACGTTGTGTAGATTTTTTTAGTAGGGTCGAACAGGTGATGGGCGGAATGACAGGAGAAGACGAGATAGGTTATGGCGGTTTCGTGTTTCACATTCGACGATCGTAAGCCAGAAACCAGATTCTAGAAGCATATGTCAGGCTAATCGATCATCCACCATTATGCGACCTCTCTAAGTCCGCCCCAGGAACCATACCCCTAGCCGCTGCGTTTTCCGGCAGCTCGGAACGGGCGGTTAGCTCAGTCGAGCTGTTCTCTCCTAAAGCTGAAACAACGACAAGCTCTTCCAGTTGCTAGGCTAAGCTTCCTTCGCGTCTGCTGTATCGATGTAGCACGTAGGTATCGAGAGAGAGATCATTACGGAGTCGTATTACGGCATATTCACGCTACCGTTTTCGAAGACACACGGCAAAGGCATTGACGAGATCCCCAATAACTACGTGCTGTCTGCCGCCGGTCTTCTCCATCGCTGGAGTGCGTGGCCAGTAGAGACAGGTACCACATGTGGTGGTATACGGGGGTTCGATGAGGAAAACCAAAACCCCGGATCGACATCCTTAGATAGATCGCCAACCCGAAAGCAGCGTGATGAAACGAACCACTGCCCCAATCCTACAAATCCTAACTTGCTGCAGTCTTAGTAAGAGTCCGTAGGTTCGAGTTCATCCGGTAGTTTTAGACTCAAGTCCATTATAACTATAACTGAGATCATCTCACATATCAGCGCGAACTAGCTGCCGCTTCCGATCATCAACAGGCGCGAATTAAAATCGTCGGTATTAGGTAGATGAGCGAGACGAGCTAGATAGGCCCTGCACGTCAAGTTACTAAACCTACCGAATGTTGTCGAGAAAGGTGGCGAAAAGGGCCCAACAGCTCCGTTCGAGTTTAGTCCCCTTGTTTCACAGACGAATGTGCACAAGACGTGGCACGATCTGCATTGGACGGGGAAATCCTGATAGCCCTGCATTTGCCCGGCACCTGCTTTCGAGATCATGGGCTGATCGAGCATGACTCTTTCGCGGTTGCACTCGCTATGTAAGCACGTCGTCGTCATCGTCGTCAGTCAAATCCGGCAATGCGTTTTATACCCATCTGCTAGGTAGGCGTTTACATTTCACAAGTATTTCACAAGTAAATCATATAAGGCAATTGATGAGGTTCAAGTAGATTATTCGCTGGATGAAAATGGTGGAAATATCGATTCGCATGGATAGATACTCAGTCCTCTTAGCTAAATCACTAACAGGCTATATAATACCCATCCATAGATTCATATTGAATAGGAAACCCTTCAACCAAAGAGAACCATCGGCGAGATGTTCTCGTCTATAGTCGTGCCATTATGACGAATTCCTCCGCGTGTTGGCCTTCCACCAGTGAAACCTTCAAACTAGGCGACAAGCTCTACCACGAGAGGCACCAGATCATCCCTTGTCCCTCCTCGCATTGCGCATCTCCAAAAAGATAGGGTCACAACACCAAAAGATACAAGGAAAACAACTTTCTGACTACTTCGAGTCTATCGTCCAATTGAAATAACTCCGTACCGAAAAAAAGGGGACCAGACGACAATGCCTTCCTCCCTTTTCGAATGAAAATAAAATGTAATCAACATCCCCAGCTGCCAACAGAAGCGCGAGCTTCATTTGCCGAGCAGATTAGATTTCTATCAGGTCCAACTCTTACGCCAAGTGAATGCGAATGGCTCGGCTTTCAAGCGCCAAAGGGTATCGCACACAACAGCATGGCACGGCCAATTTCTGTGTAGAAAAGACAAAAATAGAACATCGGCTCCCCCCAAGTGGCCTAATTGGGCCAAGGAGATCCCATGGTTTTATCAGAATAGAAATCGTAAGCCAACACGCCGTGAAACCCGCTACCACACACAGCCACCTATACACCCATCGTCCCACTCTTGAAAGTTCCATATTCCAACCGTCGTTCATTCCTCATCCACTCGTGTCTTCATATACGTGGGTTGATAATAGAAAAAATCCCACCAACCAAGGGGAACTTGAGTTGAAGGGGACATGTGAGCATTCCCATTCCCCTCAAATTTTCATCCATTTTAGGGTATATCTGAAAGTTCCCCTCCTCTTTTTTTTTGGTCCTTTTTCCTTTTCGGCGATGGAGCGGGTTAGATCGCCATAAATGTAATGCTAGGCATATAACGGGATAAGATAAGACGCAATATCGCATAGTAAGCTGGAATACCCAAAACGTAAATGAGATGTAGATAGTGTCGTTCCATTGGATAGGTTGAGTCAAAACATAGCCATGGACTTTGACTTAGTTCCCGGTTTCAAGCAAGAGAATATTCGTCATCATCAGTGGTGTACTCGTAGTCCAAGATCCCCTGGGGTGCGTAGCGGGGATCGTAGTCGTCGTAATAGCTATGAGACGGAGGAGCATACATAGGCGGTGCCGTCCGTGTCCGGGAATATGAGCCAGCTTGCGAGCTAGCCCGAGTCCGCGCAACTGGTCGATCTACCCGGCTCTTGCGGTCATCGCTGTAGTTGGTCGTATGGTCGCTACCTCCACGAGTGGAGGCACCATTGTTGTTACGGCCAATGTTAATGTCACCACCGTCCCTGCAATGGATCTTGGTGTTCCCAACTTCAATAACAGCACCAATCGGAAGTTTGATCGTAATGTCATCGTCACCGTCACTAGACCTCGTAGTCCGCGTTGTTGCAGATTGTCTGTAATCGCTCTCGTCTCGGCTCGCACTACTACGAGTCGATCGACTGCTGCCTCCGTTTTTTACCCGCCGGAGGGCCTCAGCCGTAAGAGGCGGGACGGTACCACCCGCAACATCATCTTGGTACCGAGAAGCATCGCGCACCTTATCTTCGAAGTTGTAGTACGAATTCCGACGGCCGCGGGATGCTGGTTCGAGTTCGTAAGAGTTACCCGGAATATCGAAGGTCGATTCGGCCTCGAAACTGCTCCGACGCCTTGGTCGGGTGGGAAGGGCACCGGAACCGTATTCTACCTCACGCCGTGCCACAGCCTTATACATCGTGGAGTCGCCATCCAGGTCCTCCTCCTCAAACCCGACAGATTTCCTCCTCGTAGCAGTGTGCTGCGGGGGCGGACGAATGACCAAGCGGTTTGGGTTTGGCTGGGTAGAAGCTGGTCGCGGAGGAGGCGGCATCCGTCGAGTGTCTTCATGCTCCTTGCTCGTCTTTCTTGCCGAGGAAGTCCTTCGAGCAAGAGCTTTCTCTTTGGATGGCTCGTAGTCATGAGACTTGGAAGGCTGATGAAATCCCATTGCCGATTGGGGGCGTCGGAATCGCGAGGCTAAGTCTCTAGGAGGCGGAGGCGGAGGATTGAAGTCTCCATACTGCGGGGGAGATGGAATGGGCTGATGTACTAATGCATGGCCCATTGAAGGTGGTGGAGGTCCCATCCATTGAGCAGGAGGAAATGACGGAGGGGGGAAGGGTGATGGTTGCGGTGGATGTTGATGTTGATGTTGATGAGCATAGGCCGACGTCGACAGGGGCGGGCGCTGGCCATAATAAGATTCGGGCCTGGTGCGAGCACGAGGCCTGGCGGAGGAGGCTGGTGCGAGAGTGGGATTCGGGTGCACTCCGTAGTAGGACGACTCGTCCGAGATTCTTGACGCCGGCGCCGGGGTTGTCTTGTGCGAACGAGCAGCAGGACGCTGCTTGACGACGAGCGATGAGCGCCTCTTTTCCTCCTTCATCTTAAGCTTCGCGGAATCTCTCCTGCGTAGAGGGGGTTCGGTAATGTCGGAGTCTGAGAGAGTGGTGGGAGGTGATCTCGATTCTCGACGACTCGAATCCTTGCGGGATCTGCTGGTGTTGGGTTTTTCTTTGACAGGACTACTCTGTGCAGTAGAACGGGCGTACTTAGGTGAAGTGCCGGGAACAATATGATCGTCGTCGTCTACCTCCTCGAAGTATGCAACAGAAGGAGCAGACTTCTTCGCCATGCCGGGGACAGTGGACGGCTACGCCTGATAAGTGAATCCAGCCACTGGATCAGGTTTAGGGAGAAGGGGGTCGAGGCGATAGGCCTCAAAAGGCGGAGCTGTCCTGGTACCCAACGCAAGTGGGTTTCCGAATGCGTCGTGGCAGTACGTGTGACTATGACTACTGTACAGTGCTGATAATGGTAAAGTGGACGAGGTGATGAGGAGTCGGAAAGGGAAAAAGTAAGCAATATGTATGTATGTTGTATGTAGGATGGGAGACCAGCGCTGCAAGGAGACGGAGACTAGTAGTTTAGATGAGATGGGGACCCAGGTTCAAGTAAGGTCCAAGGTCCAGTAGGCCAGCAGATCCAGTCGGATAGGCCAAGCGGTAGACCAGCGAGCCCAGGTATGTCAAGTGGGGATCCGCGCGAACAGACGATGCGAGACTTGTAGCGTCAGAAAAAGTTGGGATGGATTTGACCAGGTAATGGATTGGAGAGGTTTGGAATAGAATAAAAAAAAGAAAAGTGTGGTCCTCAACTGAGAAGTGCAGTTTAAGCACCCGCAGGCGATAGATATGAGGAAATTGTCGACTTGTCTTTTTTTCACTCTTTTTGTTTTTCCTCTTCTTTATTTTTCATTGGGAGACCGAGAGTCGGGTATGCTGCATGGGAGCGGGAAAGAAGGGTGTTGCCGGGTTGATGGAAGGAGACTCGCAGGTACTTAAGGGGGGCGGATCCCTTTTGGGCGAAAGTAAGTGATGTGAGTGAAGTGAGAGCTACCTGAGTCTGGGTAACCACTGTCTGGCCCTGATTCACATATATGATCGCTCTGGCAAGTGGCTGTAGTATACGTGTACGTATTATACTGTCGTACAAGTCGGGTTATACACAACAAGTGTTTATTAGAGAATGCGTGAATGCTTGTGAATGCTTGTGAATGCCGTGAATGCCTCTATATGCGTATGTGGATATATATATGTTGAAGCAGGCAGGTGGGTTTCTTGGATATCTTGGATATCTGCTGGGTATCTGCAGGCGGGAGCAAAGCCACAGACTGACAGATGCGTAGGAGTGCGATACTGCTGTACGAGGTAGCTTACTTGTATAGGTAGCTACAGTAACGGTGCGACGGCTAACAGATGACAGGACAGGATGAGAAACGGAAGACTGGAGAGTGGGAAAAGAAAGGCGGGATGACAGCAGAGCCAATAATTCGTTGTAGGTTGTTTCTGAAGTAGCACTGAAATGTCGTGGGATCAAGCAGGGAAGACCGCTGTCGCCTTGAGCAACGAGCAAAGGAGGGGTCCGGCAGTGACAGTTTTTATCGATACCGTTTGTAATATCGATAGGCAAAAACTGGGAAAGGTCTTTTTTTTTTCAACTCTTCTCCTGCAGATTACCTTAGGTAGCAGCTTGGCGGTCTTGTCAGAAGGTCTCTTTGCCGGGGGACGGAGTTTAGACCCTTGAAAATTTCAGAGCGAAAGAAACGGTAACGGTACCCAACAGTGGGTCGGCAATCCCGCAAGGCGACAGATCCCACAAAAATTATGTCTCGATCAGGACGTTCCTACATGCGATAATGGCCTATCGTGTTGTCGCCTCGTCGAACTGATGGCTACCGTTCGTTCTTTTCTATACATAGTAGATGTTCGCTAACCTAGGGGCCAAGACTACCCCTTGACTACCTAAATGTTTCGTTTCTTAAGATTTCAATATAGGTAGCTTCCCTCAACAAACGCTGTATTCTTTCTTCTGCCAGTTGCGGGGCTGACTTATCACAGTCACAATCGGCAGTAGCCAATGGCGCCTATCGGTTGGTTCTGGAAGTGTAGATCTTATTCTTCATATTCTCCCACAATGGTCTTCGGTTGGCTGTGGTTTCTCTAGGTTTGACTATAGGTCGAACTATACATAGCAGTACAGCTGTTCCAGTGGCAACTTGGGGGGGGGCGTGTAAGTGGGTGCAGCACGTTGATGGAGAACCCGGGGGGCAGAAAAAAAGATGGCGTCCGTCCTCGTGGGAGGCGGATGAACAGCTAGTTGGAGATCCACGAGTTGCAGTGCTGTTAAGGTACTCAGGACTAAGGTTGTCTAATCAAGTGCTGGGATTTTAATGCCCGATTGCATATAATCGTGCTTTGGGTACCAATAAGGCGCCGGAGGGTACAGACAGACAGGTTGGCGCTCTCTTAAAAAGCGAACTGTTCCCGAATGGCGTTATACCCGGATTACTTTCGCTTTCCTTACTTGTTCGTTGGTATGAATCTTCAGCCGGCTTAGAAATAGAAGAGCATTGGACAATGAAAAAAAGGTCTCTACGGCAACTAGCCATGATGATGACGATGGCGCCCTTTCTGTGTCGCCCTACTTGCTGGCAGGCAGACGACGGAGAGGTGCAGACAGAAACGGGGACCGCCAGCGCACCATCTCATAACCAGTCCACCATCCCAGGTCCTAAAGGATTTCGATCTCACGATACCATTGGACTGGCCCGATTAGGGTATAGGGTATGCAGGACGCATGCATGAGTTTAAGAGCTAGCATCGTCTCTCATAGGACCACCCAGAATTCGACCGACGGCATTGTACCCACCGGCCACGACGGAAGAGTCATCGAGAATTTTCTCTCTTCTTCTGCCTAGAACATCTGGGTGTTCGAATCCATGTGGCATTACACCATCGGGCATAAACTGGGCCGTTCCCTGAGAGTCAGATTAGATAAATCCCAAGTGGGCATGGCATGTTCGTATGTAAGGACTCATGTTCTCGTACATGAACCGAGATCTTGTCACCGAGCTTCTCTTGATACTGCGTCACGGCGTACTGGTTCATGATAAATATCGAACGCCTCAAGACTCGGAGCCAGCGCATCCAGTAAATGATGCACCCTGAAAAAGGTTATAGGAGCGCGTATAATCACCAAGAACGGGTCGGATAAGCCATGCGGGTGTGGGGCATAGCAGCCTTTTTCAAGACGTCGCTTCAATGTCTCTGATAAAACTCGATCCTCCTATTAGACAACGTCGAAATTGATGAGCGATAAGTTCGCACGATCATGAGCCGCCACTCGAGGCATCGCGAAAACGGGCAGTCTCGGAACGGCACGGTTGCTCGGGTAGGGAAGCCCGTTCAGTAAGAACACGGCGATCTTTTTCAAATCAAAGGAAGACGGGGGCAAAAAAGATTCGTCTTCTTCCAGTCCATGCAAGTACTTTGATTGGTTCCGAAAAGGCCCAGACGTATCCAAGTAGATTCTGGACCTCCCTTTTGTGAACGTCTCCCGCGCCAGCGACGCATGTCATCCAGCCAGCCGAACCACCTCCGTTCATATATATCTGTATCTATAGTATGATATGAAGAGCTAACCATCTAGCATCCCCATACGGTATCTCTTTAATGACGGTAGTTGGGGTCTATATCAAGCATTCCTTTCCGCCGCGGTAGAGCTTTAATTATGATTTTACCTGGCGATCTAGCGATCGGGTGACCTGCTCTTACATATGCGAGGAGCTCCATCCTTGAGACTTGATGCTGGGCTGCAGGCAAACACCTTTGCATATAGCGTATGTAGGTGGTGATTGCGCTATCACGACATCATAAAGCTGTTGCATGGAATATGAGTCATTCACGGTCTGTGCCTCCTATGGGAGCCGACAGCTTGCTCGGCTCGGTACAAGACGGTATTCTACTAGCCACGGAGTAGGTAGCCGCATACAACAAAGCATTGATGCAAGTGCAAAGGTTGCCGATGCAGCACGACAATCTCTGTCATCATACGGGTTGATGCGTGATCCCCCCCAAGGGCCACGGCTGTCACCTACAAGCTAAATAGAGCAAGATAATAATAAACCCTTAATTGACACATCCAACCAAAATGAAAACCGGATAGTCATAAGTGTGGTACAACGCTGACATGCGGCTCATATATTCACAGTGCTACTACAATGTAGCAGGATGTGTCTGCTGGAGTAATACAGCAGCTCTCATTTCGGTGAGAACCTGGAGTCGTATTCATCAAAGCCAATTCGCACTGAGTATGTAGTAAAAAAAGACGACGAGCGAATCCAACTGTGCCAGTGGGGTTTTCTTGGCCATTGGAAGAATACGATTGGACACGATAGATGCTTTCGCTCAACTTGGACAGCATCAAATGCTTCACCGCCTTTTTCTTCGAGAGCTTCCCCACGTCACTACTCACGCCCTTTTAAGGTAGAACAGTGCCGCTGACATAGACCTTCCAAGCTTCCATCGCATCCCATGCTCTGCTGAAGAGGACTGCCATCCGGACAATTCATGATGCCAATTTACATGATCCTTGATCCTAAACCCCAAATGAAACCCGTATAAATCGAGACACATGTCGTTGACGTTGTACAATTCTCTGCCACGCCTCAGCGTCATCGTTTTGGTCATTATATCGGTGAGACCGCATTCAATATATTACCAGGTACAATTCTCTTACTCGTAGAGCGTATCCAGTTACTGTTGAGATTCGTAAGTTTTGTTGCCACTATCTTCGAATCAGCTTGGAAGCTTGCCTTGCTGAGTTAACACCGTGTGTAACTTGGATGTCGGCCGTGGTCTCACCCTAGTTTACACAAGTAAGGGCTTATAATAAGTATTATTGCCGTTAGATAATGTCGCTCCTAGGTTCATTGAAATAACCGATATACTTGTTGTTTCCGAATCGTCGATGAAAAGGATCGAAGGCAGCAGACAGCAAGGTACCTGGAAACAAGATGGGTGGTGGTTCCGTCAAGCCCGTGAGATGAAGCAGGTCGACCAATTGACTGACGCCGAATTTCCGACGCCTTAGGATATCAAATCAGTTGGCCTCGTAATCGGAGCCAAACACGACACATACTACCAGACGGGGGGTAGTAGAGTAGTACCTACTCGTATATGACAATGTCTTTGATTATCCATTAGGACGTCGAGGCAGACCATGCCACAGCGAGTCTGGCATGGAGATCCGATAGACTCTCGCATCAACTTCAAGCGGACTGGTGAGTTCCCGCCACTCAATTCGCGAATAGAAATTAAAGTGAGGCATCCGACAATGGTGGAGTCCCTTGGTCGAGTCGAACTTGCGTTAGGACTGTACACCTACTGGGTATGTCTTGAAGTGTTGAATCTTTGGCAAGAGAGTTAACGGGCTATAGTTGCGAGATTAGGCTTGGAGTTGTGGAATTGGTGGTGAAGTCAGCAAGAGGGACGAGGAGAGCATACTATGGAACCACCCTCGGCGAGCCCCCGGTCGGTGGGCTTCAATTACCATGCTGCCTCATCCTGGTCCGTTACATTCCGTAAAGTCTGTGGCAAACCAGTGTCATCTGCGCCTTGACACTGAGAATTTCTGAGGCGCAACCGCTCGGTCGAGTGCGAAAACCTGTCGGCTAGATGGCTCAACTAATACTCCCTTTTCAAGGTGTCTCAGTCAATTTGATACCCATACCATGCTGTTCGAGAAAATAAGTTGCATAGTGCTTCTATCTCTTGTCGTCGGGACTTAGCTTGACCCTCAACTAACAGGTGGCAGCATCTTGTTCAAGATGTGACGGAACCACCAACGCCATGCAGTTATGCGGGCCGCTCGGAGCCGGGGAGGGGGTGCAAGTTGATATCTGTCAGCCTTGATATGGCGTCGATTGTCAAGTTCTCGGCCATGAGATCGCTAGGTAACTGTGGGACTTGGGTTCCAGCGACATCTTTGGGATTGCTGCCTTGTGTCAGACATGGGGATAGGTTCTACCGCCACGGACAAGGGCATCTAGTCGTCGCGTAGGACCTCGGTTTCTAGTCAGGCAGGAAACCCTAGGCTTGGCTCTGCTCGCAAGACCGAGGTTCATGGCACCTTGTCAGGCAAAATCAGTCCTAGAAAAGGCTTCCATAAGGCATACCTAGCATTCAGGGCTAGGGATAATAAGGCAACAGACCTGAGACTTGAATTCATCTGCCCTTTCAATCGATGCCTTGGCCTTGATAGCTAATATTCTATATATAGAGAGCTGATCGAGCCATACTCTTTTGATATGCTCATGGACGTGTGTTGGAATGTCACTTGGCATGACGGCTCTACATCTCTGACAGAGCTGACAGAGGCTCCCCAGCAAGGCTTCTTGTCTTAGATGTATATTGCAGGTCTGATTGCTATGATTCGGAATGTACTTGTAGAAACGCCCTTTCGTGTAATAATAGAACGGGAGTAAGGCTCCGGTACGTGAGGCAAGGAGTGCGATCCGAAATTGAAACATGATCACATGGACGCGTGCCCAGCAGAAGTAGAAGACATACCAGGGTAGACAGCTTTAGCACGGCAACAATCACGTGGCTTTAAGGTTAGCCTGGAACCTCCGTTCAATAGGTTCAATACCAACTGTTCAGCCCTATACCCATGTCAGCCTACTAGCAATCGAGATCTCAAAGTCAATCGCCAGTTTGCCATAGAGTCGAATCCCTCCTTCCCCTGGTATGCCACAGCCCTTGTTCAATATGCATGTCAAGAGATGATCTGCAGGAACACACAACTTGGAACTTTGACTACACATCTGCAGCCAGGGTCTTTCACCTCTACAGACTTCATCCATCAAATATTGGACGTCCTTCAGGTCCTCACCCTCTTCTCCTCTTCCCCTCAGGCCTCACCGCTGGCCTCGGTGATGTCATGACTTTGATATCCGCAACGGTTTTTCGACTTCGTGCACGGGACCGCTCAAGCGAGAACTGAAGGACAGAGTAGAACCCGTACCAATCGTCCGCGCAATCTTCGCAGCTACCATGCTGGGCACCATGCACCATGCACCATGCACGAGGCGAAACAGGCTTGACAGGCTCTACCACACCGAAACTAGTCGTATAAACTAGGTAGCTCTAATCCCTAGTTGCATTTCTAGTTTGGAGGTGTCAAAAGTCCGGATACTTTAGCTTGTCGACTGTTGAAGTCTATCAGCCAAAAGCAGGGCACCAGAATAATTATCTCTACTTTCAATATCCAATATCCCGCCGTAACCTCGATAATGCAAGGAGATGCTCTTCGCGATGCGACAGGAAATGCCCGCCGGCAAGTAACCGGCACCGCCCGGGGTTGCATCGAACCGACCTCAAGTATAACTCCATTGCAGAGATGGTCAAGACAATACCCCAATTCGAATCGATAGGTTTCTTGTGTCTTGTCATCTGATACAGCTATCGATGACTACGGCTCGTGTTTGGCTGTTAGTGCTACTCCAACAACCAAGAAACCGCCACATCCCTTTTCCTAAGCGTTATCCCTTATCCCTTATCCCCTATCCCTTATCCTCAGGCATACCGTATCGGGCGAATACCTAGGTAGCGTATCACAGCCTTTCGCAGGCCGCAGTGGTGTGGTGGGGTTCCCACCAGGCGATAGCGAACCCTTCGCGAACGCTAACCTCAGCTTCTATTACAATCACAAGTACCTAAGTTAGGGCGTCGCATAGACGTAGGCAATAGTCGTCATCGCTTGCGGTGATGGATGCTCGAGAAATTGCCTGGCACGACGTCGCAATAGTCGCAATACTCGCGGCTTCGTCACCCCGTTTGTGAAGCGACAGCTCGAGTCAAGATTTCCATCAGAGTGACATTTATCACTCGAAGGAACTCGTGTTTGTCGGTTGTGCCGCAAGCAGGCTTCATGCAAGGTACGATGCATACGTACTCGCCGATCCAAAAGCAAGTCAGGCAAGTCAGGCAAGTCAATTAACCCAAGGTCACCATCCGTCAAATCACAAGGCAGCGCACGAGCCTCAAGACGTCGCAATCACAAAAGACAAAAGGAGCAATGCACTCGAATTACGGCTGTTTCGGCTAGCAATCTGTACACAGCATTGTCAGATGGCTATCTCACTTCCCATCATTTCCCATTACTATCTGACCGAAGCCTGACTTGGTGGCCTCGATGTCTTAGAAAGCCCGGCTTATGGCTGTACCGTCCTTGGTGACCCCCACCCCCTTACCCAGTCTTTCCGCAGACATGCCCAGCTTCGACAATCGATTCACACACCATCTCAGACGCGTGATGCCTCTTCTAGTAATCAGCTTGCTAATTCCTGTGTAGTTGTGTATCTAAGCCTTCCATAGCTCAGTTCTTAGCTGATTCAATGCAACATGTCTCCGCCTATGAGCACCACCAAGTTTCTGCAGGCTTGCGACCCATGCATGACCACCATCTTCCCCAGCCTTCGACTCACAAGGCAACCTCTTAAGGTGACCGGTGACTGACATATTATTTGACATCTTCTACTTGGCTAGTGGTAATATATATTACACGGCTTTGCCGCCCATCTTTTGCTTTTTTTTTTTTTTTTTTCGTGCTACCTTTGTGTTTCACGATTCATCACTTTTCCACTCGTGTTTGAACTGGTTTGAAGTATCCAACTCTAGGTTAACTATTACTTGAGCCGGCTCGAGCCCGGCGACCTTCGTTAAGGTTAGCCTACGAAGACAGGCTCTCTCTTGCATTTATTCCATCTTTTAGCTTGGTATCTTGGGAATGATCGCTTCGCGACATCACATCTCTATCGCTAAATTCTTCATTGTTCTATATCATCCTCGATAGTTACTACCATGCCTCTACTGCCAAGGAACGCGCCTATACATGGGCCATCAGACCCATCGTGGCCATCCAGCCCTAGTCGTCTCCCTCCATCGTTGGATGACGATTTCAACTCAACAGACGACGAAGAGCTCGATGGCCAGTGGTCCCATGAGAATCCCATGATGTATTTTCTCACGCCGGCAACTCCAAAGGACGAGGATCTCGAGTTCGACTTCGACTTCGATGCTGGAATAGAAGATTCAACTCGACCCCGCGAGGTCATTCGGACCATCTCTCCGTCTACTCTCGATGGACTAAGGAAATACAAGCCCAAAGATAAAGCGGCAGACTGTGCCGTCGTGGACGATGACGACGACGACGATGGCGAGGACTACATCCGATTCCACCCCCACGGTCATACTTCTCTGCCCTTCGGGTTTGAAAAATTCTTCGACCAAACGAGACCTGCTTCCACTGTAACATCCCAAACTACGGAAGCTCTACTATCACCCGCATCATTCCACGTCGGGTCGCCTACAGGGCGGCCAGCGAAGCGTTTCGCTCCACCACGACGCGCCCTTCGAGGAAGGTCGCCCAGTCGATCGCTTCAGCGACGGCACTCTTGGCGCGAGCCCAGTCCTGACGTCTATTCTATTGAGGAGGAACCAGAGAAGGAAACAATGAGCGAGATGGGGTTGAGCGTTGAAGACCTCACTGATAGTGGGAAGACGCAACCAATAGATATACCGGCTGCAAAGCTACGGAAGAAGGTTCGGTTCGTGTTACCGGTTAAGGATTAATAGCATTATTCAGGGGTCTGCATAAGGCCCCCGGGGACAAGTAAGCATTGCATACGAACGGCGTTGTGGTTTTTTGCATTTCTCTTCGGAGTTTCCTTGGTCTCAGGCTGCATTTGGAACGGATCGGAGCATACTCAGCATAGGCATATGAGGTTGTTTGGGTTTGGCCGATGAGCAGATAGGGGGTTAGCCCCTCGGGGGAATCAATCAGATACCAAACTCCTAATCAACATACACATTTTTCCGACATCGCTTTCTTCACATCTCTGGGTGTCTTCATAGCCACTGCATCAATCTACAGCCATCTGATAAGCATGGGGGTGGGAAACGCCATATTCGTGTTCATGCAGGCAGAAATCAGGGTCTTTCATCTGGCTTACGCATGCTGCAACACAAATCACTGTCGATCCTGTAGCCTTACAACACCATATTGTATAATGGTGTGTTCGTCAATATCTCGTCATTGTCACATCTCACTAGCACATGCCAAAGCATCGAACTAGATAGGAGATCGCATAGGTAAACATGCCTGCTACAATCTTCATCCCATGTCCCTTCGGACCGTAGCCAATGTTTCCTTGTATATGACAGCCGCTTAGAGCATCTCCTTTCTTTTCCCTTGCTCCGATCTAACCTCACTCTTAGAAGAAAGAAAGAAAATTGCGGCGTGCGGAGGGAGGGTAACTTAACGGGCGGACATATAGGAGGCTATGCGCTCGCTTTTCGTTCCCTCACCCCAGTCCAGACGCAGCCCTACGGCTTATGTCCCGACGCAGGTAGGGACTTTCCAAGTCACACGACGTAGAGCCTTGCGTGTGCAGGATGCGCAATAAGGGATTCCCTTTCTAGGGATGCCGAGCGTGTGTCAGCATATACCATCGTAGGTACGAAGTCGTAGGTACCTAAGATGAGAAGGAAGTTGATTCGACTGCAATGTAAGTAGGTAGATATGCTAAGCATGCATGCGGCCAGATGCGGACGCCTAGAAAAGCCGTCAGCCATCCAGTGATACCAGAGATCACCTCCGGGGATGGTATAGATGGGCACTCTGGAGAACGGACAGAAACGCGCAGGTGCTCCTATCGGTTAGCTCATGCAACCGACCGCTCATCCTTACATACTTGGGTCGTGGGTTGTGTTTCCTCGGGCGTACCAGGCTGCTGGGTCGCAGGTTTTTGAGGTTACGTGAGCGCTAGTCACGATTTCGTCTGCCCCATATAGGTTAGGTAGGATGTATATAAGACGACGGCCGTTGACTCAATTCGAGAAAGGCTTTACGAATTTATGTGGTAAGCTTTCTTGACCGCCATATGGAATTTTCCTTTACTCTGATATGATATTGCTGGTTCTTTCGCTGGATTTGGCTGACTATAGAACTGGACCTAAGCTAGACACCCGCACTTACAAGGTTTCGCCATAAGGTTGTGGGACGGTTTGGACCCTTATTGGATTCTGGGCGAGGGCCTAGACGCTCTGTTTATGCACCGTAGCTGGCGTCCAGTCCGAATCCTGTCCTCCTTAACGTTAGCGCTCAAGCTCCCCTCACGTCAGTTGAATGTAGTTCACAGCAATACCTTCCTGCTCATCAAGTCAAGCTTCCTTCACAGCGCCTATCGTGCTTGGGTGTAGTAACAGACGGGCCCGTGGGTTGAATTTGCAAAGTTCAAATGAGGTCGCAGGCATTGTTAGGAACAGGGGGCGGTGACATAACAATCTCATTGCGAGTGCAGCACTCGCAATTCTTATATTAGCTCATCTTAATTGAATACCGTTTGGCATGAGACTCCCTGGTTTATTGCGTCTTGTAGAGTACTATAGATAGCCTGTTCGCATCAACACTGAGCAACTAGTTTGGTACATATACCTAGGGGTATGTATTGGTAGGTTCATGGTGGCATTAGCAGGAAATAACATTACGGGTGGAAAAGGGTCTCAGAACTCAGTTGGTTAGGGTATCGAATTAACAATACGAGAGTTGGGTGTTCCAACCTCTCTGGGATCATGGTCTTTTTCGCTTCCCACCTAACCATTTCCGAAGCGATAAAGGGTAGGTATTGATGAGTGAGTCTGTCCCCTTCGCATCCTTCGTAACAGGAATCACCAGGTCATTTGCCACAGCTGGCCATTCGACGGATATGCCAGTAGACTAAAAGGGTCATAAACTAATAGCTAGTAGTTCATTATTACTTGTATGTAGTAAATTTGACAGAACTGGTCTTTGAGAGATATGCCGGGTGGATGAGCATAAAGGACACGGGCTTGTCTCACTTGTCCCAAGGCCATCTGAGCCCAGAAAGGTTCCGAACTTAAGAGAAGAGAATGATACCATGAGCTTTGAGAACAACGAGTGCGTGGTTCCTTCGGATATAAACTTCATGTGCATTATCGCGAGGCTGCGGCCTCCTGAGACCCCCCTTTGGACAGTCTTCTAGCAGCAATCGTTACTAACATACCGCATTTCTATTTACCCAGGTACGCAGGAGCATGTTGACGAGAAATATATGTTTAAGAGTAGCATCCCCCTCGTATATTGCTCCCTTGCTCGGAGACATATGAATTGCCAGTCTAGTCCTCCCTCCTGCTCATACCTTGTCTCGCAATAGTTCTATCACATATTCACACTTTCACTATCCTTCGTAGAAAGTGTGACAGGTAGTCATGCAAGGCTATTCTCTCTTGCTTCGTCCGGATGGCTTTATTTCCCTCGTAAGTATTTATCTCTTTCTTTATCACCTGCCCCAGAGCTTCCTATATGCCCGGTAGAATCTAATTTTCATCAATACCTCACGGATACGAGCCACAGCGAGGAGATTTAGTGAATATCTTCAATAACAAATTTGCTCAACCGGAGAGGCCAGTTCGAATCTGGCCCTCGGCAGTCGTGTGCTCTTTTATCAAACATTTCTTCTTTATCTTCTCTGATCTCTACCTATGAGGATGGAGACCCTTTACCATCGGACCGGAGCATGATTGGCGACAGCTCGTCTCTCCTTGATTATACCTAGGTAGCTAGGTTGATAACGAATGCTTGAGGTCATAAGTCCTGACGGTGTATGAGTGTTTCCGAGACAGGTAGCTAGCTAGGAGATGCGTCAACAGCCCCCACTATGTAGACCATAGGATAGTATTCTCCAGGTTTATCTTAAAGACCGCTGTCTGATATGGCTGGGTATCATGTCTTGATATTGTACAAGTAGCCACTCTTTCAGACTACCCTCCAATCAGGCTAGTATAATACAGAAGATGTTTGAGAGACCTTATCGCTGGTCTATAATATTTTGTCGAAATAATTTGATGTCGGCCTATGCACACGTGGCCTTCCCTTTCTCCGGGTAGCCCAATGGAGCAACGACTTGAATCGTGCAAGGTTGCGCGTTATTCGAGCACTACGTGAGAGGTGTCAGTTGCACACACTCGTATGATAGATAGGGTAAGAAACGGGTTAGCATACGGGAGTTCCGTTGCAAGAGGCCTGCTCGGAGTTGTCTACGTTCGCATAGCATACGTTGGTGTTAACATTGCACCCCTATTCACCCAGTCAGCAATTTGCCAAGACCAGCTTCTCAGTGCGTTGATAGTCTCCATGGGATATGAATGAGAGGTATCGGCCGTAGACGTACACCAGTGATATCCGCCAGAGCTCCTGACCCGAGGCCCAATAATATGGCGATAGTTGACAGATACATGGTGGCGGATACGACGAGACTTCGAACCATTTATACTGACATCGACCGTGGAAGAGCTAGAATTCCGCCTCGTAGGTAGCGGTCAAATCATTCTCTTGTGGCAGGTGGATCAGCAGCTTCTTATACGGGGTCTACGAGAGCGAGAGCGTGTGCTTGTGCTTGTGTGGCCCAACAGCTGCAGAGGTTTCGCATTCATACAGCTTCGCCTCGACTCCGCGTGATGATCCCCCGTCCTACAACACACAAGCGCGCCAAGCCAGGTCATCCACCCCAAATTAGTCCGTAGGAGTTCACGTTGGTATGCTGTAAGATTTTTGAAAGGGGCAGATCACCAAATTCGATAGGCTATGAAACGGGAACATAATGCGGCCAGGTCACTGTCATGACAGGCTACTAGGCAGCAGTTTTGGCATGATACGAATTAAGATTGCTGACAACTTCGCTCTCTTAACACGTTCGTATTAGGTAGCGGATCACTGGTGGACAAATGTAAACCCCGATGTAACATACTAGCATTTGTTCACGTAGGACTCTCGGTAAGCCATTCTTCTACTAAAGTCGTACTTGAGAAAGAGTAGAGATACATCAGGGGTCTTTGGTGCGCGGTGGCTACTCCCGACCGTGCTACGACATAGGTGTCTTATATCTCCAGTCGTGGCAACACCACTACCGAGACAGTAATATTGCAACTTCACACTCAAATAAGGTCCATTTTCGGTCAGGAGCTAATTGTCCTCCTATCGATGAGCATCCTTATAATAGGTGCATCGAAGTCTATTGATACAGCCATCCCGCAAGGTCAGGCCGAGAATCGAAGCCGCTGCAACCGAAGCCCAGACGAATATGTTCTCCCAGGCTGACAAGGTACAGCCTAAATTCTCTAGCGAATTCATGGTATAAAATCCTATCATGCCGAAAAGAAATCCCCAACCTATTCCGTGTTGTTTTCTTTTTTGTAGGGAAGGGAAAACTCGAACTCCACCAACGCCTTGCCCGAGATGCAATTTCCATGTATAGACACAGAACCCAGAGGCACGGGCTCGATAAACCAAGCACGAGAGCCTTCTTCATTCGTCATTTGCATCTTCCACCGTAACAGCCTTCGCCTTTCCCTTCGCGTCGCTGCCTGCAGAGTCCTCTTGATCGCTATCAGAATCCCGACTCTGGAGACCCTCAGTGGTCGACGGCGCCTCATTCTTAGTCCCAGCTTCGTTGGGAGAAGTAGAGCTGCCGGCCCCGCCATTGGAAAATAGCTGCGAAGCGCCACCCCAATTAGGCACCACCGGCGTGGGTGCTGCTACAACAGGGGGTTCGCTCCGATGTTCAGGATTGACCCGAGTGGTGCCTTCTTCCTGCGCAGGAAGCTCGGTAGGTCTGGAATCCGATGCTCTAGGTATCGCAGCAGCACTGCTACTTGCGACAGGCTCATTCGATGCGACAGCTGCCTGTGATCGTTGACCAGTGCTATCCACGTGTTGACCAGAGTGCTGGGCACTGAGAGGTTGCAATTGCTGGCCCTCAAGGCGCTGCAGAGGCAACAACGACCAGCCAGGGGGGATTACCACGCCATCGGGGAGCTCTGGGCTGTCGGCGGGGATGGCAGCCGAATAAGATGCGCCGCCGTGCCTGGAGATCGTCGGAGTTGGCACGCGGGGCGGGAAATTAGCAAAGGGACCCATCGTCGTGGGCTGGAAAAAGGGAAAGGGTTGTTGGTTTGGTACAGCCGGCTGATAGGATGTGAACTGAACGTTGACACCCGGCTGTCCAGGTTGAGCTGTCGGGATGGCGTGAGCTTCTTGCTGTGCATGACGGATGCGATTGAGTTCCGCCGTCAGGGCATAGAGAATCTGGGCTTCAGATTGGTTAGTTTGCAAGGTTTGTATCTCTTGCTGAATGCGCTGTGATATGCCCAGAAGCTGTGCTTGCATCTCTATAATATTAGTGACGTGGCTGCTATTGTTATCAATATGAGTAGTAGGTGCCTGGGGTGCTTGAGTGGGTAGCGCTGGTGCTGCAGGGAGGTTGACGTTGGCACCGTCAGGAGGCAAACGAAGTCGCTGAGCCATCTCATGGATATTCTGTACGTTACCCTGAGCGAACCCCAACCTAATGGGTCCAAGTTCGAAGACTCTCATAATACCTCCACCGCGCGCCTGCGCCGGCTGGCCCGGTTGGCCAGCATTTGCAGCTCCATTGCCTGGTGCTTGTTGGCCTGCAGCATTAGGCTGGCCACCAAAGTTCGCCCCGGGTGCGGCACCGTTGGGTGGAGCACCGTCGATGGTAACCGAGCGTCGACAGGTCGGGCAAACTTGTTGCCGTTCTAGCCAGCTTTTGAGGCATCCAAAATGCAAGATATGACCACAAGGAAGCTTTTTGGGGCGGGATCGCTCTACGGCGTCTGCGGCAGATGGGTCCCACGGCCTCATGTCTTCTCTGCAGATAATGCAGGTGTCCTCACGCCCCAACTCTTCTTCAGTAGCATCTGGATACTTGCTCATGTCTTGCAAGGCCTTACGATACCGGATGAGGGCGCTAAGGCGTGACACGAATGATCGAGCTGTCATGAAGAGATCGCGCATTATGTGAATGGGCAAACCGTAGAACATCGTTAGGATAGCGAAAAAGGCGGAATAAATTCCAAGCTTGACAAAATCTAGTTGCATGTGTGAGATAATAGCCGCGTAACCGAAAAGCGTTTACTTACCAGTCATCAAATCAAGACTCAAAACCCACTGTCCCTTGGATTCCCATCCCGAAACTTCGATATCCGTCTCGTCGATATCTTCCTCATCGGGAAGCTCTTCTTGCTCCGCAGCCGCTGCCTCAGCTGCCTCGCCAGACTCGCGGCGCCTTAGAATGTCGGCGCGCTGTTCCCGCACTTGCCTGCGTCGATCTTCGAGACGCTGCTTGGTCTGCTTCCTCACGATGTCGGCTTCCACTAGCGACAGCGCATACCGAAAACCCGTGCGGAACGAACACGTGGTCAAGATGGCGAACTCGAATAGAAACATGACCATCATGTTAGGGCGAGCTTGTTGGATGACAGCGTTGACGGCATAAGAAAATAACCAGGTGTCGTATAGAACGCTAAGTAGGAGGGAAATGCTAAGTCTGGTGTGGAAGAGCCGTGGGTTGGCCGGTGGCTGTTGCTCCAAAACCTCAACACGACCCTCGCCTATCCACTCCCAGACTTTGCCAGTGACCAACGCGGTAAACATGACGAGGAACCAAGCTCCCACCTCTTCCCTGAATATGGTCATAGCCAGACATGTCTCCGTCACGGCAAACCAGGCTCTTTCGTAGAGCTGTTCGATCTCGACGGGTCGCAGGGGGCCATAACATAGTCGTTGAAGGCCCCAGACGAAAGATCCGTAAAGTAGAAGGACAAGGTTAATCAGGATCTAGGGTGAGGTAACAAGGGTCAGTAACCGTAGCTGCAAAGGACTGGAGGGGAGGACTAGGAGATAATAGGGCGCACCATGAGACTGAGGTTGTTTTGCGACAAGTATACCATGGCGGAATAGAAGTTGGCACGCTGGTTGAAGGCGTATGCGACCACGCCGGCCGCCAGGGCCGTGGAGGTCTACACAAGTGTTAGTGTTAGCTCGCAGCTGCAGGCAAGACATAGGATGGCGATCGTCGGCCATGGCGACAAAGCTTACCCCGGCGTACCAATAGAGTCGCATGGTGATGAATTGGCAGAGAGATGTGTAGTTTGATGCAGCTCCTTGAGAAATAAATCTAGGTGCCCATGGTTCCGATGCGGGAGTGGGAAGCGAATGCTCGTAGGTGTCGTGTCGAAGGCGTAGACGGAATAGAGGCTCAAAGGACGATGTAAATTGTAAATGCCACCTATCGAAGTTGCAAGTTGCACCTAGCTTCCAGGTACGTATATGCATTTACGTAGCAGCCGTGGTACCCCGTGGAAGTACCTAGAGCTTGGATGATGACGCGACTGGGGTGATATCCTGGAGTTTGATTGGGTATCTGGAATATTCTGGGTCCGATTGCTCCACCCGAGAATGCCCAAATTCACAGTTTTCCCTGAGGTAAGCATTTAGACGAGCGTGCAATAACACCATCTGTACGGAATACGAAGTATCTGAGTAACGAATAAAAATCCATCGAATAGCCGTGGCCGCATGACTAGCTAGTATTTTAATAAATGTCTAGGCCTTTTTCAATCTTGATAGCCTCTACGTGGTTCGCCTACACCTTCATAACCCCCCATTGATAACATGACATATGAGAACACAATTTGCCAATTTTCATCTCAGTCCAAAGCCAAAGCCGAATCCTTGTCTCTATAGAGATGTCCGTCCCATCCAATTGATAGTTCAGGCACTACTACTAGCACCCCGAAGCTGCACCACGATACGTGGCCCCGGCACAGGGCGTTCATGCCCAGTCTACATCTGCCTCACTTATTATGCAGCAGTTTTCGTTGCTTCTTTCGTTTTGCGGGATGACCCGAAGACGACGTAGGGACATGACTGTCGGGGCTTGGTAGCCCCTGGCCAACGACCTCTCCTCCAGCTCGCTTTCGAGGTTTGCCAATTTCAAGACGTGTGGTTTCTGGAGCAGCATCGGCTTTGGTCTCCTCTGTTTCAAGACGAGTCAGCGTAAGACCATTCCTAGTGGCTAAGCACGGCACCCTACTTTGACTAGGCAAGAGGCAACTTGTCTGGGTTGCGCTGTCTCGTCGGGGAGAAGAGACGGGCACTTCCAACTGCGAGACTCGATCTGCCAATGTCTGCATTTGTGCCTCCAGTACGGCCACGCGGGTAGCCAGACCACCTTTCTTGTCTTCTCCTGCGTCGTTCACTTCATCGGGTTCGGTATATATGAGCTTTGAGATAGCATATTGAAGGTTGCTACCTTCCTCCTCAAAGGTTTTCTGCGCCCTTCTATTACGAGGGTACCGGCGGACCATGTTTCGGGCATCAAGGAATGCTTTCATGTCCAGGCCAGGCATCTAGGAACTTGTTGATTAATGTAGTCTTCGCAGCACTATCATGGCTACTTACAGGTACGCAATCACCCTTCTTCTCTGTCAGGTTTTCTTCACAGTCCCAGCACTGCTGGCTGGAGTCAGAAAGACGGTTGGCACAGAACTGATCCGGATCATCGATGCATTGCTCTATGCAATTTTGGCAAGGCTGGCGCCTCTCTACCACCTTTTCCGGGTCAAAAACTGGCTGCGTTAGACTGGGGGGCATCTCCATCAACCATCGGGACCCTTACAATCACTATCAGGAGGCGGCGCCATTATTGCGAGCTCGGTGTTGTTTTGATGCGGCTACTTGGGTGTCGTTCTCGTGTTATAGATGTGTAAAGTACTGATACTGGAATCAAATGATAGTCTCCAATATACTCAAAGGGTGCATAGCAAATAGAGCAATGAAGAGCAATGAAGAGCAATTATTTGGTGACCTTTCGCAGCTTTGAGCAATCGATTGCTTTGGCAAGCCTAAACCGTGCTGCAGCAAGTAATATGTAACTAAGATTCCATGGCCATGGACCCAGTCTAGGTAAACCCTCTAGTACTGGAAGTGTGATGACATCCGTATTATAGGAGTTTCGAGGCTTCACTGAATATTAATGTGTCTTCGGACTCGGTCTATTATTATAGGAGCAACCTTCCTAATGACATAATCGTAATGCGTCTGCTTAACCCTCTGCAAGGACCTTGATACTCTCGAGGCGTCGCTTATCTAGTCGGCGTGACCTTCACGAGGTGTTTGCTGCCTAGATAGGTACCATATTAGTGCTAGATACTTCTTATCTAACTAGGGATATGCTAGGGTGGAAGTAGACAGGACTTAATTGATGTATCACATAGTGACGTCTATTCACGCCTTCTTTAATACCTGCAACACGGCCTTAACTGCAGATAAGATAATTCACTGCATATTAAGGATCCAGGCGCCAAGCATATGGAAAAGCAAAAGGTTGAGCATTGGAAGCCTACTGATAGGTCGAATCGCACATCCCACCTACTTGAGCCCCTTTTAGCTTGGAGTCTGCGGCAGGATGCACATTCCGTCTGGGTACTGTGGGCGCGTGATTGCTTCAATACATATTCCGAACCTACCAGCAAGCTATCACATTGCCGTACCGATTTTCCCGTTAACGAGTAGGTAAGTGATGTTAACGACTGTTCGTGTCAATAGACGATCGTAACCTCACAAAACATCATAACACAGCTCTAGTGATGTCTGAACGTGCGTATCTCAAGTGCATTAATAATAGACTATTCTTATGTACCATATAGATGCTACCTTGTCGTCTATTATTGCCGCTTAAGCCTATATACAGTTCCAATAATTAGTTCAAAGGACCAGTACGATCAGGACACACAAGGGATAGAACCAGATGGACCAATAAAATTAAGCTGTGAGTTTAGCTTTAGGTATTAGTGTAGTTGTTTAAAGACTTAGCAAGAGCATCTCAATATCATATTAGTGATGAGAGCTCTAAGTGAACTCTTTATATATAACAAGCAACATACAATATGGTGCAGCAGATACTGTAAGTAAAATTCGATATATGATTCATTCTATAGCATCGTTGTATACTTGGCGACAGCACACAGAAGGGGGCTTGCGTCTTCTTCCCCACAAGCGACTCACTAACCAGAAAGCAACTACCTGTAGGATTAGTTGAGACACACTCTTACCGTTTAGCCAGTCGTTTTATTATCGGCGCGGCGCATATAGTTTTCTATCAAATATGACGTCCCATTTACGCGTACTTCCCTACCGTGTAAGTGACAGGTAAGCACCTGAATACGAGAGCCCGTCTTACCCCTATCTTTCGGAATACGGCACAACACTCCATGAGCGTGTAGCACAAGCATACAAGTCGCGATGACGGAAGGCCCTGCGAAGAAATATGCCTCGAAGGAAGGGGACTTGCATCGACCTGAACTTGTGAGGGAGCCGGAAAGCATCCCGCGTCTAGGTACACTAAGAGGATAAATTTATCCGTTAGCTTGGATTTCCCCATATATAATTTAAATATAATAATAATAATAATAATTATTCGAATTGCAATTATAAATCTAAATTATGCTTATTTTAAATTAATTTAATTACGATTTAATATATAATTATTAAAAAAATAAAAATTTAAAATAAAAATTAAAGCGAATATAATTAAAATTATATTAAAAAAAATAATAAAAAAAATTATTATTTTAATATTTAAATATTAATTTAATATTATAATAAATTAATTTAAATGCTAAGAAAATTAATAATTATTATATTTAAAAATTTAAAAAAAAAAAAAATTATATTATATTTAATATAATAAATATAAAATTATTTATAATAATTCGTTATAATTTTTATATAATATATAAAAAAAATAAAATAATTTAATATATATAATAAATAAAAAAATTTTATAATGATAATTATATTAATAAAATTTAAAAAAATAAAAAATTACGAAATATATTAAATTTATTATTATTAATATTTATTAATATTATTTTTTTACACTAAAATATTATTTTTTAATTACGCTAGAAAAATTTATAAAAATATTATTTTTAAATAAATATATAATTATAAATATTCTAAATAATTTTTATATTTAAATAATATAATATTTTTATAAAAAATACTAATTTAATTTAATAAATATTAAAAAATATATTAAATTTATAATTTTAATTATAATATAAATAATAATATAATTATAATTCGAAAAAAATAATATTAATCCGATTATTATATATAAAAATAATTTAAAATTTAAATATTAAAATATATTATTTAAAAATTATATAAATATATTTAAAAAAAACTTTTTATTTTTTTATAAAATTAAAAATTAATTTATATAAAATAATATTTAAATTTATATATTTATATAAATTTAAAAATAATTTAA
The DNA here is from genome assembly GCA_022495205.1 of Hypoxylon sp. FL1150. NCBI lineage: Eukaryota > Fungi > Ascomycota > Sordariomycetes > Xylariales > Hypoxylaceae > Hypoxylon > Hypoxylon sp. FL1150. Next base: position 224,174 of record MU376167.1, read on the forward strand.
ATTTTATGGGATTTAAATAATAAAATAATTTATATATTTATTAAATTTAAATTTTATTAAATATTTATAAATAATTTTTAAATAAAAAATCTATAAATTAAAATTTAATTTCTATTATTTAAAATAAAATAAAAAAAATATTACGTATGCGATAAAATTAATTAAAATAACATAGCAAATTATAAATCCCAAATTTATTAAAAAGCTAATTAAATTATTTAATATTTATTTATAAATTATATATATAATATATAATTAATATATTTAATTTTAATAATTAAATACTTAGGAATTTAATTATTATTTTTATTATTTAATTATAATTATATTAAATTTTTGCAAATTATTTAAATATAAATGGTAGTTTTGGTAATGGGGTATAAAAATCGGAGCTAACGGATAAATCTGTCCTCTTAGTGTAATTGTTAGGTGAATGGTATATCTCCTAGGAATTTTTGGGCTGGTTTCGTTCCGAGGTTTACGTGTTATAGTACTTAGATTTATCGACGAGAGGTTTTCAAGATTATTCATCTTCCCTTTCAGGAAAGGGATTTTCTGTCTATCCTACGGCGTTATTCGCATATGTATTTTAGGTTTACCGCCTATCTGATATTAGGTATTAGGGGCATAAGTAGGTACCTAATTCACCATTTGCCTGTTATTCACAAACAACTTGATGTCAGCCTTCTCTATGTCTACTGACTCGTGCACTTTGGTCGCATACCGACTACGGGTTTACAAGAAGTGTCTAGGTTTATCATCGAAATAGGAGATCTAGGTGAATCCCAAAAAGCGCCGCCCTTTCTTTCTTTTTTTCCCTCCAAGAACCATGCGAAAAGGTCTGTCGAGGGGCGTTAGAATCGAACTGGACTACCTTGAATATGATATTTGCATCAGGTAACGATCATACGTCTTTACCTAGTTCCCAAGTAGCCGCCTTGCGTTCATCTTCAGTTGGTAGTTCATTTGGCTTATCCATGTATATATTAAACACAGGTACTCTAGTAGGTAGTGATATCTAGGTAGCAATTGCAATTTGCCTGTAAATCACTCGAGGTTTATTCGGGATCGAATCTCTGCTTGCTGACAAGTATCTATGAGGAAAGGAATTGATGCTCTGCATTGCATGGGACGGAGTACCTGTACGCCTGAGGTTCACATGCGTGATGCCCTCCTTCTAAGCTTAGTTAGGTTTATCATATGGATAGGTGAGGTAAAAGAAAAAAATTACCTATCTACCTAGGTATTTATGAGAACTAGATAGTAATTGAGAAAAGGGACGGGTAGTTGTCAAAGCTCGCCGAAGTTGTGATGTTGAATCATGGCGGCATTACGTGCTTCGCCAGCAAACAAACAATGCCCGGGCGATGGAACAGATATGAGGTAGGTACCTAATACACGTAGAATTCGTGAGTGACGGCGCCTGCAAGATATTGAATGAGAATGCTGCAATATTGATACGTGTAACATGAATAGGTAGCGTCACTCGCCCTCGCTGAGGTACTTGAATACATTCCATATATCATACAGAGCAGATGTATTTGTCTCATCTTCGACCGGTTAGAAGAGTTAGCCACAGTAGATCGGGTATCTGTCCTTGAGTATGAAGTTTCAAGCGACCCTTACTATCTATATTCATGTTATGGGACATTGTGTGCAACAGAAACGATATTCGACGTACCTTGGGTACATGCTACTACTCACTACATGGCATTACCAGGCCATGGTGTTCGAAGCAATAGAGGTGTAAAGATTACCAGATATGGTATTTCAACACTGGGATATCTAAGATATATAAGATCTCTAATGGGGAATATAGTGACATGAAGCCCCTATTCACATTTGCAACTACGACTTGGAAGGAATATCAAATCGTCATTCGCAGAACTGTCTAGTAAAAACGCCGACGGAAAAACGCCGACGGAAAAACGCGCAAGTGGCACGCGAATTAATCATAAGCTACTTGATAGATACTCAGGTATGAATGAAGTCCATGTCGATGTACATGCCCTTCGGCCTCGTGACGTATATAGAATGCTTACGGCCGCTACGGAGTTACTCGCAAGCAAAAATTGTCACAGGGATTTGCGAGTACCGAAGCATATGATAGTTCGATCGAGTAAGGCACGCTGCGCTATTGGATAACTATAACGAGGTGGCCAGTCTCTCCTATGTCTGTGTGAAAGATCTGGAGACAGAAGAGACTGGTGGCGTAGTGGAAGAAACATGGAGATTGCGCAACGTGGTCCTACTAGGTACCCAGGTATAATGTCCATCGTGTCGTATAGATCACACGATTCCTCAGCCCAAGTTCAGCCTTGCCTCAATTTGAAAATAGGGGGCAAGGTAATTTAAGGGGCGGTGATCACCTAACGACTGCGTACCTACCAGGTAGGTACGCACAGGCTCTGACAGGACTTAGAAGAGCAAAGAAGCTGAAGCAGTAGGCGGTCTTGAAAACTCTACGTACCATCCAGCTCCTCGGGTATTTCGAGGATGTCACTCATGAATATTAGGACATTGGCCTGACTAATTGCATATCCCCTTTTCATTCACATGTAAACATTTGTGCCATGCTTCCAACTGACGCTTGTCGCCGATGCCCCCATGACGGCGAGCTTGCCGCTCAAACAAGCTTGGGATAGGCACACGAGAATATGACTGACAAGAACATACCTAGTGGGTAGCCACAGTGGTTGTCAACCGTCAGGGTCACTGCCTTGTGCCGACTGTAGCCCACAACAGCCCTAACCCCCATATCCCCTTGTCGTGACTCGTTTTAGTTTACACATCGTTATGAAATGGCTCGTTTTGGTTAACACTTCGTTATGATAACAACTAGCCGAGGATTCGCTAACCTAGGCGGCGACCGTGACATGACGACCATGCGCGTGTTGCATACCCACACACACGCATGTACCTACCTACAGACACACACGCATACATATACGTTTAGGCGTTATGTACCTAAGGTATGGACGTACTTCACACCTGTGACATGTTACCTTCCCGGCCTTTCTATTTCAACCCTCTGCGAACCCCTGGCTGGCCCCGTGGCTAGCGTGACGGCAAGACGTAAGCCAGCCTTCCTGCTGTCCCCTCTTTCTCCGTTTCCCTTCCCGCACATAGGGGTCCTTCGCGTATAGCTAACCTGGTGCCTATTGCCAGATCGTGTCCCCATCCACTAGCTTACCACGAGGGAAGTGTCGATCGCGGCAGCTCGTCAAAAAATCAAGAAAGTTCTATCTAGACGTCAGTGCTACCCACTGCGGTTTCATCCGGAGTCCCAGCTTGGCGTAGCAGCCAGCGGGAAACGGTAGCAGAGGATAACTGCGATGTGCCCACGCACCGGCCCCGTCGCTGATGTTATACACTCCTCTCTATCTGTCACGCTTCCTGGCTCGCGCGTTTCTTCCCGAATCGAACAGGAATACCGAGGGAGTGAGAGAGAAGGGTTTGCTCTTCGCCGATCAATACCTCGCGTAGAAACCCCGGCAAGCCATGGCTTCTGTCGTTCCCTCTCTCCAAGTTTCGGGGTCGCGAATCCCCGGGGAAAATCCTGCACAGTGACATCCATGCGTTGCGGTCCCCGTGCATTATTTATACAGGTATGTAAGGTAGACAGACACGGTGTGGTGCAGGTAGGATTCCCATCTCCTGCGTGATCCTGGAAGCGGCAGGGGAGAAAAGTCGCTGAATTCGAAACCTAGAGGGCTTTTGGAGATTAAATCATGATTCTGGGTATGTACATAGTATGGCGGCTGACCATACGCACAGGCGTGAGGCTTCCGGCATATGTGTTTTGCGCTTTGACGTTGATAGCTTCTGCGGACGGACGCTGCTCCGCGGAACTATCAGATTCTCGTCAATGGAGCCCGCCACCACTTGCCTAACCCCATAGCGTCAACATAGCACATACAATACCATGCCCCCACGGCTCGTTTTCGTTCCCGCCTCTCGCCTGAACTGAGTAGTAAATGACGGTGATGACTGCAGGAGGTTTCTGAGACAGAACCGAGATGGGCACGAGCATGGATAATTTCAATTATCATCAACGGATCTACTCCGCGTGCCAATCCATCCACCCGACCATTCCTAGGTTAGGTACGCATCGGAAATCTTCATCTGGCGAAGACACGCACAGCGTGCCGTCCGCGTGGGACAATTTCTTTCACCGGCGTTCCATCCAGCGGCAGTGGGGGAGCTTTTCTCGGGGCGAGGCTCGCGGGCTGAAACTTAAAGACAGCGACCGACCAGCCGGTGAGGAGGTTCTTGGAACGTCTAGCTGGACAAGACCCTGCGACAGCCCTACGGGCACATATTCCCAAACGGGACAGGCTCACGGGTCAGCCGTTACAGGCACACGACGCGCGGCGCAAATGCGCTCGATAGGTCACCTGTTACTTGGGAAGAGCCCATAACCTACCTACCTATCTCGGTAGGTTTGCTTGTCGATTACGTAGTAAGAGAGGAGAAAATTTGTCAATTTTTGTTGTAAGCCCCTTTTGCCCTTCTTGCATTACATCGTTAGGCTGCAGAACATGTGCGACCAAGGACCCCTACAGTGGTATGTGCGTGTGTTATGTAGTTCGCTTAACATAAGGGAAACACACACGTGTGGTTTGAGAATAAGATCATGTCAATTTTCCATGAGCCGGTGCTAGTCGGGATAGATCAGGCCGACCTGGTTACGTGGCCCGAAACCTAAGCCAAGATATTTCACCGGCAGGTCAGTCCCGTCACCTCGGAAGTAGGAAGAGAGAAAAAAGAAGACAACTTTAGCTAGATCCTTTACCTACCATGTACCTAACATAGTAAAGCCTACCGAGGAGGAGGATTGGGGAGGGCGGGCCGCGAGTGATTGATTTGGTGGGTCTTGGGGTTCCAACTCAACTGGAAGACCGTGTACCGTATACCGTGGGCCATGGCAGAACAGGGGTCCGGAGCCACAAACCTCTTACTTTCGGTTTGGCTCAGGCACCCCGTCATTTTGCATTTTGGACTGGCATGCCCTCTTGCTCTACCCACACGCACACGTGTCAGAAACGGGTCCCGTCCCTTGGGGCTTTCACTATCCCCCCCTATACTATCTTATACTTGCTAATAACAAGTCAGGTGTAATATAATGAACGATGTAGACAATGTAGACGATGTGGACGATGTGGACGATGTATATGTCTTGCTGGTACCTGACATGGCAAGCCCACGTTAGGTAGGTCGCCAAGTACCTAGTTGAGAGGTGAGCTTGTAAGGGAAGACGGTAGTAGTCGAGACCACCTACCTACCTAATTCTCCTCCTCGTGGCATGATACTTTTCCTCTCTCCTATGGTACCCAATGGGTAAGCTGCTAAAGTGACGAAAAAAACAGGAATCATCGAGTCGCTTTCCTTTAATAAAATGCGTCACTTATTATCGTAGGAGAACGGAACTTTCCGCGGTTCCACGAGCCACACGCAATACCATGGAGGCCCGGACGTTAGGTATTATGTAGGAGAAAGGGACCCAATCCATCATCGTCTTGCTGGCTAGCCGTTTCTTCCCTCGATGGCAGATTGCGCAGAATACCACCCTACAATGCAAATGTACATGGCTACGGTAGCAACAGATCTCTGTCGCAACCGGGGGATTGGCCCTTGGGGGCTGATTTCCTTTTACGCGGGACCCGGGGAGAGGGCGTTAGTAATCTTATTATCAATTAGGCGAGCGCAGGGTTGAAGGGCAGTCAGGGAGTGCAGGTGGCAGGCTTGACAGTTGACAGGGTTGGTGATCCTGCGATGCGATTCGGTCGTCAGATACGTGACAGTCAGGGGTTGCCCTGCGCAATTGCCATCCCCATCATCCCCATCATCCCCATTTCCCTATTCCCAATTTTTACCATTAATTTTTGACAGGCGCTCGGGCCCCACGGTGAAGGAAAGGGGGAAAATATCTTTCTTCTCCTTATGGCACGCTGCTGCTGTACTGTCCGTGTATATCGTGCCGTACAGACACGTGCAATTGTATGCATCGCATACATTAGGTACTTCCTCGGTAATGAGCGTCGTGTGTGCCCAGACGTTCTCTTCTATATGCGTTCGTCAAAACACCAAAAGTCTCAACGGCCTACTTTGGGGCTAGATTCGGAAGTTTGACGTCGATTCCGATTCTCCAATTGATATCGTCGGGATACATAATACTAGTATAGAAATATTCATGAGGTGGTGAAGGTGTATAAGGAATTCGATCCCGAAAACTCTTGCCGACCTTGTTTTGTTAATGCTGATCTTTATCTTCTGGGCGATCGCGCCAGCGCGATTTCGATTTTCGAATCGGCCATTTTGGACCTTGTCTGTTTCGAACGATACGCTACCAAGCATGTGCTTACGTTGCCATCTCCACGGGCCAAGATTTCCCAGACGAGGGAGCCCCCCGGTCTTCTTCCTTGGCCTGGCGAACCCTTGACGTGCTGTCAAATCCCTGACAAGCCACCCCGGCATCCGCCCTCCGCGCAAGATCTGATACCGACAAGGTCATCTATATCCAACTGAAAAAAGTCTAGGCCTATGGGGCCCATGCCAGGCCCTCGGTTTTCCTTCGTGGTAGCGATTCCGTACTACTGCCCAGACGAGCAGTCCTGCCCGCACGTATATCGGTCCTTTTTGGGAAGTTATCGTCGTCGACATGGTCTTGAACGTCTCCATCAACTACCTGTTTTGGCACATGGGAGTGGAGTTTCAACTTCGTAGCTCGGGGCAGTCAGTCTCCGAAATAGATATACATAGTATCACTGCGGGGCTAGATATATTGTGCCTTCCTACATAGAACGAGACAAATACTATGTCGAGAAACAGAAGTACCAGAAAACCTCTTTTACGTCCCGACCTTGCGGAGAGGAGGAGGTTGTAAGAGTGACGTCTTTGGTCTACCAGGTCGTAGCAGATTGTGAACATACGCCCTGTAGCGCCATTGGGCACTGTGAGCCTTCACCGGTGTAAGATTGACCGAGGGGAAGCCTGGCGCCTAGACGGATTCTAATAGGTGTAGCTTACCGAGTTTGCTTGACGCCACCCTCGCAAGGAGCATACGGAGTTTGACATTTGCCTGCCTGCCTGTTAACCTCGATGCTAGATGACAACACGGCCCGCCTTGCGCCGTTGTCGTCTATGCAGTGCTTATTTCGCCGAATCACATGTAAGGGAAGCGGTGTGCAAATCCCGGCGTCATCACCTGCCAATGGTTTGAATCACTTCACTTGGAACGGAGGGTCGTCATGGCGATACTGTAGCCTCGCCAGATGGCAAATACCCAGCGAATATCCCACCGCGACGGAAATAACCAACGTCGTCTCAAATCGGGGCTTATATCCATGAAAATGAGATTGCAACTCCGGACGACTAGGTTAGGTATCTGTGTCGTAAATTGGCTCCGGCCAGACGTGATCCGATTACCTGGGCCAGTAGGAGATGGAGATTACCTATGTGCTAGATGTACTTGTAGGCCTAGGGCCTTTTCTCCTTGTGCTGATTGAGCCAGCCGCTGTAGTGAACGTACGATTTCGACGCAGGGAACGCGCATGTGCTAATTTCCAACGATATTGCCACAGGTGAGATTCGAGAAACATATTCTTCATAATCAAGATAGACCCGCCTTGCATAATTTAGATACCCGAGCCTTGACATACTGTACAACTACCGTCTGCAATGAGGCGCCTCTGATGCGTAAGGTCCTTGTTGGAAGATGGAGATCTTAGCAATACACATCGAGAAGAACACCTAGGATGCTGTGAACGGTGTCGAGTCGGCTTCTAACTTCTCGAATTGACAATTGGTTCAAGTTCGAGTAAGAATTATGTTCAACGATGTATTCGGCCTAAAGGGGAAACGGTTTCTGCAGTCGGGTGGTGATTGTATAAGACACGCAGTATGCATATTTCCGATAAGCAGCCTCAGATCTCAAGGCGGTAATGATGAAAATGACATGTCTCATCGTTTAATAAGATGAGACTCCTGTTGTGCAAAGGCCTCGGAGTTGCCTTGCAGAAGAAGCAAATTCAACGTGCTTGAAACGTACCAACGAGTACGCAGGACTACCAACCTAGCACCCAGGCTGAAGATGAAGTTATTCTTAGCTAGGAGCTGGAAGTAGTTAATGTGACAGAGACAAAGAAGCAAGACTCGCAGGATTTGCTAATAAGGCATTTTCGATGTGAGGCAAGGCGAACTTTCATTCAAGATATGTTTGGGATATGTGAATATAACAACACAGAATAATATACAATTCCACTTCGCCGATATGATATCCTTTCCACGCTGGCTCAATGTTTAAGGACCAGGGGAGTATTCATACTCAGACAATGGTCAACCGCCATCGTACTCGTGTTACCCTTGCTGCCAGTGGAACTGGATTCGAGTTCACTGATATCACTCTCCACGTTTGCGGATGGATGCGTTCTTGGAGCCACGAGGAACCCTGCCGAGCCATGCAGCGAGCCGTTCGTGTCCCCTGGAATGGCGGTGGAGATGTCGTTTAACCCTGGCATCTGGGTCAACGTAGCTCTTGTCACCAATGTAGTCAGCTGTGAAGGCAGCATAGCCAACAGTAATCCTGGAACGCTAGGTTGTTGAACGATAATTCTAAATATCGTACGGGAGTGCTTGTCGGGCCAGACGTAATAACCTGTAACTCCTACCTTGCAGTATTGATCTACTGATGTCCGTAGCCGTCTGCAAGATTGGCGATATCGTGCCAACAGCCGATAGTTACCTTGGAGTCCCCTGATTACGTTAGGTATGCTTGACGTATACGAGAATAAGGGCCAAAGGAGTCTAATTGGTATCGAAGCCCCGAAAAGAAAAATGCCGCTAGACAAAACGTCTCACATTGAACGTGAAAGCTATTGAGGTCTCGAGATCGACAGCCGTAGACCGGGTTGCGCTCTATCTCATGTCTTAGTTGTAGCTGATAGGTACAGTAATGAGTAGGGCTGATAGGCTGATGCTGTCGGCGTGGTATGCTAAGGACCGGTGGGAAGCTTTGACACGTCCCGTTTGCGATGTCGAATTGCAGATCCCGCCCATAGTCTGATTGGCATTACCAAAAGCCCCATTGCCCTATTTTGCTTTTAGTACCTACATTTAACCCCGCTAGTGAACAAGATGGCAGGCAATGCCAAAGCGTATATTTTCGGGTGGAATTCGATAGTGAGATGTCGGATTGTAGGCACGTTGTTCCAGAAGCAAGGGAAGCCAACGTCAAGGGGTTGCTAAGTGTCAAGGGTAGGCCCGTAGGTGCGGAATCATCCTGGCTCTATGCATCACATCTTTGCCAGTTCTAGGAATTGTCGCGAATGGGTAGGTCCCCATGAGAGTCCACCGCGCCCATGTGGGCGTGTGGGCGTGTGTGGGCCGAAGGGTGTCTTTCATAGTAACGGGTCGGGATGAGCTCAGACAAGGATGGCAGAGCCCACTTTCTGAATCAAACTAGTGAAGAAGTTCGTCGGCGGAAGCAGATACGGCACCCGTGACTCTCTCGTCCCTTCGCCGCAAGCAGAAAAAAAGAAGAGGAGAAAGACAAGGCGGCGACTCATGTTATGAAGAACGTGTCTGCGTCACCCAGACGATGACACGAGGTGGTTGCATACATGAGACATATGAGACATATGGGTAGCCTATGTATGCGGGCCTTCGAGTCGCCGCATGAGTGTAGGCGCATCTGATCGCTGTCAATCGGATGGCCGCTCAGTCATTGGTTCTTGGGCGGGCGGATAGGAACATTTCAGCCAGGGCCTCGGGTATGACAAGTGGTCGTGACAGTGCCCTAGATGCAGCAGACCGTTGTGACAGGCGATAAGTGATAGGGGAAAGAGGTAAAAGACTTTGAGAAATGACGGGCAGAAAGGCAGGGAGGAATCTGCATATGCTGATGCAGACGCGTTGAGTTGGCAATGGCCATTCTGGGCTGATCCGGATCTCGTGTTCAGCCTATTAAAGACGCACAACATATAATACATGAGATGCATATCATGGCAACATATCACATAGAGTAGCAGTCCCAGAACGGAAGATGTTGTCGGGAGAGTGACAATACATAGCGAAGTACCTAAGTTAGGGACCCGGTCAAAAGGACGTGGGGAGTTTCGTGGGGGGTAAGGGGTAAGGGGTAAGGGGGTACCTAGGTAAGGGGGGAATTGCGGGTGGACGGGGGACATTAAGCATTAAGGACTGAGTTATCATGAATTACATACATACCTACCGTAACCTAGTATGATCTATGAATTATATAAGCGATATTACGGGTGGATAGGTACCTGGTATGGGGTGTGAATTGCGGCTAAATCAACATCAGCCACAGGTCGGAGCTCCGTTCAAGTCAGTCGGCAAAACCAAACATCTGGCTCCGCGGTCCGATGAATGCCAAATAGATTAGGTTGCTGATGAATTGGTCCAACCATCTACCAAGAAAGCCAATCCTATGTCTGTTGTCATCGTCCGACCTTCCCCGAGTAAGCAGAGTTCATTGCCCCATCTAGGTAGGTTAGGTTGTGAGGTTATCTGTTTTGTGTGTGTCTATCCTTACTATGTACCATGGGCCGTCCAGGATGACCCTTGTCACCATATATCGAAAAGCCAAACCCATTGTCGTCAAAGCACCCGTAGGAATCTCGAAGATCAACAAGTAGAAGAGTCTTTTTGGGGCGACGTGTTCTTCGAAGGTCTTCAGCTGAAACTCGAATCGAGTCCAGATTGTATTACTTGATAGAACAGAGCTTGATACCACAACCCAATGCCAGACAGGCAGAAAGCAAGCAAGCAAGCAGACAAATACACAAGCACCAGGCTAGAAAATGGCACAGTCTCCTCAATCTCCGGTGGCTTGGTGCATGTTACGGGGGCCTTTTTATTAAGTACCAAGTAAGAGAGAAAAATGAAAAGACGTTAACAAGGGTTAGGATGTGACAAGTGACGGGACCCGGGAACCGGGTTTGCGCTATGGATCCGGATTCATTGACCTGCAGCTGTTCCGCTGTCGCTGTCTGCCTTCTTGTGCTCCAACACCGTAATTGGACGAGTTCGGTGCCGTGGTCGCACCATACACACACCGCGCAGCCACGTTAGGAGCACAAGGACACCAGGCGAGCCAGGGAAACACAATGCTGCTGAGCACCGGGGCAGCAACAAGGCGCTTGGGCGCACGGGATGGGTTCAAGTTCAACCGCCCCCAGCTTCTCGGGATTACGAAAAGACGACCCTTGCTTGGAAGGGGAAAGAGATCTGCGGGCCCCTTGTCAAAGTGTGCAAACCTCAGATCGAGCTTAGGCTTGTTGGGACCAACCGGATCCAAGCATCAAGAAGCCTAGACATTTCCAAGAGGCGCACTACTATAGTAGAGGACCAAGCGTGGGACCACTACAGGTCAATCGAATGTCAGACTGCGTAGTATGCAGTAGTGTAGTAGTGTAGGGATTGTACACTACCATGCAACATGTGGATGCGGTTCTGTTCCGCACAAGCCTTAAAAACTAAGGCGTATGAAGATGTCTCTACAATCATCGTCAGATGCCACCGTGGCGATGTTCTCTTTCCTTCTTTGTTGACGTAAATTAGCACGCGTCACCTGGGCGCATATGTATACGCCAACAGACTGTGACATGAGCGGAGTTCGGTTCGTCACGACCAGCACGACCTACCCCATCCTGTCAGTGGCTCCGCAACGTTGGGTGGTTCTGATTCATGCTCACAAGTAGGTAGACTGGACTCGACTCCTTGGTCCTACGATACAAGTTTGAATATCTGTGAGGGTTAAAATAGAACCATCATTATGGTTTTTGATAGTTGCTGTCCATATCTAACGGCTCATGCATGACCATGACTCGAATATTCTCTAAAAGCCGTGCTACTTCTCAGTCCGTCTTGGCAGGCCCCGTTTGATGTGACTTTTGCCACGGTAGGAGGCAGAATTGACAGCATGGGGCCGTCTCTTGGTACTATATTGAGGAGTTTTAACTACGAAATGGTCACGAAGAACCAATCGCAAGAGAGATCATGGCTTAGAGGCGCGCCGCGTGTCGGCATCAATCTGTCTCGCTTTTTTTACTGGTGCGGATCGTCGACGAGTGGGCGGACGGGGTGAACGGGGTGGACGGGGTACGGGGATTTTGCCGAATGTATGCTAATCCCATGGGATTTGACAGCCGGCTAGACTGGCCGGTCTACTATGTAGAGAGGATCGTCACGTACCCATCGGGGCGGAGGCCACTAGCATCACAAACCGCGAACTTATAGTGCGCGCCATGCCATGCCATGCCATGCACGCCCGAATTGTCGTCGCCGCACCCCCTGACCGCCCAGTACGTGTCGGGAAGGTGAGGACGTTTTATTAAATACTTTTCATTCTGTGTCTTTTTCCACTTCCGTCTTCACCCGCCACGATGCCCTGACTCGACGTCCCACACAAAGCAAGAGACCAGCCAGCCAACGTCCCGAGCCAGTTACCAGACCAGCGGAACGCCATCTAAGGTTTCTTAGCTTCATGCGAATCATGGCTGTCAATGTCAGGAGGCTGCCACGTTAGGCTCTAGGAGGGTTAGACTCGGAACACCGAGGGACAACCGAATGATTATCGTCGCGGTGTTTGCTATGTAGACATGTAGATTGAATTTCTCAGACCTAAACGGATGACCAAACAGACACCAGACCGTTAAGGTTTCGGCTTATGACTCGTCTCTCCAATTGGAAATTTCCGATCCCGTCGTGTGCAGATGTGCAGCGCGCAGTTGTGCATAGGCTGATTGGGGCTCAACTATTCCGTAGGTCGTTACGAGATCGATGGTTTTTCCAGTGTCAAAATCATTGCTGCCTCCGCGAAAGGTTAATTACTGAAAGCTTTCTACCATGCCCGTGCGCTCTTCAGAATATAGCCTGAGGTCGGTCGATTGCCATATATATATGTAGGTCTGAAATTTAGTTTTACATTGGCCAAGGAGGGAGGGTGTAGAAGGAAGAGCACAGCGAGTAATAGGTAATAGGTAGTACACAGAAACGGTGCTAAGCTTTACTGTAAAGGCTGCCCTGAATTTGTGCGTGGGTTAGAAAGGCAGGGGTACACTTTAAGCAGCTTAGCTTGGCGTATCTTCCATCTTCCATCGTCCATCTTGCCATTGAATTTTTTCTTCTTCGTTGGCTTTCGGACCTGACATAATTCCATAATCCACCCCTGAATCTTACAGGTGTTCGACCGTCAACCATCCCGAACTCTTGTATTCACAAATGTTTGAAGGCAAGCCTTGTTTCCGAGAATGAGGGTAGAATACGGATACAATAGCCAATCATTGACCACATAGCGTTACTTACTAAAACAGACAAGCTCAAGCCGCCGTCAGCACTGACTCGATCGATGTGTCATAAGGTCAGCCAGTTCGGTACCGGCCCAGCACTCTTTTACTTGAACCTCGCGTATATCAACTACACTTCTCTTCTTGAGAGTTTATGCCGTCGATGATCTGTGGCGTTAGCTTAACTCAACGGTAGCGGTGCCGCCTGCTTGGAGCGCATCTACCTATCATCTCGTGCGCCAGAAGGTTTCTGCACATCGACCACGTTCATCACGGTTGGGCATGACCATATCCTTCAAGACTTATGATGCAACGAGTTCGTCACCGTCCTGTCTGTACATGTTATGTAACAGCAAGCTCTAGCCATAGGTAACAAGAGTTACCTCTTTGGCTGTTGAAGTTGATTTGGGACGCAGATAAACTTGTACTGAAAATCTACTTATGTAACGTGTGTATCCTGTTAAGACCAGGGCATTTATATCCGTCACTTTAGTCGCAGCGTATCCACAGCATGGGATAGGCTGTTAGGAGGGAAGAATTCGATCCGGCCTTCGAAATGGAACGCACAATGGACAATGACATTGACAAGATTGGTACCTACCTAGGTATGCATGTAATGGACGGTACATATGAAAAGCCAACCCCGGTAGCCATCTTCGGGCAATTTCATCTGGCACCAAAGCAATAACCATCACGGTCCGGGGTCTGACCCTTGTCTGCACGTACCATGTACACGTATGGTATCTGCCTCTGCATATATGCTACTTGTGTACGAATAGGTAGATATGTATACTTAGGTATGTATGTAAGGCAGGTAGGTATGCGGGCATACATCGATGCTACCACCGACGCCTCCCCTTCCCCTTCCCCTTCCTACCATGGTCGCGTTACATAGTACTTGCTTCCCTTTGGTACATAGTACGCTTCCTACACCACTCCCTACGCTCCATACTCCCTTCTCCATACACCAAGCACTCCACTAGGCCACTGCTATGTATCCAGCCAAGCCTGGCTTGACGCTTCTAGACGGCGAGTCTTCCTGGTCGCAGACCATTAGACACCGTAGGGGTCGTGTGTGCTTCGACATCACGGCAACCTCATAACCTACCTATCTAGGTACACTAGCAGATCACAAAAGCTGTCATGATATGCCAAGTGTGCAGCGTCTCTCCATAGAACGAACATAGACAGACTCAACTTTCAAGTCTCATGGCCCACTTCTTACCTAGGTAAGGTAAGATCAGCTACGTCCTCTGTGGGGTACAGGTACCATACCAACTTACAAGACAAGTACACATCTAGCAGCACGTACTATGGATGGGGCCTATAGCCGTCTAGGTACTACTATGGGTACTATAAACGCTGCGGGACAAGTCCCTCTTCGTCGTTCCCTGATGCCTGTCCCAGCATCTGCTACGGTATAACCATCCTTGCTCATGCCTCGCATCCAGACCTCTCTACGGTTTAGTCAGTCCATCGATAACATACTATGGTACCTCCACACCTTTATAGATGCTCCCCATTTTCATCGATGGTACATATGTAGAAAAGCCTCCTGCCTCCTGCCTCCTTGCTAATGCGCCTCACCCGTCCTCCTTTTGACACTATTGTAACCAAGTATATTCAGCCTTTCTGTTAGTTCGCTTGGGTCAAGATCGCCAACACCGTCTTGCTATCTTGGAGTCGGACCTTCTCGATCTTTTATATACCTAAACCTATATACAAGACAGTCGTCCGCACATCTATCTCCTCGTCTCTTGGAAGGAACAGCCTATACCAGGACTTCAAAATTATCAATGGTCGCATCAAGATTGGAGGCGAGCGAGCAAGGAAGGTCTTAAGAACCGGCGAGTTGCCGAAACGAGTTGTGAACCTCCTTCTTGAACGCTTATCTTCAGGATACTTCTATCCTCTCCTACCCTGACAAACATCTATCGAGTGAAGGTAAGTAGTAGCCGCAGTTTCTGCTAGGAGTATTACATACAGGATGCTCGTCTTTCTCAGAAAGCTAACTAACATTCCCAGTAGGCAATCGTCGTCGCTCTGCATCTTTCTATAATATGTCTATTCTTACCATGGCTTCCCCGCAACATCATCACCGGTACCCTTACGAGCACCGGGACCCCCGTGATCTAGTACGACACGTTCACCCCGAGCAACCATCTAACAGACGGAATGATGTTGCTTTACCATCAATCGGACAGGTAGAGCACTAGGCCCCCAATCCCAGTATTCCACTAATCATATGCCAGGTCTTCCCGGAGTTGAGCACAAGGACACATTATTCGGCACCTAGTCCTACTGAGGCATCTTTCTCTGGACTAACCAGTCCCGATTACGTTCATTCGCGTTCGCCAACCCATCAGAAGTGGCCACGGCCGTCCCATGAGTACGAGAAGGATGTCCCGAGACTATGGAATGGTTCGAACGATTCGCACGAGGACAACTACCGGCGACGATCACCACCCGGAGCATCGTGGAATCGCTCGTCCCCGGGCAGCCCCGTTAGTAGAAACGGCGCCCTCCCGCTCATCGCGACGTTGGAGCCTCGTGAACGGATGGAGGGTCGTCCCACTCTCCCCAGGCTAGATTTTGAGCGGAACACGAGCGAGGCGCATCGATTTCGAAGCCGCCTCGAGGACGATTATGCCCAAGAAACGAGAAGACCAAGTATGGCCAGCAACTATGGCCACGTATCGGAGAGGGAGCCCACTGTTTACGATCAAGCCAGCTTCGGTCACCAAATGCATCGCCCCAGCCGAGGACACTCGCTGTCTGTCGGTTCAATAGTCCACCCTCCTCGAGAGAGAACGCCATTCTCGCCGGTACCCTATGGCACTCGGTACCACCACGAGCCTTACATGCGTGTGGGTGAGTTCGGAACGGGCATGCACGGCGATAATAGGCAACGGAAACGGCGCGGGAACCTGCCCAAAGAAACTACGGACAAGTTACGTTCTTGGTTTCACGCCCATCTCCATCATCCTTACCCGTCGGAAGAGGAGAAGCAGAGTTTAATGAGGCAGACGGGTTTACAAATCAGTAAGTTCGACCTTGCCCCTGAACCCAGGTTTGGAGTCGAGACCAGCATTTCCAGGGCCTTGCATTAACTAACAGGACTTCTTCACTAGATCAAATATCCAACTGGTTTATTAATGCGAGACGCCGGCAACTACCAGCCATAATGAACAATGCCCACGCCGAGTCCAGCGCTAGGGCTATTCGAGGTAGCTCGGGGGGTCTACTAGCTTCTACAGAACGACTTGAATACGACTCGGATGTTAAGCAGTACGACTCGGACACTAAACCCCTCAGTGACGGCGAAGTAAACAGTTATCACGACATGGAAATAAACCGGCGGAGAGTGGACAAGAGCGGCCGGGGCAGCATATGAAAGGTGTAGAACTACAACCCCACGCGGGCTTGCATGATCATGTTCCTATCTACGAAGGCTACGGAAATAAAAATTCGACATCGTCCTTGCGGCATGACATTTACGATGGATCGGACCAACCGAAGAGATATTTAGGCGTATTGGGAGTATAAGGGAGTTTTAGACAAACGGGGCGAATACCATACCATGGCGGGACCAGGCGCAACGGAAATGGTAGATTAGGAAGTTGTTAACGGGTCAACTGGCTGTTCTTACTATGCAAGCGGTAGCTGTATATTACCCCTGAATTGATTAAAGTGCATTCATCGTCATAACGAAGGATCACGTGGAGGCTTTCTCGTATACCGCCTGTCGCCTGTATGCGTATGCGTAGACGTGCTAGGATTTAGCCGTGACAGCAAAAGTACCTACATATCCGGGTGATGAGAGAACCCCATCGACTCTCCTTTTTTAATATCGTTTACCGGGGCAACACCTGCACCTGCGTCTATAGTCTTCTCGACCGGGTCGTTCCTGACCAGGCGTGAAATACGGCTCCTCCAACCACAAACGGGGGTCCGTTCCGAGGGTTATCCAAGATCTACGTAGGCGACACCATCGATAGTCGCACTGGTAGATGGAAAGGCCACAGAAGAAATATATTGTCTTGCATGCCGCCCCTTCCGATCGATAGATTAAATGCAGATGCCCGCGAGGGTGGAAAGCTGCCTACAACAGAAGATTCCTCGACATCCTTTGGCTACCAGAAACCACATCGCGATGGCCACCTAATCTCGCCGCATCGCACCAATCGCCAGTAGGCTCGCTGGGATTATCAGCCGGCGGCAGGCACATGTCTACAGCGGCATTACGGATGACGACAGAGGTTACAGAACAGCTGACGTGACGTGCTTTTTGGGTGTGCGTCTGGCCTTTTCGAATTGTGAACCCGAGATATGTGCTCACTTCTGGCTCTGCAGTACCTAGGAGATGTAGGAGATGTCGTGTCACCCATTCGCGTTGCCGAACCCAGTCACTAAGTCGACAAAGTCCCACTGACTCGGTAGCCCGATATTTCCCACCAAGGGAAGAAACGAACCCCATCGATGCAACAGCGCAACGGGATCTAATCGACTCTAGGTGAACACGACAGGAAACGGAGTCGTCCCCACTCTCTTGAATACGGGCCCGCCATGGGGAGGAGGATCTGGGCCAGATACTCCTCGATGGACATCACCACGAGTGCCGTGATACCTACCCTAGCGGCAACACCTAGTACCTAGTCGTTCTGTGACGGAGGTTGCTGCATGGTACCTTGTATACCTTGCACACCTTGTACATGGTAAGTGGGCTAGACGCTACATAGTAGACACTGGACACCAGAGGGTCTGATGAGTACATAGCATGCAGACAACATCGCTGCATCGTTGGGTGGGCTCGACTAGCGTGCGTTAGCATGACATCTCAGATTAGCTGCTTACATAGCCAGTGTTACAGTTACACCCCTACGATTCGGTCTAGTGTTATGTAAGTGCACGAGAAGAGACATGTTACCATGTAAGGTATTACCAGGTTGGAATAGCCATTGACCATTGATATACACTTGTTACCTCCACATACACAACCACTAAGCCACTGCATACATCGGACGAAGTCTTCTGAAGCTTTGACCAAAAGACGACCAAATGTGATAGCCGAATACGGTACCCGTGGGCACGGATCTCCGGACAATGTGAGCCCTTGGCTTGAGACATGGCGTTTTTTTTTCTTCGGAAAATACCCCGAGTCAATGTCTTTTAAAATTTAGGGGACGGATCCTTACTCCCCTCCCCTCCTCACCCCCTTTTTTTTTTTTTAATTTTTTTTAATACCTAATCAGCATTTTCAAGTCATGTCTTAAAATAATCAATGATGGCATCTGAAACAACTCACTTGAGCCGCGCTGGAGAAAAAAGCGGTTATATGTGACGGTTATATGCCTGTGTCGTCACACCCCCTGCTGGAACAGCCCGTGGTTCGAGATGTCGCTTCTTACGACGAATGCATCACCCCGGCCACTCACAGTACAGATAGCATATATTGAAAGCATTCGCTTGAATTTCCTGCTTAGGCAGCTAGCTGCGTAACTTCGCCGCAAGGTCAACAAATCCCACGAAGAAAAATAAACTACTCGCCTCTTCTCATCGAGTTTACCCAAGCCGTCCCGGCCTTAGTTGGTGTCCTCGCTTTCCGTCTTATCAAGTAATCTTTCTGCGTAATATGGACGCTTACAATTCTGGGTGAAATAAAGAATTTTCAATAGGGCACCTAAATGTACCCAATAAAGGGTAGTGGCATGTATGGAAGTGCTCGTGGTGTAAGCATAAGTGGATGCAGCATGGTTCGATCATCCCGAAACCAAATCATCCACGGGGTACCTACCAGGTAGTCTGGAGATCGCAAACCTAGGTAACCTTAAACTGATTAGTGCTGGCCGGGGACGGTTCAAGCAGAACCCGACGTCTCTCCATGTCCAGTTACGGAGCTCCAGGTAACGTACATAGTAGTGTGGTTGAATATTCATCCACACACCATCTGTTCTGTGATCTCTCCTTTCCAATATGCCACTCTCGCTATATTAACTACGAGCCGGCATGCAAACGACGCGTGGGGGCCGTTGATATGGGCCCATCATCAGGGCCGTAGTTGATTGCCTCACTTTCTAGTTTACGCCGGTTATGCTCTTGCATCTGCCATGCCCGGGCATGGAGTTATTCTATTGCTTCGATGGCAAAGTAACTCCCCCCCTTTCCCCTGCTGTCAATGTCAATCATTTATCCTGGCAGATTAAGGCAGATTGGCTACCGGCTCTTCGTCCTGAAGTTCGTAATCTATTCTCACCCTCACCGCAGCAAATTGCCACTAACTAGTGTCGAATAGCAACCTTGCTCGAAAGTGATACTGTGTGGAAACGGCTACCTAGGACTTCCTAGGGCCAGCATTGCAGAATCCTTAGACCAAAATTCTCTGTCAGATGCTTGTTCGACCTTCCACGCCATATTACCCCCTCCGAGTCATATCCTGGTATCTGTCTACTTACCTAGGTACATACCTGGTATACAATTGTCACTATTCGAAGTACCCAGCTACGAACAAAAGGTCAAACTCGAACCCAGACACTTGGGACAGATAGCCTATCCGCTCGACGAGCAGGCTCGGCAGGTCTCCTAATACGGCATGGACTTCATCGACGAAGATGGAGTCTCTGACTCGGAAGCCGTCGAGTTATTTGTTTTTTTTTTTTTCTCGACGGGATGGATTACGACCCGGTCCAATTTGGCGAGCTGTCAAAGAGGACCCCAAGTTCTCTAGCCTCGACGTACTATATTAGCTCAACATCTCTCTATGCCGAAGGGAGGAGCCCTTCGGTGGCCCAATTTTTTCTCTCCCAATTCCACCGCGCGTCTAGGCATCTAGAACCTTGACGTGGACCTACAGCGGCGGCCCATTCAATATTTCTATTCGCGGCTACAGAAAAAGGTACCCTAGGAGGTAGGTACCTTGTATCCAATGCGAACGCGGCTTTGCCCTTACATGGTACATGCCGGCCCCTCAGCCTGACCTGCTTAGGCGCCGGTCACCCTCCTCATTCGTTCCATAAACTTCTTACGGGGTGTCGATCTGTGATCTAGCATGATCTGCCACTTGTCACTCTGGCTGTTCTAGCCACAGCTGCTCCGTTACGCCTGAGCTAGGGACTTTTCATGTACGGCTAAACAATAATCGGATCTGTCATCGTGAACTACTAAGTTAGTTGAATCGTAAGCCTCCGATACGATGTGGGTTTCGAAAGTAGTATGCAAATGCAAGAATGTTCCGTGTTGTTGTGCTACGCTTAACGTGTTTTTCTTTTATCCCATGCTTTAGGTAGTTTCCGCCCCTCTCCCAAATGACTCCTAGGAGATATCTCTTAGCTGATGAGCAGCGGGCTTATCATGTTCCCTACACTGCTGTTACCGTAGTCTACCTTAAGTCTCGGAATACTCCACAGCATGTCCCTTTAATGACTTCCTACCGCGTATCAAAAGCTTCAAGCCCACCCATACCTGGAGATGTGCAGATCTAGTCATTTCACTTACGTTCTCGTATACGTACATATGGGCTACACC
Source organism: Hypoxylon sp. FL1150 (assembly GCA_022495205.1). Lineage (NCBI taxonomy): Eukaryota > Fungi > Ascomycota > Sordariomycetes > Xylariales > Hypoxylaceae > Hypoxylon > Hypoxylon sp. FL1150. Next base: position 245,005 of record MU376167.1, read on the forward strand.
TATCTTGGGTACCGGTACCAGGGTTGTGGGTTCCGCAGCGACCTGCCCTCCTTGGTCTCGACGACAGCGGGACGACGTAAATATTGTACATAAGGGGGACGCGTACCTAGGGGATGTGACATGTCGTTTGCTAATATGACCGAGCTGGCGCTGATTTGTGCTCTACCCTGAGTCGTACCGGTGTGCCAGCATCTCAGGCCCGGTCCGTTATCTTTTGCATGTGTCATCGTCACAAACTGGTCATTCTTTCATCACTCCAGACCTTTCTTTTAATTACCACTGTTATGCTTAAAACTGGCTTTTCTTGAGTTAGTATTGAGAATGCCAATAGACAAATTGGAATGCAATTGTAATTGGGATTTTATCCAAAATACATCTTATTTTTGTAACAGAAGAAGTGAAATGATAATAATGAGATAAGTAAAAAAGGTACATAAAGTGTGCATTTTCAAGTGATAGTTTATATGAGCGCTTGTTGACGTCCTATAAGATGTCTCCATCTCCATGTAACCATACAATCCTCGTTACATGCAATTATGCATAACTAATCGAAAATGAAAGCATAATTTTTTATTATTTCATAGCATAGAGCATATCTGAGTTATGTCAAGCTCGAACCAGATTACCTACCTAAGGTAAGAGGTAGGTACATAATATAACAATCGGCGCCGAGTATTCGTACATGTTCTAGTTCACGCTTACACTAACTAGCATCTCTAAAATGGATGTCATATAGAAAAAGACAATTGCTTATAGGTAATAGCACATTCGGTATAGGAAGTCTTATGTAAGAGTCAGTGCTCGCTGTGCAACTGGGGCGGAGCTATCGGTGATCGGCACAGCCACGATCCGATGAGGACGTTGCCTAAGCTGGAAGCTGATGGATGCCTGGTATCGATGTCGCGATTTTGTGAAGGTTCAACGCGCTTTTCAAGGATTATCTGGGCGTCGCAGCCCACATGGGAAATGCAAGGCTGAAAGCCAATCGAGACGGCCCTTTGTGTTATTGTGTTATATATCCGACATCCTAACTAGATGAGTCTGCATCATGTCGAGCGATGCCCAGACTTCTTCCGGTGATCACGTCGGAGAAACTCTGGTAACACGTGCCGCGACCCCTGAATGCGAGATACAGATCTGCTAATGCTAGTAGTCGTGTGTGGCTTGCAGGTGCTGTTAAATCAATAGAAGCTTCATCCTTGGACCGTGGCTCATAATCATGCAGGAATCGGAAACTCAAATGTGATCGTACTAAGCCTCGGTGCAATCGCTGCGAGAGGACCAAGACCGAATGCATATTCCCTGAATCTCGGAGGAAGCCCGCCTTCAAGCGAAGGAACGTGAAAGAGCTCGAGGCTCGTCTAGGTTAGCCCATGATTACCACCTCATTCCCCTGAGTGAAGAGGGACTTCGGACTGAATGAGAACTTGCGCAGCCCAAGTTGAGAAACTCTTAAAGGAGAATAGCCAGAGCAAATCGCCACGAGATGGCGCTGCTGAGTCTACCCACCTCGAATCTGTCGAAGTGCCAGCCGTCGAAGATGATCTCTTCCAGGGGATGGACTTCACAGATCCGGACTTGAACGATGGCGGCGCCTTCGTCTTTCAGCCAGACCCGACGGGGACATTTTCAACGGGTAATCTAGGCGGCATGGGACAAGATGCATCCCCTTTGAACGGCGACCTTATGGATCTCGGTGGGATATACGAGAGTCTGCCTCCTTTCGATGTGATGGAAGATCTGTGAGTAGTATTAAAATGATGCTCGAGCTGAAGGCTCATTATGATAGGAACCGATTTTTCTTTGAGCGTCAACAGCACATTGTTCCAGTAATCCACTCTTCTCGCTACCTACACGCATTCTATTCCGCGCCACACATGAAACCGCCTATGTGTCTTCGATATGCCATATGGGCTCTGGCCTCACATGGGCATCCAAAGTACAATCCCTACCATGATGTATTCTATCGGCGTGCGCGACAGTACGCCGATTCAGATGAGTTGAAGGTAAGTAGTTGATTACATCATGATCATGTCCCTATTAGGAGGTAACTTAGATGCGTTTGCTCATCGTTGAAAGGGCTATGGTGAACATTTCATTACCGTCGGCCATGCTCAAGCATGGTGCATCATTGCTACCTACGAGGCGAAGTGCTTGATGTTCACCCGAGCGGCAATGACCTGCTCTAGAGCAGTTCGTTTGGTGCAAATGATGGGCCTTCACCGACTCGACGGTGCCGCAGAGGAGATTAGTCCGACGTTACTACCTCCGCAAGACTGGGCCGAACTAGAAGAACGGCGGCGTGTCTTTTGGGGCGTCTTCTGCATTGACAGTCATTGTTCTATCTCCACCGGCTGGCCGCATCTCATTGACGCGTCAGAGGTAAGATTTGCTTTAATACGCATATAGCCCAAGCTAATTTATTCCATAGATTACGACTCTGCTACCCGCTGTAAGTAAACCCTCCATGTCCATAAAACCCGAAAGCAGCTTGCCCCTGATATAACGACTTGGGTGTTAGAGTTCACGAACGCGTCCCTTGGACTTCCTACTGACTATGAGCATTTTAGCCCGAAACCGCGTTTAATGACGGTACACAAGTAGAAACTTGTAGTATACAAAACGCCTTTAAAGGACGCCCATACTCCTCATTCGCCGGAGCAGTCTTGGTTTGCCATATGTTAGTTACCCCTGAGTTCCGACTGCTCATCACATATCCCCTGATTCCTTTGCTAACTTAGGATTGCCAAGATTTAATGAGATCCTTAAGCATGTCCATAAACCCAAGCCGAATGATAACCCCGATAACTATGAATTTGGCGAATATTGGCAACGGCACCGCGATATCGACAACACACTTTCGAGCGCGTTCATGTACCTGCCGGAGTCTTTTCGGTTGCCAGATAACTATCGTGATCCGGTTGCTGTACATACAAACCTCAACTTTCACGCGTCCATCATCTGCTTACATCATGCGGCAATCGACAGGATAGACGCTTACAAGCTACCAGAAAGCGCCAAGAAAATGAGCCAGGACCGCATGACGACAGCGGCCCAGGAGATTGTCAACATTATCAAGTTGACCTGTCATGTTAACTCGGCTCCTGTAAGCGTCCTGCCTACGTGAAAATCCTCTCCTCTGTAGAACAGCTATTAATACCTCGGTAGAGAAGCCCTTTGGCTTCATTGGCACTGTACTGTGCTGCATCCGTCTACGTCTACATGTGCAAGGACGCGCAAGCCCCTGCGTATGCCGACAATCTCGATTTCGTGATCGCTGCCATGGAGGCCTTCGGACGAAGCCACACCATCACCCAGGCGTTTCTCCGTCAAGTTGTACTCGACATCGAGCGAAACGACGTCCAACAATTCGTGAGGCTGCCCCGTCTCGATAGTCTCAGCGAGGACTTCAACACCCAGATCTCACAAAACATACCCTTGGTCGCTCGCTCCACCATATCGCGACACTCCAAGGTCCAGCCACCGTTGCCAGGACGCCTGCCGCTGGGTAAGCCGGTCGGCAAGATCATTTCCGACGAGTCCGGTTGTGAATATGGGACCTGGGTTTCCGATTCCAGCCTTTTCGACTCGTTCTCGCCGGAACGCCCCTTGACGGATCTCGGTGGTACCCAGAACAAGCGGAAACGCACCTCCCCGTTCATCCCCACTGCAACCAGTACAATGGACGCCAGTTCCGAAAGCAGCGATCGGTTTTGGGCTACGAGCGGCGTCCAGGACCGCGTGTCTACTAACCCGTCGACGTACTCGTCGCCTACCAATCCCCTTGGGGCGATGGCGGCGGCAAAGGCGGCGTCGATCGCCCATCCCATTTCCTGCGGCTCGGGCTTCATCCAGCACCAGGTCAACTTGCCGCACCGCACGGGCTCGCCGAGTCTCAACGCCAACACGAACGCGAACAATCCCAACAACGAGCCGACGAGCGCGCCTCAGCCTCAGGAGCGAAGCAACGTGCGCCTCGGCGTCGGCATCGCGGCCGCCATGCTCGGAAACATGGGGCGTCCGCCGTTCCGGACGGCAGGTCGCGAGCACGGCCGCAGCCGCCCGGCAACAGCGAGTGCCGGCATGGACGACTGGGAGGTGGCCGGCATGTGCATGCACAACCAATTCGCCACGAATGGGCCGGGCGCGGCGTTTCCCGATCCCGCGGGGCAGCGGGACGGGTTCGAGAACGTACCGTGGAGTATGGCGGGCAACGAGGATATGAACATAGACTGGGACGCGATCGGTGCGAGTTTTGGGATAGAGCCCGTCGGTGTCGCGGGTGGCTCGGGGGGCGGTGGAGGGACGGGGTCGGGTGCTGAGTAGGTCGTTATGGTATGTGGCCTGACGTGAAGGAGGGAGGACTCGTAGAAATTAAGTATGATGTGATTTACGGAGGAACTGGTATTTAGGGCTATGATATCCACTCATCTTGTAGGTTAGATTGATTGATTTGAAGATAATGAGCCCCAGTAAAAAGAACATAAGGTAGACCCTTATTACCCCTTTATGGATACAAAGTATTACCTTCCCAGGTAGACTTTGCCGGAAGATTAGGTCGAACTGGCTAGACGAGTTGCCTTCGAGCTGATGTGCGGTTGCAGAGGTCGTGTTCAGAGAGTTCTAGTTCTATCTGCCTAGGTGCCTTGCGAAGACGAACAAGCGCTACCTACACCATAAGGGTATGACGATAGCTAGCTGCCTACCTACCAGGTAGGTATTCTTTATTTCCTGCCTTCATACATCCAGCATATCAGATTATCGATCTACTTATCAATTCGTATATACCTAAGGTACGAGATACGTACGCTGCCCGTGCAAGTACAAGGCTTGTAGAGTTTCGTCACCCCCTCGTCTAGAGCTGCCAGTATGCTTGTGTCCATACGTCCCATGATTGGTTCCAGGTCTCTCGTTTCGTATCATCTCCCATCGTCATTCCTGGCCCAGACGCCCGCTTCCTTTTAATCTCATTACCGTAACATCCAATCGATGTTCAGTGTACAAAAATCCCCACCACTTCCGACGGGCGTCCCTGCTCCTTTCTTAAGTCGGAGCGCCCAACACCGGCATAACCGGTTCGAAGTTCCAATCGAAATCATCCATGAACGTCCAGTCGATGTTCTGCAAGAGATCCATACCCGGCATCATCGCCGGCGTCTCGCCGCCCTGCAGCACCGCACCGGCCGCAGGAACCGGCCCGCCGACATTAGCGCCTATCGGCTGACAATTGCTGCTATTGGGCTCCTTGCTCCGGCAGCGGTACGCCTGGTGGTCCGTCCTCCAGCGGGTCATGCAGTCGAACGACACGGACGCGCCGAGGCGGTGCGAGAAGGCGGACACGGGCGGCTCGCTGGCGTCGCCCAGGTACGACAGCCGCTCCTGCCACGACTCGAGCAGGTTGCCGAGGCGCATCGGCAGGTCGCCGTCCATGATCGTCGCGCGCCGGCACGCGACTATCGCGTCCGATGCGGATCTCTCGCCCGCCGCGCGGTCCACCGCGTCACGGTATGATGACCGTAGCAGCCGGTACACGACGCAGCCTGCCGCCAACAAGGTGCGGAAGTGGAAGTGCGGTAGGTGCCGCAGGTAGCTCATGCTGTCGTCCAGCTCTAGACACCTTCGGATTACCGCCTGCGCCGTGCTGTACGTTCGCAGAACGTTGCGCTTTAGCGCCTCTGGGCTGTAGCCCGGGGGCGGCAGCATATAGTAGACCTGGATTTCGAGCTGAACCAGTAACGCGTTGAAGCCGTCGAGTTCGTCTACATGGGCAGTTAAAATACATGGTGGCCTAACGACGCACGGTCAGATTTTCTAGGTCCGCTACGTACCTGCGCGTTCTGAGCATATGAGTCCTCTTACGGCGGTCCATTCGTCCTCGAGTAGCTGCACGATGTGCGGCGAGACGCCCTGCGATTCCTCCAGACAGGCCACCATGGTCTTGCTCAGATGGTTGCAGAATTTCTGACACTCTAGGAGAACTCGGAAGGTGGAAGGGACTTGGAATGGTGTTCTGCCGTCGATGATGTTCTGGACAGTCTGGTTAAATAAGCCGCCGAGGGGAGGGATACCCATGGACGAAGACACCCTTTGCGCGATGATATTATACCCGGCCCAGGTGAATGACGCCTCCTGATCCGAGAAGCTGTTCTGGAATACACCATGACTGTACTCTGGATGGGCTCCCCTTCCCGTGTGAATTCCTAGCTGCAGAGCCGTGTTCATGCAGACACTAGAGAACAGAGAGGTCGGGTCGTTGACGAAACGCACGTCTGGGAAGATCCACGTACATAGTAAAACAAGCGCATTTATGGAAGACATTGACAGGGGAATAATACAGATAGCTGCGAATGCATCCTTCCTAATGGATTCCAGAAGGAAAGGTAGAACTTTGGGACCTCTCGCATAGCGGCGAGATGCTATGTAAATGATAACCCAGAAAAGGAGTGATCCAGACTCGTAGCATTTATTGGGATCCCGCACTTGAACGATCGGCATGTAAGGATGATAATTTTCAAAATATCTGCGTGATGTCGAAGTGTAAGAGATATGACGTGTTGCATATATTGTGATAACCTTTAACTTACTTTTGGAAGTAATACTCAATATCGTCACCAGAAAACGGCTGCGACCCGAGTGCTCTAGGGAGAATCGGGTCGGCTCCCGGAGAGTGGCCAATCGATGGAGTGTTTATCACCGAGGAGGGAGCGACTGTAGCTGATGCTATAGCGGGGGGTCTCACTTCGGGCGCCGTAGAGACACTTATGGGGGACGGTATCCCCAGCCGTTGTGTATTCGGCTCTTTGAAAGTAAGGGGCTCATATCCAGTTCCTTGGCTTGGTAATGAACTTGATTGTCCATTGACACTTTGCTTGATAGACTGGATTTCTTGGACAAGCTCGTCTATTTTACTATGTGCCATTCAGCAGCTGTAACAAGCAGGGCGTGGAGGTGAGACAGCATATATAGGATGGTGATACCTTCTCCGGCTCACCCTTTTGTGAGTCTTATCGACGAGACAACTTAAGCGGAGTTTGGAGCAGCGTTGACATGGGCTTGCCGGGTTCTGGCTGGGATTGCAGCGTACCTTTGCGTCTCTGCAACTAGTACAAGCTGTATTTCGCTTGATTCTGCCTGAATGAACCGTGGCTGGCGGCGGCGACTCGTGGTCCGCGGTATCGGGCATTGGGGCACGGGGGCACGGGGGTGGGTATCAGGGGCTTCCGAGAGAGCTAAGCGGTACTATCACAACCATAGCTAATTAGCTAATTAGTAGACCGAGGCGTATTTCTAATGCTTCGGGTCCGACAGGATATCGAAGATGGCGTTTGTTGTCTAACAAAACGACCTCAAACGATTTTACAGGTGGTAGGGAGCTAGCCGATCGGCTACATTCGAGGGTAATACTTAGCCGGGAGTGGGAACGAGGAGGCTTACGCCACATGGGTCTCGGCAACAATTCGGTGCCGATCCCTGCAATCACCCGCAGCTAATGCTAGGTACCAGATACACAGGGAAAATCTCACTAACAATTATCAACCTAATTTACTACGAGCAATTATGTGGGTATCCCGCGCGATTTCATTCTACAACGGAGCCAGCAACCCTAACCCGAGAACTCACCACTTTCTCTCCGCAACTCCCACCCACATCCCCCAACCCAAGACTTTTCCAATAATGGCGTCAGCAATTTGTTCTCTAGTCGTAGTCCCGGTCAGGTATTGAGGGTCCAATGGCTCTCTCAACGCTATGACTTCGAAAAAATCTACGAGACAGGACTGATTAGCTGTTTTGCGGTTTGGAGCCAAGACGAAATCCTACTTACAGCGGTGGGGACCGTGATTCATCAGCGGTCTCGGCGTGATATAAATATTCCCGTTTCTCGATTTGCCGTAGTGGAAGCCTCCCTTTAGTAGCGCCTTGCTCGAGTCCTCGACCTCGAAATCTTTATCCTCGACACTGGTTTTCGTGGCTGGTATTCCCGTATATATACTACCAATTCCGGGTTAGCAGGCTCTTCCATACCGGCATAAAAGCAAGTAGAATACCCCCTGAAGCAACTCACCCATGGCAAATAGGCGTAGGTAAAGGCGCATCTGGGTCTTCCGAGACTAGGAGCCACTCCTTTACCTGGCCGGCGAGATGCAGCGGCGCCTCCCAACGCAGCGTGGGAAACAAGCCCGCGCCGTCGCGCGTGTAGCGGACATCGAGCTTTGAGTCAGTGGGGCCGATCTCCGGTGCTGTGACTATGATTTCTTGCTCGTCCTGCAACGGGAAGTCGGCAAAGGCAGGCTGCGTGTAGAAGCTCTTGGCGTCGCGGCCTTTGGCGTTCTTGAACAGCCAGGCTAGCGATACTTCAATGAGAGCCGTCATTTCTCCTTCCTCGGTTCGATTGGTGTGATTATAAGAAATGCGCGGACTGATGTCGGCTATGGAGATTCGTGCGCCTCGGCGTAGAGACTTCGGCGATATTTTATAATTCCTTTTCTTGAGATCCTCGAGCTCAATTGAGACTTACATTGATAATCAACTTACAGATCTCAATAACCAATGTGTGTTTTTACATCTCACAGGATAGCGCTTATTATGTGTTCATCTACCTAGGTAATGAGCAGTTCTCTTTCGGCTTCGGAGCCGGTCGCGCTTAATTTCAGGCACAAACGGCCGCTCTATGGGACCATGAGTATTATCGCTGCTTTTATGTTACCGACAGCGCTCGTTTTCTGCCCTATATGTTAGGGATGTTTCATGAGAAATTACATTATTTATCACAACTGATCATATGTTAAGAGTTAACATTGTCTAGTTTTCTTTCAAATAAATAACATAGAAGTTACAAGTAAAAATCGGCATGTCTTAGCGGCCAGATCTTACGCCAAATTTTCAATGAATTAGGTATCGAGTCCAATAGTCGGCCTATCAATTATTCTTTATAACGAACGGTTATTTTTATTTTCAAGAAATTTTTACCAAGAAAAATTACGGATGACAGGTCATGCTAGCAATTATCTGTTTATAAGAATGTAACCTAAATATCTTCATCTAGGTATGCTGCTGTTTGCGGGTACCTAGTAGAGGCTGGCTCATACCAACCCCCCCCCCCAGCTCAAAGCGGCATGGCTTCAGGTTAGGTTTCTGCATTGGGCACCTAATCCCTGACGTAAAAGTTACAGCCGTAACCCCTGAAAAGGGCAATTTTCTACCTAACAGTTTTCCCGCGGACCACCCCGAATCTTTTTTTGTTCGCTTTCGAAAGAGAGAAAGAGAGAAATAGCCGGCGGCCGGATATATTCATAGCGCGCTTATATATCACTAATTTCGAACTAATGGCAATCCCCGGAATTATGATGGATAGCTGGTGGTGGTGGCCGTCGGCGGCTGTCAACAATGAAGTCCGCACCACCGCGGCGCCTACGCCTGAGGTCGTGGACGTGCCCGAGGCCGTGCCCGAGGTCGTGCCCGAGGTTGTACCTGAGGCTGTGCCCGAGGTCGAGGTCAACTTCGAGCCCGAGATCCTCGTGGCGCCCGAAACCCTCGCGGCGCCCGAAGTCCTCGCACCCGCGCACCCTTACTACCCCGTCGGCGTGAGCATCCCGGGATACGAGCCTAACGAGGCTCCGGTTCCCGTGCTCCTCGCTAGCATGGGAGGCATGCTGGCTTTCGCGCTGCTGGGAGCTTCCGCCGTAGCGTTGAAGGTCAACCCGAAGCTGTCCAAGTCTAGCTTAGCTCTGTTCTGCTGGTTCGTGTTGAGTAAGTTACGTTACCTAGCTACTTAGGCTAGACATGTGACTGGATCCTTCAGCTGACATTCTATAGATGGCTGTCTACACTGCTTCTTTGAAGGTAGGACGCTCAACCTCATTCTATTTCATTTCGTGTAGCTAACGAAACTGCCTTGAAGGCTACTTCGTCTTTAACCATGCCACCCTCGCGTCGTCACAGAACGTGTTCGCGCAGCTTTGGAAGGAGTACGCGCTCTCCGACTCGCGGTACCTGACGTCTAACTTCTTCATGCTCAGCATCGAGACCATCACAGCGGTAAGACACCATCCGCCACTGATCGAACGACGCTATGCCTCTGTACTGATCTCGTATGACAGTTCCTCTGGGGCCCTCTGTGCTTCGCCAACGCCATCGCCATCGTCCGCAACAGCTCATCGCGGCACGCTCTCCGCATCGTCGCCTGCATGGCGCACCTGTATGGCGTCGCGCTATACTACGGCACCAGCCTGAGCGAGACCTACTTCACGGGGCTGTCCCATAGCCGCCCTGAGCCCCTGTATTTCTGGGGCTATTATGTTGGTTTCAATGCGCCATGGGTGATTATGCCGCTGTGTGAGTTACCACCGTACTCGGGGCGTCGCGTCCATGAAATGAAATGAATATGAGATATTGTGCTGACTTTATTTGACAGTCATCCTAATTAACAGCGTCGCAACTATTACCATAAGACTTGGGACCTTGGATAAGGTGCATGCCATGTTGGATGCTCGCCAGCCCAGACATAACGGGACGAACGGGCTTAGAACTAATGGGTTCACTGTCGAGCCTAAGAAGACGAGATAGTGCTCCAATTATGGAAAATAGGTTTGTTTATTAGGAATTGCATTGAGGATGGTTGAAAAGGTAGTTGAACTGCCTTGCCCCTTAGATTTATACTGCTTTTTTAGAATGATACACCTGGGGCTATTATGGACTTTCTGGCGAACATCTTCACGCTGATATATAATACAAATTGATTCTATGAATTGAAATCATTGTGCGTATCTCAAGCCTCACTCATTTGACTGATCTCATATTGGCATCCAAACCGGTTTGCCCTCAGTGTACCCCTCGAAGCCTGAAACTTCCTATCAATACCTATGCTAAGAGTGACCTGCGAAATGCATCCCCACGTAAGCATTGCTCCCTAGTACCCTAAGCATGTCTTTTCCTACCCTTCGTGCTTATCTGAAGCTCATATATCTCTCACGCTCGGTAAAGAACGTCGCAACCAATCTCACAATATGGGTATCCCGTCTAGAAAAGATGTCGCTGCTGTATAACGTACGTTTTATCTGACGTATTTGTTCATGAAGCGCTTGTGGAAGTCCGATCGCAGGAGATCCTACGGAAGTTTTTAGCATAAGAGTTCGCCAGAAATACCAACTCGAACAACTTACGTTGATAAACTCCTTTTTCTTGCCCTTGTCTTCGGTGCCCCTCGCCTGGTTCTTGAACACCACGTCGTCGTCCCATCTTCGCTTTAAGTTGAAGTTCTTCGGATTCAGCAGCGGATTCCCCAGCGCAATATCTTTTTCGCGCTCCTGTTCCTCTGCGGCAGCCTTCTCTCGCTCTTCCCGCTCTCTCTTCTCGGCGCGCTCGCGTCTAATTTTTTCTAGCTCGCGCTGCAGCTCTGCATCCTCGTCTTCCGAGTCGTCGCTGTCCTCTTCGCTATCATCGTCGTCCTCGTCTTCTTCCGAGTCGGCGTCTATATCTCGGGACTCCTCTAGAATACGACGTCGTTTCGCGTCCGGGTCTTCTTCGTCTTTTGCGCCCCCGCTCGCTAGTTCTAGAGGTCGCTTCGACGCGCTGTTGGTAGGAGGTGTGGACTCGTTGGAGTCAGCGTCGGGAAGCGCGCCGCCATTTTGCTTCGCGAAGTGGGCAGCCTCGGCCGCGAGGAGCTCGGCTCGCAGGTCGCGGGTCTCATCGGCATCGCCTCCCTGACCGGGTTGTCTGAACTTAAGCTGGGTGTGAGCTGGGAGAAGCCTCTGGTGGTAGGCTGGTCCTCGGAGGGCTTCCTTTCCACGCGCCTGTCAAGTTGTTAGCAAATATCGCTAATGTTGTCGCTATACCTCTAAACTTACCGGATCGAACGTGGGCCTGTGTGCTGTAGTCATCTTGGGCTAGTTTGATAACGAACAGCTTGCTAAAGGTGAAACAAAGATAAAAGACCTGGAGATATCGAGGGCTGAGGTCGAGTTGGTAGCGTTACACTGGACTTTTTAAGGTTGTAGAGTTGCAATCGTATATGTTCCAAGGTTATCGGGGGACAAGGGACCGACCTAGCAGGGATTAGTGGCTCACCGCCTGGCAGAATTCTACGGGACCTTGAATTTTGAAGCTTCCTTGTCATGGGCGTCACACCCCACCACCACTGAGCTATCGCACCCGACTAATGACACGAACAATGAGGTGAAAGAAGGAGAGACACAGGTGTTATTGACTTTTATTTAGTATCTCTCTCTGACCATGCCTCGCCAGGCCGAGCCTTCACTTAATGAGCGCGCATTCGTAGTGCAGGCACTACAAGAGGGCCTGCGCGTAGACGGCCGCGCATTCGACCAGTTCCGAAAGCTCGAGCTCAAGTTCGGAGACCAATATGGAGTCGCAGACGTAACGCTAGGAAAGACGAGGTGAGCCCGTAGCTCGACTATATGCTTTATACATAGTTGCGGTTTTCCTCATAGTTACTAGGATACTCGCGAATGTCTCAGCCGAAGTCACAACGCCGTACGCTGATCGGCCGTTCGATGGCATATTCACCATCACGACAGAACTCAGCCCTATGGCATCGCCCGCCTTCGAAGTGAACCGACCAACTGAAACCGAGATCCTGTTGTCCAGACTACTAGAGAAGACGGTCCGACGCTCGAATGCCCTCGATACCGAGTCGTTGTGCCTCGTTGCGGGTCAGAAGTGCTGGTCTATAAGGGTCGACCTACACGTACTCTCGCACGATGGCAATCTCATCGACGGGTCTTGCTTCGCGGTCGTAGCCGCATTGCGCCACTTCAGAAAACCGGACACTAGCATGGAAGGGGGTAAATTGACCGTATACACACCGGCGGAAAGAGAACCGGTCCCGCTAAGCTGGTTGCATTCTCCGTTTTGCGTCACGTTCAGTTTCTACGGAGAAGGGGAGATCGCGTTGCTAGATGCAAGTCTCTTGGAGGAGCAATTGAGAGTATCTAGCTTTACCATCAGCCTCAACAAGCACGGGGAGATCTGCCAGATCGCGAAGCTGGGCGGCACACCTGTAGAGGCTGCGGCGCTGCTGCAGTGCGCAAGCGTCGCGCTCAACAAGGTGAAGGATTTCTCGACGTTATTAGATCGCAAGCTAGCCGAGGACTCCAAGAGGAGAGACAAAGGTGGACTGCTGGCAGAGTTGTCGGCGGAGAATGCGAGATAGCTTTCTCTCGTAAATGACAAACAAAAAACAAGATACCCATGACCTGATGATAGATCCTTCGGATGATGTGATACCGAATTTGTAATCCGTAATCCATAACCCGTAATCCCCATGTCCCCAAACGCCGTGTCCATGACGCTAAATGCAAAACTCGATCTTTTTCTCAATCGACCGAGACAACCGCGCAGTGTGAAATATCCATATCACCGCATTACTGGCGGTCTTGACTCCTTGTTCCATTTAACCCTCGACCTGACCCAGTCGACTGCTTCCCTTACGCCCGTCCCTGTTAATGCGCTCACGGGTAGCACTCTTGAGTCGCGGATGCTCGATGCCTTCTCGCCTTCGAACACCTTCTTGACCAGGCCCTCCTTAATCCGTACGACCTCGACACAGTCTTCGCGATCTTGTTTATTGGCGAGAATCAGGAGCGGGACCCCCTCGGTCTCAGAGTTCTGCAGGACGTCCTCGAGGACAAGTCGGCACTCCTCGAGGCGGCCCGAGTTCAAGTCGTCGTGCTCGATGTTGCCGTCGCCGATGTCCGTGCTATCGATAATGAAGACGATGGCGTGGCAGCTGGCGTAGTAGCTCTGCCACAGCTTGCGCAGGCTTAACTGTCCTCCCACGTCCCAGATCTTGAGGTACATGTCGGGTAGCGTCAGCGTCGACACGTTCTGGCCGACGGTCGGCACCGTCTTGAGCTTCGGGTCCGGGTGCTCGGGCAGGAAGAGCGCCTTGGCCTGCTCGTGGAACGTCGTCTTGCCGGCGTTGTCCAGCCCAAGCAGGATCACCGAGTACTCCTCCCTCCGCCGAGCCAGCAGGTACAGCGATTTTGCCAGGTGATACATTTCTGTTTCTTTTTTTTCTTGGTGTGTCTCGAGTGAGGGAGGGAGAGAGAGACGGAATCGCGAAAGTGGATTGGTGCCGATAAGCGAACGTGCTTGAAGATGGTGTTGTTTAAGAATGCACAGCAAGCTGACCAATGGAGAGGATCGCGTTGTGTATCCCGCTATCCCTCGACTAACCCGATTTGGAACGATTGCAGCTCGAATATCTTTTGAACTTCATTGTGCTACAAAAGCTACGACGTATCCAGGTAATCTAGAATTGATTATGTATTCGATTGGTAAAAAATAGTCCTACCTAAGAACCTGTCTACCTATACCTACATTAAGTAAGGGCGCGGCTGTGTATGAACTATGGGCTTCTATGTATTAGGTATGGAAAGTGCGCATGCAAATAGATATTCTACATATCACACAGGATGTGATTCTAAGACATTAATCTTGGAGTGTGCTTATTCTTTTACAATCTGCTATCCCTTGACGTTTCTGTCTCGCCCCTTTTTTTTATTTGTTTCTACCTACATAGGTACATAAGGTAGTTACCTACGTAGTTTGTCGTCAAAGGGTTGTCATAGTATTTCAACTAATAGCGTTAGCACAGCTGTCATCCATTGGCGGGGTAAGTTGCTGCTCAACCATTTGTAGAGAAACCTTTTTGGCTGGTGAGACGATTGGCGATTTTATCCAATAACAACAAACAAATGGCGTCATACTAAACAGATCGGCCGCCGACAACATCGGACATCTCCCTACTCTTAGTCTCATCCGGCCCTGCTGCCAGCCACGCCGCCCTTTAAACTTCATGACCTGCATATCGGCTTTCCTTGGTTAAGCTTTGAGGGCCTTCGCCAACTACTCCGCGCACAATCCATCATTTGGATAACTTCACACATCGAAGTAGCGCAAGATGGCTCCCGTGCCGTTCCAACACCCGTTGCGGTATATGCATCCAAGCCATTCTCGGGTTTGTAAATTAAGTACTAATTTTGATCTCAGATATACCCCCTTGGCCGTGGTTTATCTCCACCTTACATCCATTGTCTACTTGACGTATGCTGTCGGGGCCAGCCTCTATACATCATACAGATCTCTTGGTCCCGCTCAAGATACCCGATCGCGTCTTGCACAGCGCAAGACACTAGTCCCTATTTTTCTTGCACTGGCAGTGGCCGCATTGTCCTTGGCCACTTATACCTCTGCAACTTCGGCTTCCCTGTCGTATAAGACTTGGGCATCTGAGCATGGCTTTGACAAACCAGAGAAGTATTTACATCTCTCCCAGTTCATGAAAGATATAATAGGACAAGTGCTAATAGTACCCCAGCTTCGCCCCCGAAGAAGAGCTCATCCTAGAGCTTGAGGAGTCGAGTAACTCGAACTTTGCCTACCTTGCCCATTGGCTGAGCGACACACCGGTCTACTACGATGCTCTCGAGATTGTAGCTGAGAAGGCTCGCCGCTTCTGGTGGGGTCAACAAATCGATCTTGCAATGGTCGCCTTCAGCGTGCTTTTGTCTATCGAGGGGAGACGTCGAAAGATTCCCCTGAGCGCAGCCTTCCTAGCTCTGGCACACCTCGTCAACCTGTCATTCGCCCAGAACTTGTTCTACGTTGCCCTCCTTCTAACGCCTTCGCCGCTATCGTCCGGGAGCGAAGACCTCGAGCTACCGGTTGCGCTTGTTCGTACCTCAAATTTGAGCCAGATTCGCCAGAAGTTCTTCGCTCCTAAACCGAAGGATTGGCATCTAAACCCCCTCGCTCTTCTGGTCGCATTAGCCTTGAACTATGGATTGATTTTCCTCCTTCCGTATGCGGCAGACACTTCGTCGTTTGCGTACGTAGCCCTTTTGGCGCGAGCTGCGACTTTCCTGCCCCTTATCTTGCCAACGGTTGCTCCCATGAGTTGGGGAAATATCCACCCGCATCCCCATTATGCCCACTGTTCATACACGACGGTGTTCAAGACCATCTCTGCCGCTTCCTTCGCATTGCAAACCAAGGCCACTGTTATGGGACTGATCTACAACGCTCCCAACTCTCACTATCACCGCCACAGTAACTTCTTCCCCTGGGATGTGGAGGAACGCAGCACTTGGGAACGCAGCACTACAGCTCTAGGCAAGGTTCTAGGGTCCATCTCCGACCACCCTGTTGTTCAAGCCGTGGGTTGGGATGTTTTGCTCTGTACGCTTAGCCTCGGTATCTGGGCTGCTGTTCGTGCTATGGATGTTCGAGACATTATCAAGTCGGCAACTCCAGTCTATAGCTTCCGCCGCAAGGTCCAGCATGCCGCCGAAGAACACACGCCAAACGCCTCAGTCAAGGCAGACTCCGAGCCCGCCGATGACGTTGGATCGGAGCATTCTATGACTCTTAGACGCAGCGGAAGACGCACCAAGACGCGCAAGGGAAGCATCGCGAGTTCGACTGGCCATAGTGAGGAGGGGAGCACGATTCCTGTGAAGAAGCGAGGACGACCTAAGAAAACTAAGCAATCAGAGGAGGAGAAAGCATACGAGCCCGAGCCGTCCGAGACGAGAGAACTAGTAGAGGGCGATGTGGTACCGGCTGATGGGTTGGACTGGGAATCTGCGGCTCTAGCCTGGGGTCTCGCTGCATTTGCTGGGCTTGGATCTGCTTGCGCTGGGGTGTATGGGGGAGAGTGCATATCGAGATAAGAGAGGAACAGACATGGACTGGGAGTCATGACAGGGACGAGATGTTATTTGGGCCGAGAGGAAACAGGCCCTTAAAGGGTTGGCAGTAGTAAATGGCGTACGGTTTCGGTGGCAATGGCTCCCTACAGTTGAGTTTTATCAACCTACCTAGGTAGCAGGTAGCTAATGTAGCAAATTGCATTGCCAGAACCTACTATCCATCTATTCCTCTGGCACCTTCTGGGCCTCTATTATCTCTTGCTGGGATACCCATTGCCTATTACAGGCATCCACAGACCATTAGGCGCTTACCAGCCCTAAACCGTATCAACTACCCGCCTGGTATACGTACCGACTCACCTTAGTGGGGATCGTGATAAGTCGCACCCCTCTGCAACGCCGTGCCTTCCTTCTAAAACGCGTCTCCCAAATCACTTGCAATTACTGATCTTACCGAGGTATGGTACTTTGTCCCGCTTGCACGTCGTTATCTGGTCCCTAGCAGTCCAGTTACGCCGTCGACGACTGCTGGCTCCTTTTCTGCAACCCACGCCCCACAACCCAACAACGCACCACTTGCCACCACCACTTTCTCTTCGATTTCATCCCGTCAATGTTTTTTAATCCCATGCCAACCGTGTTTTGTCCCATTGTACGTCTCCGTCTACAGTGCACCTCACTCGACTCGACTCGTCTTTGTTTCCTCAACTTGCGCCGGTATATATGCGCGTTCCGATTCTCAACAACTCAAGCCTCGACCAGATTCTCTACACCTCTTCCGTTACCTTGATCACGACCTTACCCAGGTACTGTGTGTCCTAGTGAGCTCTACGAGCTACGACAGGAAAGAAAGGAATAACAAATTGGCTTGGAGAGTCTTCGCTTACCAGCCTACGAACGCACATACCTGAAGGCAACCTCAACCTATTCACGCCGTCGCACCTAGCCACTACCGCCGCTCCTATATAACAATCGCGAATCATAGGTCGCCAAAGTGATATCAAACGTGAGTTCCAGTCCACCCATTAACACGGTTTGCTTTTCGTCTCTTATCACCCTCTTCATCTATCTCAACCTTGAAACAAAGCAGCCTATCAAGCTGCCTGTGCTGTCTGCAGTATCACAATACTTTACCTATCACCTTTGATGCATCTCACTTTTGATCTACCACGAATGAGCACTGCACCAGCTTCCAAGGAGGCCCATCCCCAACATCACGTCACTGTCTTCGATCTTGCGTTTGCATACTGCTGACCGTTAACCACCCCAGTGTAGACTCTAGGATCGATTGGAACGCTGTAGCTAGAGGCCTTCGGATGATATCACCCAAATTCTCAGCACATATCCCTGTCGCCAGTTATCAGGCCTGCGGATTATAAAGTACCAACACCGATACCCCAGGAATCGCTGTCACTAATCTTGGATACTGCCAAGATGTCGTCAATCCACTATAAATCCCGTATGTTCAACCTCAAGGAACGCCTGGACATCTCCGATACCAGCTGGAAAATGCTCAAGGCCTACGAAGATTGCAAGAGTGGTCGGATTGAAGAGAATGAGCTCGGTCGTATGGTGCGACTCTCACACCACAGTCGCGAGTCGATGATCGACACAATCCTCCATTGTGTTCATTATATGGCGGATCAACCACAGGAAAAAAAGCATTGTGTCGATATCATTACTGCTATGGGCGAGATGGTGAAGATGAGAGGTAAGTTGACAGTCTGTGGTGACCAAGGTCTGCAGTGTGCTAACGTGAGAATGACAAGACCAACCGCCTGAGTCTTTATCCTTCCTGTTCATGGAACTGCCCCGGGAGATACGCCGCATGTGCTTACACCTCTATCTAAACGACTTCATGAAACATGATCCCGCTTCCACCAGGATCGTTCCCGTAGGAAAGAAAGGGAGAGGACGCTGTAACTGTTCCAATCTTGTGGCGGGGGGCAAGGACCTGAAGGTCCTGGATTTTCCCATGGCCCGAACTAGTAAAAAGGTGTCAGACGAGTTTATGTCGACTTTTTACCAGAGATATGTATGTTGCCCTGTTCTCCACGATATGAAGTTACCTAATGAGTGCAATGCATAGTGTTTCTATTTTCCCTGCCCGTGCGAGATGGGTTACTACCTCAAGCGCAATGCCACATTCAAGAGCGAGGTCCGAAAGTTGTGGTTTTACTGGGTCGGCCCCCTGGCCGCAACAAATATCTCACTCCTAAAGAAGATGGAGGTGTATTCGTTGACCATCAGCATCTCTAAGGATACGGGTCGATACTTGACCGAAAGGGAAGATATGTTCCGCCAATACTTCCTCCCGAAGAGGGGAAACATCAACTGCTTGTCAGAAGCCCAGGGTATCGACGAGCTTCTGGATCTTCGTGGTATTCAATTCGTTCGCGTATCGCATTCCTCTATCGGCCGCTCCCGTCCGGAATCAGAACGACATGCCTTGGAGCTTCTGTTGCGAGACACTGTAACCAAACCTAGAGAGCAGCAGCAGGAGGACAACTAAGTGATACCCTTGCGGAGGCAGGAAAAGCTCGATGGCTATGAATTCGATGTCTACATTCATAGGCAGATGCGGCAAGGCTTCTGCGATTTCTTTCACCAGCATTGCAAGGCGAATGGATATATACCGGGACGGGCGTACTTGAGGGGGGGTAATGATCGTTACGACTAATGTTGTACAGGGACTGAGCTTCCCTTTCTCTGAAGATTGACGGGGTGTCACAAGAGACTTCTGATGTGGTTACCTAGCTTTGCTACGGCCAACACGCACCCACACCACATTATGTACGTAGGAAGAAGCTACGGATGCTTTGATTTCAGCTAGGCTTTTGTTCATGCGATGAGTTCCGATGATACCACATAAACCTTTGTAGATTAAGTCTTTCGTGATGGGTATTGTATCTTATAACCTGCACCTTTCGGCACCGGGATTTGAATCCAGAGTCTTGAAGTGTGTTGCTGTTACACCACTTGGCCTTAGGTAGTTTCCTTGAGGCTTCCTCGAGTGACACATGGCAGTATTCCTATGAAGCCACATATTCGTATGGGGTGTTAAGTTAAGGGTAGCCTTACGAGAGGTACTCACCACATCAGCACCCTTCTAGGATATCCAAGATCAGCCATCCGTATCTAGTCGAGACTGACTTCTTACCATCTCATCTAGCCGGGAGTCTTCTAGGGATATATGTACGAGCTCTTCACGCTTTCTAGAGTTCCCTCTGCCACACTACTCGTGGCTCCTTGGATATGCATGTCAATGACACCTATGAAGAGAATTCGGCACGATCCTATTGACTCTCATATCGGATTCTACCAATCTCGAGAAACTACCTAACCTAAGGTAAGCATCTACATTACCTAAGGTCAGAGGCCCATCGCATTTTGCCGTCCATCGCTACCTCCTATCCATACACTTCCAGTATAATGAACAACGCGCCAATACCGACCGCTTCTACTGACGCGTCATACTAAATCAAACTCATCTCCGGTACCACATATTAGAACCCACTGGTGAAAAAGACCAAGTCCGCCCGTCAACCCAGTCAGCGCCCCGTCATCGCCATCCCAAAACGATATTCCCAAACCACAACCACATCAGCGCCACCAAAAAAGACTTAACATCCACCCGACGGGCCAGTGTGTCCGTCGCGCCATGCGCCAGCACCGCGACGCCCCAGAACGCGGTCCCGAATAGCAGCGCCTCGGCGTACCTTCCCCAGCGGCCCGCGACGGCCTCGAGCCCGAGCGTAAGCAGCGCCGTGGCGTCGCGGCCGAGCCAGACGTGGTACTGGAGCACGTACGTCTCGAGGGCCACGCGGCCCAGCTTCGCCGGCACTTTTAGATACACGTCCCTGGCTTTCCTGCTCGCGGTGCGCAGCACGACGTAGCATAGGATCGGGATCCACGAGATGTACGGGTGGATGGCGTTGTACGCGGTCTTCTCGTGCATCTCGCGCAGCTGCGGGTGCATCTGCGTGGCGCCGAAGAAGGAGATGGCCGCCACGACGCACGCGGCGTTGAGGAGGCGCCTGCGCCGCGGCGTCCACGAGGGGCGCGCGTGGCCCAGCGCCATGATGGTTAAGGCGCGCCGGCGCGAGGCCGCATGGACAAGGTACGCAACGACGATGCCGACGTACACGACATACCGGTCGAGACCCAGGCGGAAGCGCAGCTCCTCGGGGTTGATGGACGCGCGGAAGACGGCATGCATGGCCTTGGAGAACGCCTGGAAGATGTCCGGTCTCGACGTCAGCCAGTCGGTGGCGAAAGCCGCCGCGGTAACTTTGCCCAGAAATATGGGGGCGTGGCGGTTCCCGAAGTGGCCAAGAGAGACTACGGCGAACGTGACGAGGTACCAGAATGTGATTACGGAGGCGAAATAATACAGGTCGTAAGTGGTGCCCATCACAAACGGTAAGAGAACACTGAGCAGGTTTAGACGGACCAGAACCGAGACGATTCGGTGGATCGAAAAGTCCTTCGTCCGCAGCAGGTACAGCGTGTGACCGTACCCGGACAGGTAGAAGTACGCCGAGATGAATAGGCGGATGATCTTGTAGATCCAGAGCGTCCGCGACGCGTGGTGGTAGTGGTACAGCAAGATGAGGCCCTGCATTATACCCTTGATCTCGTCCGAGTGGTCCCGCGACAGGTATCCCGGGCCGCGGTAGCCCGGAGGGTCGGCTCGCGTCCCTACGAGCTTTCGTAGAGGAATTGCGGCCCTCGCCATCTCGTTGTACATTCGGTCGCTTGATGTCTGGGAATACATTTGGTTTGAAGACGTCTCACTTTGAATGCTCAATTCGTTATCGCTTGGCGTCTTGATGCTCCAAACGTTACTCGGAAGCTGGTCATCGGACGGCTCTTCCGGCAGCGGAATATTCTCCGCAAGTGACGCGATACAGTATAGCAACCAGAAAAGGCACATCTTGAGAAAGTTGCCTTGGTCGAAATGGCGCTCTGTTTTGCCTATCTCCTCGTTTCCCCACGTCCCGTCTAAGAACTGACACCAGATCAGTGTGAAGGAAATGACCCTGACCGCTCTGATGAATCCGACTTGGGGTAACGGCATATTCCTCGTCACGAGCGGATATACCAGGCGTGAGAGAAGTATGGACAAGGCCAACCACGATGCAGCCATACTGACTAAGACGTTGATCCCGTTAGTCCTGGCAACGCAGCAAGTACCCTTGAAAGTACGAGTGCGAGCCGCTGACGCCGTGTTGCAGCGCACGTTGAGCACAACGTCGAGCTTTCGGGCTGCCACCTCTTTCGAGTCGTGTAGGCCATCTCGCTGCCGACCCCACGGCTCCTCCTCGCGCAAGATTTGGTTGAACACCCAAAGTATGTGCGACTTCTCGTCTGGCTCTAACGCTGCAAGGTAGCGGTTCATCTCATTGATTCGCCTTGGCGTAATCGTCTGGGATCGGTTCAGAGAGAGGCGGCTGTAATTAGGAACGGGAACGGGAGCTAGCAAGACTTGGGTCATGATACCGTGGGAGTTTGCTGTGCCTGATTCCGACATTGGTACACTCTTGTCCAAATTTGACGATATGTACGGCTTGATCCTGTCGATCCCGTGCCTAAAGGAGTAGATATACTCATCGCCTCCGTATCGTGCGGCCCAGAGCCCTGGGGCCCCAAGAATAATCACAGCGGCGGATAATTCGTTTTTCTCTGTATGGACGCCGTCGTCATTTATCAAGGGTTGAGCATGTAATACCCCAAGTGTGTTGTTCAGAGATGAAGAATTTAACCAAGGATCCCAGATGTAGTCGATTTTGATGCCTTCGGTCTCGAAGCTATAGCTTTCATGGGGCTTTCTTTGCGTATCCAGCATACCGCTGGTAGTATGAGGTTGGTCGCGGAACCTTTCTACTGCTGCTTCAAAGACTTGGCGTACGGTAGAGTCGCCGGCGAAAACGATTCTCTGGCCTTGAAGGCAACGTCGTAGGGTATCTCCATCTCCGGGATATGCAACCGTCCGGCAGTCCGTGGGCTTCGGTTCTTTCGAAACACCTGAAATGCCTGAAATGGGCGACCACTCTCTGCGGCCTAAGAGAGCCTGGCAGCGATAGGGGTCGTCTTGAGCTGCTAGCATATTAGAACCAAAAGTACGAGTACTTGAGCTATCCTAATGGCTAAATAGAAACCTTACGCTGGAGGATTACCCAGATAAATACTATGAGAAACACAGCGATCGCGGTTGCGCTGATAGTACCGTGCAAGAAGAACGACCTATTTGCGGCGAACCTGAGGCGACCCATGACGAATAGCGAAGGGTTGAAGCGACTTGAAATCCGTAAAAACGTCGCGGATACGAGAATAGGATATTATGAATGGTGGAAACACCAGATCCAACCTAAGGCTAGGTAGTTTCTATGAAGGAGTGCTACGCCATTGCACGGTCATACTTGCTTTCACTCACAGCGTATTATTTGGCGGTAGCAAGTGAAGAGATAGTCATGGGTTGGCCTTCTTGGTCAGCCTTGGCTAAAGGGTAAGAGCATACCATATAGGCAGTGGGACTGGACGCACATCGAAGTAGGCAATCCTGGGTAGGAGGAATGGCTACAAGAAATCCAAGTTAGGGCGGAACCTTCGAGCCGCCGCTTATTTCTGAGATCCATCCAATAACTCGGAAGTCCTCATGGCCAGTTTCGACGATCTGCCATTTGGGTCTTCATAAAGTAACTCACCCCGAGGATACATGCGTTGCCTCATTCTCGCTTCAATTGGTTCCAGTCGGGGGGAAATCTCGCGAAACTAATTCGTGCCACTGCACTCGCGCAGATATTTATCGCCTCTTGTGGACGAGACAAAACGATGATGGCCTGGTGCTATGATGGCTGCCTTAGCAAGCTCTACTTCGGAGGGGTTGAAAGGTAGAATTCTTTCGATTGTCTCAGGTATCACAAGGAAGGAACCTTTGGAAGCGATGGGCGTCGTAGGCGTCGCTTTAATCGGCGCATAACCTACCCCTTTTCCGAGATCCGGCTAGTGAATGTATTGGCAAAGCGGGGGTAATCTTGTAGCAATACCACCTACTTCCGCACTCCGCCACCAGGACGACCATGTCTTAACTTGAGAAACGAACAATTGGTAGTACATATTGGCCTTGGGCTTTACATCCCTCCCTGCGTAGATCGACCGCCTCGTTGTTCCGCTCAAAGCATTCCCGCAGCCAGGAGGACTCAAGCTTGCGGATTTGACGCATCAAACACTGTACGGGCAGGGAGGAGATAATGCGGCTTTGGCGGTACGGGATGAGTAGTAAAGTTGCAATTGCTAAAGTCGGCCGTTCGCCAATTAGGAGAATCACTCACTGATTTTTTTAATTATAGTCACATTGATTACAATGGGGTCACGTTTGACCACCTCGTTTCGAAAAATACTTCTAACCCAGAAGTGCTTGTGATAAATATTACCTATCGAAGTGGATGATACAGGAGGACTTTACGGGGACGGAGGGGAATCCGCGAACGAATTTCTTTTGTTCTCTGTTGATCGGTAGGATATACGGGGGAAAAGGTACTCGCTGTGCCGAGATGCTGTTAAAGAAGAGGGGCACGCAAGATCGTAAACTCATAAACGGCCAAGTGGAGGAGAGGGATATCGGGCTTTGAACAGGTCCGTAAAAGTAACCAGCATACAACATCACCAGGAATATCGAGATATATGCATACTCAGATTCGGCCCGCTTCACAATTTTCATATTTTACTTCTTTCAAGCACCGATATAACCGAGGCTCGTCTCGAGCGCCAGGCTGAGAAAATGGGCAGCGGTGGGTATGACATCGTCACACAATAGAAACTATTTCTATTTCAAACCTGTTTATGATGGAAGGGCGCGTCAGGATGATTGGTGGACGTACAGCAAACTGGCACCGTTTTTAGCCCCCATCTACGGCCATGCATGATCATGATCATGATCTTGTGGTGTACGTACATTGGTGGGTTGTATGACTGGCATCAGCCTGTACTCTATGCGCCATCTCTATATACAGTGTACGCAATCATCCCTCGGTATATTCTGCTTAAGTCAAACCGATATCTCGCTTTCTCGCTGAGAAACGTTACTTCATTCTATTTGACCGCTAACATGGATACAGTTGACATTATAGTAATGGCTTGCAGTGTAATCCTTTGGGTTTGGTATAGGTCTCGATTTCAAGAAACATCGATGAACTCGTAGGAGGAGGGATTCTCATAAATAAAGTTACCAAATCGCTATGGACACTGATCGTAAGGCTCTACTTAGCTTGGATTCCGATGTTTCTACTGTAGTCGACACCATATTTCCCGGCCAGGAGCTGATATATACGAGGGTCTATCTACTTCCTGTCGCTATCTTCCGAGGTTCTCAAGGCCATTTGGAAAACGACAGGGGATTGATACTCGCTTCAAAGGATGATGGCGCGGAGATATACGAGCGCATAGCACACATCACAGTCTCGGGAAAGACGACCTTGTCCCTGTTCCTGCGGATGCCATTGGGCAATATGGGTGCTTGACGTGGTTGGAATTGCCAGAGCTACTATAGATATCGGGCCATGTGGTGGACGACTTCGAGCCTTATCTACCCCTGAGGCTGGAGTACATACCCGGTGAAAGACATAGTTATAGTATGATCATCACTTACCTTGATGTGTTCATTAGTCGGCCCTAGCAAGTGTAGTCCCATACTACAACGGCCATTATAATTTAGTCACGCAAAAAATACTAGAGACGAGGGGGATCATGCAAAATACAATAATAAAATATTGAAATATGTGTCACTTGCATATGTGGTGGTCGGACGTACGTTAGTTTCGGGTCAAAACATGGTTGGCATGTAGGAGAACCGCTGTAGGAGTGCTCGGGCATACAGTACCTAAGGTAAAATCTGGCGGGCTTTCAACTCTTGCACCTGTCAGGTAGCCGGCAGCGCATTACCAGCAGCTCGTCGTCGCCTTGTTTGTCCGGCGGGCAGGCCCACCAGAATACCCACAACCGGGGTACGTGGCATCTACCTGCCCCCCCACCAACGAAAGGGTTATAAGGCAAAGGTGCAGTATCAGTCTTCAATAATACAAAGAGCTTAAGCTGAGGTGGTCTAGTGGCAAGATTCCGGGAACGCGCGAGCGACGGCATGTACTAAGATCTCCTGACCGCGGTTGCCAGGCACCACGAAAGAAACGTGGCTGCCGGGGCACAGCGTGGGGGATCTAGTACATGCCCACCACCTGCTAACTGGAGACGCCGGTTCGATCCCGGCCCTCGGCAATACTTCCTTTTTTCTTCTCTTTTTTCTTCAACTTCAGTTTCTTACTTATCTTCCCCTCTCTATTTTTTTTTTCACTTTCTGCTTTTAAGTCTTATATTTTTATTTTATTTTTCCCATCAAGTCCTCATTCTTCACCCTCTCAACGTATGTGTCACTGCGTCCATCGCCTTGTCTGCATCAGGTGTTCGCTCTCCCGTTAAAGCTGCTCTCGAGGCCCCATACTACAATCATCTTTCGCCCTCGTGTATATCCATATACTACTTACGAATTTCCATTTTTTCTTGTATATTCTCTAGATGTTAGCACATATAATAGCACCTACCCGGCTAGTAATCATAATCCATTATTGGTATAACATTCTGTTCGTTTCAATAACGTCAGTTTGCATTTCGACATCTGATACTACCTAGGTACATTTGAGCTTTAGGGGGTGGCTAGTGTCCGTTCGCCACAGTGGCGGTGCACTATCCCCCCACAGAGTTCTAATTACTCACCCGAATAAATTTTGCGCTTGATCCTCCTTTCATTTTCTTTGTGTCGTGCTGTACGAACACACCAGACATGATGCAATTGTCGCCGAACGAAACACACACAACCGCGATCATATAAGAGGAGCTTAAGTTCAGTTCCATACGCGCTGATAAGGCGTAATACTCCGCCTAGTAGGTATCTAGGTAGGTAATCTGATTCTGCCGTTAGCGGTATGCTCTCGCCGCAGCATACCTGATATTGCATATTGAGGAAGAACTCATCTACGAAACCCGTCTTCTGCCATTGCTCGGTCAGGTTTGATACTTCCCACGCCTGATCTTGAGCCGGATACCTCTTTTTAGTTGAGCGTACGAGACAAGACTGAACACCATATACAACGATCTTTGAGTACGGAACCTCCTAGCGAACAAGCGTGGAGACTTTCGTAATTTATCTGTTGTAACATACCTATCAAGCACATGTACAGAAGATCCAGGCCAAAAGAATCGCACATACCAGCTACAATGTAATATAGGAAAACACATATAATTCAGTATTTCATATTCTTCTCTTGCTATTTTATAGTGTTAAACTTAGTACTGTTACTGGTACTTATGCAGATATTTCAGTCTTCTAGCCCCGACCATGGTAACTTCCTTGCATGCGGTTTTCATAACACGGAATAAGAGTTTCAATATGTCAATAGATATTGTTAAAATATTAATGCTATCTCGTGTTTCCATCGACGTATGCAATTTCCAATCGTAGTACAGTTCATGGGTTCGCAATGAATATTCTAGAAGGACTCCCGCGTCCCGAACCCTGTGAACGCAATCAATTAAGGACTGCGGTCCATGATACATAGAAACAAAACTAATTCACACAGGATTCAAACTACTATCATTCTTCAAGCGTACCACTCGCCTCCGAGCCAGCGGTTGAAGACGTCGAGGGAACCCGCG
This sequence comes from Hypoxylon sp. FL1150, assembly GCA_022495205.1. Taxonomy (NCBI): domain Eukaryota; kingdom Fungi; phylum Ascomycota; class Sordariomycetes; order Xylariales; family Hypoxylaceae; genus Hypoxylon; species Hypoxylon sp. FL1150. Next base: position 272,382 of record MU376167.1, read on the forward strand.
GGCTGGTTGAACGGAACCATGTGACCGGCCTGGTAGATGCGCACAAAGGTAAAATTGCCGCTGCTCTTCACCTCGCCGTACTGGTCCTTGCCGATCTTGAGGCCCTCCATCTCGGCGGCGTTGAAGCCCTTCTTACCGGACCACTCGAGGTCCTCCGACCAGGCCTTATTGCCGAGCCAGTTGCAGATGTAGTCGGCGTCGCCGGCGTAGATCATGACGGGGATCTCCTTGATGATGTTAGGAACAAGGCGGTGGAAAGGCTTGGACCAATCGCCCTGGAATAAGAAGTTTCTATTGATATCGGTGTTGCAGCTCTGGTAGTCCTGGACTTCAGCGCCGACTGCCTTGATGACCTTATCCTGGTTCAGGTAGCTGCTGATCCAAGCAGTCTCAGTGTAGCACAGGTTCTCCTGGTCCTTGCACTTCTCGCGTATATCATATACATTGTATCCAGTGCGTTGGTAAGGTCCAATCAGGGCATTGTTGCAGTAGATAGCGGCAGGAACGCAAGACCAGACGCTTTCAGACTCGTAGCAGCTGGAGATGAGACTTTGGCATCGAGGAAGAGAGTTGTCCATCGACTGGCACTCGCTCTCGTCAAGGACGGCAGGGTAACCACCCTCGCCACAGGCCATGGGGCGGTATTGGGCATATTGGGTGTAAGGGTCCGTCAAACCGTTACCAATCGCAATGCTCTGCAGGTTGATGTTGCGGTTTTTATGCGACAGGATCTCTGAGGCAAAAACGGGAATATAGTGGCCAGCGTACGACTCTCCAGTGATGTGGAAGGGCTGCTCGTTATACTCGGGGAAGTTGTGGAAGAATAGGGTGAGAAGAGCGTAGATGTCCTTGCTTGCGGCAATGGTATTGGACACGGGGTTGCTGCTGTAGGAGTAGCCGACGTTGACAGGCTGGTCGATGAAGATGACAGATGCGTTGCTGTTCCACGAGTACTCGTTGTATTTGAGCGAGCCATCCTTCTTAACACTGGATGGTCCCAGCTCCATGAAGAGACCCATCATGGAGGAACAGCCTGGGCCGCCGTTCAGCCATAGGACGACGGGATCATTCTTGGGGTCGTTTCGAGATTCGAAGAACCCTTGACAGAAGTATTAGCCAGAATCATTGAAATTAGAGCGTCAAGCTGCGACTTACAGTAGAATAAATGCTTATCGTTGGCTTCGTCATCAAGGTATCCACTGTACTGCTTGACCTTGTCTACGCCGAGCTCCGACGGGTCGACGGCCTTTGCTCGTAGGTTGTAGGCCTCCAGTGAGCCATCCACTTTACGATGCTTGACACCATCAGTCTCAACCCACATGCTTTGCACGTCGGCACCCTTGACAACGTGATCCCATTCGCTATCGGGACGGCGGCGGTGAGCCTTGGGGTAGGAGACAGCGTTGGCGGCCTTTTCGTAGAAACCAGGTACTAGGAGACTCATTTCATCCCAGAGTCCCTTAGCAGCAGCTGGCATCTCACCGAAGGCCTCGCTGATGTGATCCAGTGGTTTCCGGATGGAATCACTAAATCTGTTGCCACCGAGGACCTGTTGCTCCTGGGCCAAGGCAGCCGAGGTGGCGCCCAGCACCAAGGTCGAGCTAGCGAACCTCATGGTGGCTAGCAGGGAATGTGTGGATGAAGGATCAGAATGGGAGAACTATTCTGATGATAAGGATGATGATGGATATAGATGGGAAAGAAAGAAGATTAAGTTTAGAAGATGGAAGATGAAAGAGTGATTGTGGACAGTAATACAAATAGCTGGAGCAAGGAAGGTTGGGGTTAGCTCTTAGATACAGGAGGGATGTCCGTGGGTTGCTGAAACGGGAGCGACAGGAGCGAGAAACCCGACTGGTCACTGCCTAGCCAACCAGTAACATTCTGATGCCTTGGCCAAGTCCCCCCTTATTGCTTACCTATGATGATCACCCACCGGCTGAGTGTGGAGTCGACCCCACTATTGTTAAGGGATAACTTGCTCGCCCTACTTTCTGTAGACCCCATTACGACAAGCTAGGTCTGCCTGCGTTATCGAAGAGCTGCGTTGTCGCGTGATAGATGGAGGGGTGCTTCGCGATAAGCGTCATCGGTCATTCATTCGAGTCAGTGTCTCATTAGTACCGGAAATACTACTAAATGACTGCATCTAGTTAGGAAGTTACTTGGTTATCAGTAAATTTCCAGGCTACAAGATTCCATGAAACTACTCGATTTAAGCTTAATGAGGTTGAATACAACCCTCCCAGGCATTAGGCATTGGAGCGTCGTGACGTATTCCAATAGCTTGAGCCCTGTTGAGCTGTTCCTGCATCTTGGCTAACCTAGTGAGCATGGCTCATAGTGGCTCATAGCGCACTTGGCTACGGCAGGTAGGTACCTTAGGTACTTATGATACAGGTGCTGGTTTCATTCGCACATGATTTTCGGAGTCTGATTTTCGGCAATCCAATAGGTTAGGTATTTGCGTTCACCACGAATCTTAATTCGGTTTAATGAACTTTTTCGATCGTGCATATTCCCTGACTGCGCCAGACTTGATAATTGCGCTTTCAGCGGAAAAGACGAAGACCACATTGACATTCCAACAGAATCAGATACAGTCAAAATGTCGCGACAAATAAACCAACCTGGTATGTATAACCCTGATATGTCGCATTTTAAAATCCCTCGATTTTTATACAGGCTTCTTCTGGTTCCGTTATGACATTTTGCGTTGATGCTGACCTATCGCAGTATGTAAATAAGCCCCTCCATTCCCCTCCGCCCTACGACCTGAGCAGCAGCGGAGCTTTCAGAATTCAGATATCACAAACGAAAATCCTAACACGGTCGCAGTCCAACCAAATACGCCTAACGAACGTATCGCTCGTGCGCCTCAAGAAGGGCAAGAAGCGCTTCGAAATCGCGTGCTACAAGAACAAGGTGCTGGAATGGCGGTCGGGCATCGAGACCGACCTGGACGAGGTGTTGCAGATCCCCAACGTCTTCCTCAACGTGTCCAAGGGGCAGACGGCGCCGTCGGCCGACCTCGCCAAGGCGTTCGGCAAGGACAAGCCGCTCAATGAAATCATCCTCGAGATCCTGAACAAGGGCGAGCTGCAGGTCGGCGAGAAGGAGCGCGCGGCCCAGCTGGACCGGGTACATAACGAGGTCATATCAATCGTCGCGAGCAAGCTGGTGGATCCGCGGACGAAACGGGTCTACACTACGGGCATGATCGAGAAGGCCCTCGACATGCTGAGCTCGCAGGCGCACCACCAGCAGGGCGACAAGAAGAACAACGTGGCGGAGCAGCCGGGCAGCGGCACGGCGACGCCGGCGACGGGCGACGACGGGGAAGCGAAGCCGCGGACGAAAGAGCATATCTGGACCGGCGTGGTCACGACCAAGAGCGCGAAGAGCCAAGCCCTCGAGGCCATGAAGGCTCTAATCGCGAACCAGCCCATACCCGTAAGCAGAGCCCGGATGCGGCTCCGGATTACGTGCTCTACGAACGTTTTGAAGCAGGCAGTGAAAGCGCCGAAAGGTGGAGATGCGGAGGGGGAGCAGAAGGCCCCGGGAACCGTCAAGGACAAGATCTTAGGCTACGTGGAGCAAGTAGAACAACAAGATGTACTCGGGTCGGAGTGGGAGGTTGTTGGGTTCGTCGAGCCTGGTGCCTTCAAGGGTTTATCTGATTTCGTGGGCAATGAAACAAAAGGTCAAGGCCGAGTCGAGGTCCTTGATATGGCAGTTACCCATGAAGATTAAAGAAAAAAAACCAACGGTCCGATCATGGGCCCTTACGGATTACGATCTCGCTGATAACCTAATAATTTGATAGCGTGATATGGTTGGCATAGGGCTGGTACTGGTATAGAGAAAATGAAATCAAGTCGGCAATTAATTGCCCTGCGTATCACACCTAGTTTTTCCACGATGGAAGCAATTCAGAGTGTTGGTCACAATGTCTCTATTTTTTCAGAGTACATCTATGACTTGCCGTAACCGATGAGCAAGATCCCCCATTTCGCAAAAGAACTCAGTAGAAACTGTTGATGCAGTAATTTCAGTCCAGCCTTCACGCCTTTCCATCCGCAATGAATGATCTGAACCAATGAAACCATGCGCTCCACCCTCCATATAATGCTTTAACCACCCTTCTTCTTGGAGACACCGACAGTCCGGCCGCGACGACCAGTCGTCTTGGTGTGCTGACCGCGGACACGCAGGCCCCAGTAGTGTCGGAGACCACGGTGGGCGCGGATCTTCTTCAGGCGCTCAAGGTCGTCACGGAGCTTGGAGTCGACACCGTTGGCCAACACCTGCGAGTCCTTGCCGTCGGTGATGTCGCGCTGTCTGTTGAGGAACCAGGCGGGGATCTTGTACTGGGTAGGGTTCTGGAGGATGGTGACAATTCGCTCCAGCTCTTCGGAGGTGAGTTCACCGGCACTGTATTAATTCCGTCAGTCTCGAGTTCGCAATTGCTCGTTTGACCCGTGCGCAAATGCGTACCGCTTGTTCAAGTCAACATCGGCCTTCTTGCAGACCAAGTTGGAGTATCGTCGACCAACACCCTTGATTCGGGTCATGGCGTACATAACCTTCTCCTTTCCATCGACGTTCGTGTTGAGGAGACGCAAGATCTATTTGATTCACATTAGCTTAGTGCCTTCTCGATGCTTCAATTCCTAGGTGAAAAGGGATTGGGGGTAGGATTCTTGACTCGTGATCCAGCCGACAGATGGCGATTCGCTATGCAAATGCGCGAAATTCAAATGGAAAGAATCACTTACGAACTGGAAGTTCGTCTTCTCTCCCGAGACGAGCGACATGATGGGCAACTGTGTTGTTAGGTTGTTGCCTTGATGTCGATCGAATGTGTGTCGTTGAGGTTGCGAGAAGATGGAATCGAGAGTTTGATTTTCCTAGTAGACTCGCTTAATTAGGGTACAGGCAAAAAAATGTGAGAGGGCCATGCTCGATTTGTGCTTTCTTCTCCACCTTTCTTTCGGAATTACTACGGGCCGAAAGGTGTTCGAGCAGTCAATGCACGGGCCACTTCAGCTTGTCTTAGGGATAAAAAAGATTTTCCAGCAAATGCCTTCGACTTACAAAAGCTATTCCCCCATTGAAATTTCAACATCGATCATTTTAATTATCCTGTATTTGCAGATGCTTATATATTCTAAACGGCACTGGTCTTCCTAGCCGAATACTGTCCATTTCCGCGTGGAGATCGGAAGGTAGAAATAACCGCAGTTGGACAGGTATCTTTCATTATGTCACAGTCAAACTCGAGATGTCGAGGTCGATGTCACTTGCTTTTGCGAGTACAAGACATTCCATACCGATGATATGAATGGTGGTAACAGTACTAAGTAGTGCTGGGTTTCCTTTGGTAGGTATACCTAACCGAAAACACTTTGAAACCCCGAGATATTGCAGATATTGAGATGGTTGTCTCATCTTGAAAGCAACCTGCGGCCAGTGATGAACGATTCTTACACAGTCTATGAGGATTACTCCAATGAGTTATCAATTTACACTGAAAATTCTGAGGCCTTCATTCCACATCATTAGATTTTAGCAATACCAAATATCCATGGCACCGAGTCGATCCCATATCACATCAAGTGCTTTGCATAGACAGCCCAAAAATCGCCTTTTTCCCAGCCTGTCGACCCAATGCGACCCCCCGTGCCTGTTTATTCCCAAACGCCAGTAGATCAAAAAACCTCTCAAGTTACATCCCATCATATGATAACTCATCGCATCATGACCATTATGTTCCTCCCAGCTCGCATCGCCGTATGAGCCCTACCACGGTTTGCGACCTCTCCGACTATTCTTGTGGATCCTCCCGAGGCGGCTCGTGGACTAAGGAGCTCCTAAAGTGGTGGTGTGGCTCTATGTGGCCATGGTCGACACTGGTGTTTCTCGAAGCACTCGGACTAATGCTACTTATACTGCTTAGGCCACCATGACTCGACTTTCTCTTGCCAAAGTTCCATTCGAACGTGTTGAGTATCTTTTGGTGCTCCAGATTTTGTTGGGTGAATGGTCTGTTCAGATGAGAGTACTCGTTCCGCTCTGCAGATTTCTTGGGTTTATGGGACTTGAAACCACCAGTGAATGTTCGAAATAGGCGGGATTGTGATTTGGTGAGGTCTTGGCTCTCGTTGTCCGTTGGTGTTGTGGTGCCGTTTGACCGGTTGCCGTTTGAGCTCGTATTGGATTGCTTCCTGCTCGAGGGCCACGTCCATCTGCCTATCGCCATGTTGATATAGGAATAACTTGATCTTGAGTAGCCCAGGTCTGATAGTAGTTGTGAGTAGAGTTGTCGATAGGTGATTACCGAACGATGTTGGTATTTCCGTGGTGTGGTTGACAGTTTTTGAGGATAGTAAAGTATGGAGTAAGGTATAAGATGGCACTCCAAGAATGAAATATAGACCTTCGGAAATAAGTTGGGACTTGTCGATGGATCGATGGATCGATGGATCAACAAGACCCAGCACTTTGGATATTCCTCTTGCTTTAGTAGCCGTGACGGGCGGCTCTGAATGGCGAGATAGTGGTTGCACCCATCGCCTATCACATTATAATGGGTCTATATATGCAGTTCTAGTCGATATCGCGGGGTCGCCGGGGTCTAAGATCCCCCCAACTCTGCGTGACCCCATGCCCTGCCGACGTCATTCAACCGATAAAGAAAACGGCCGAGACCACCCCCCCTTCGCCCAGTGCAACTCGCGAATCTACACCACAGGCACCGCGGGCACTGCAGGCACCGTTGGAGAAACCATCGCCCGTTTTATGCAGATAGGGTTCTGCATACACCGTACCACGGACCCGTCTGGAATGTGCCCTTGGAGCCTTAGATAAAGGGTCCGGTGCCTTTGTTCTACCCCAGAAATACCTAACCCCAAAGGCCCTTCAACTCCAACACTATAGTCTGTGGCTACGTATTTCCATTAATCCTAGTACTTGCACTGGCTAGGCATAATGCTGTGCTATATGTGCAGGCGTTACCTAATTAATGTGCCGGTGGCGAACACAGCACCCAGTCAATCTTGACAAAGGTCGGGGGGGTAGCGACACCCGGCGGCCTTCCTAGTATGCGTTCTCACCTGGCCGATGTTAGGCACCTAGCTATATTGGTAGACACACTGAGGTCAGACGCGCGGTTTAAGGGATTAAATGTCAAGAGACCAGGAATAGATCTTGCATTTGGTGTCTGGCATCATACGATATACTCTGCATGAGGCCCATGCCATCGCGTTACAATTCATTAATGAACGGAAGCGCTTTTGGCGTCTGCCGATACAAAGTACAACCAACCTATGCCTAAACGCAAGTATCATAGCTTTCCCCTATTGTGATTGAGGTTGACGATATTCCCGTCGTCGTCGACTTCCATAACGCACAGGATGAACGTATCCTTTAGCGCGCCAAGCCTATACTGGTGGTTTACCTCCTGGTAGTCCCTGCTCGCAGCCATGGCCGCGAAGTGCTGGACGGAGGGGTAATGCACGAAGGCGATCTCATCCCAGCCGTCCTCCTGCGCCTGCGCCTGCCCGCTCGCCACCACCTTGCCGACGATCTTTACCTGTCCACCGTGCCGCGACCCCACCCTGGCCGTAAACGCCTCACCGTACCGCTTGTACTGTTCTACCTTCCCTGTATTGAAGGCAAGTAGATTCAGCATCGATACCGGATGTTCCCGCAGCGACGTCGGCAGCGCATCGATCCACTCCAGCAATTCGGGCGACACCTCGAGGTTCTGCGACGTCCGCGAGGGCGCAAGCGTGGGCTTCTCCGGCGGCGCGACCGATCCCGGTGCCGGGTTAAGCAGGGTCTTGCTCGTGGATGCGTAAGCTGACAGCGCCTTGGCCGAGACGCCACACGAGGCGGACCATATTGCCGCAATGTCCCGCTGGACCTCTTGCGGGATGGTGTCGGCTTCCGCTAGGAAAAGGAGCAGATCCCAGCGGACGTTCCGGCCGAGTAGGTGGCCGGTCGACGTGTGCGAAGGCAGGATCATCCACCGGACCGCTCGCGCCTGGACGATGGGCTTGATGCCGTGCTGGCGGAGCTGGCCGAGGAACGAACGGAGCGAGATGCTATCCTTGAGGGAGATGAAATGCAAATTGCATAAGACCATCGCTTCACCTGGTGTTTTTTCCTAATTAAATTACAATTATAAATTGCAATGCACGACTTTCACAAATAATATTATGTCGGAAAAAGTTTCATTTAAACCTCCGGAGTTTTCGGAGATTAAAATTCATTAAAATGAAGAGTTTCCCCCCCAAAAACTCCTATAGGGGGCTTATTTGCACCCATATACATCCTCAAACCGGGGGCGGGGGCGGGATCAGCTCTTATGGAGCTTATCGTCTTATCTATGCGATAACGGCAGATAACGGCATCTGCCAGAATGCCTGGTAGCGTCTTAGCTTTAACCCCGCCCGAAGAACCGGCAACGGAGCGATCGGCCAAGCCCCGCTCCGAGTGGCGCCGCATTTTCTTTAACATAATATACACAATCCCCTTAAAGCGGCTTTAGATGACTAGAACTTAGGAGTCGACTGCTGGTGCGTTAGATTGACATCACATTGCAATACCAGCTCAGCAGTCTAGGAGAAGCTCAAAACCGATCCGATCATTTCTTTCAGTATTCCGAATCTACCTAGTCAGTACTCGGCCTTCCCAAGCTTTGATCCTGAAAGAACCCTGCCTCGTTCAAGCGCCGTTTCCACTCCCAAAAATTGATAAACATATCGAATAATTGACGAAACCCAGAAGAGAAATGCGGCTGCAACTTGTCAGCGTGTGTCGTTACCAAAAGACCCTAGAAGTCACTCACTTCCAGCTTCGTGACAACTGTCTCAAACCCAAGCCAGTCGGTACCATGTTTCTCGATGAGCTCATCAATGTCGATCGTGGTGTAAACGGAGATGTACCGACTGATCCCATATAGTACCTTAAGCAACGCCCGAAGTTCTTCTCTAGGAACTGTGCCGGTCAGATCGCGCGATCTGGAACAGGGGAGCTCCGATACTTCGATCACCGGGGGTAGCCAATGTCCTATCTTTGGATTTCTCGCATCGCGTGTGTAATTCTTTGCTTGCACTACATTGCGGGCAATGATAAGATCTTCATCATCCGCAGGATCTCTAATAGACAATCCAGCCTGTTCCTGCTTGTCGGACATGACCTGAAAGATGAGACGATGATAATATTTATCGCAGTGGGCTTTATCGTCAGAGTCCCACTTAAAGAAGCATCTCTCATGCTTGCGCGTGAAAAGAAGAATCGCAACGAAGGCCTCATCTGCAATGGATTGATTAATCAGCCCCTGTACATACCTACCTACCTGAGGTAGTCGCTTGCTCTTGCAAGAAAAGCGAACATCATCATGTACAAGACAGCCTCCAAATGAAAGATCGCCAAAATAATTGCTATATTACTTACTTGAGCCCAGTGTAGATGGGGCTGGCATATTGTGAAATGGAAAAGACCCGAGACGGATCATCGCTTTCAGAAGGAGAGGGCTTGCAATTTCGATGCTGGTCTTGAATTCGACTGGGACAGCATAGCTAAGGAAATTAGCGAGCGCGTGCCTGTCCCAGCATAAATGCTCCTCCGACAAGTCAGATTCCGGATGAGGATTGAAGCCGAAAGCTTTTCTGATTTCTTGCAATTGGAAGCAGTCACTTCGAAACAAGCAGTTGAATCTAAGGTGAAATTTCTCTGTTTGGTGAGCGACTGTCAAATTTGATAAAATATTATATGAATACATACCGGGTGTGTCAACTAATATTATATCATCGGACTCAGACTGGGTTGCGGGATCTGGCTCTGGTTTGCTAGAAGAATTTGTCTGCCCCATTTTTGAATATATGATACAGTTATTCTGCTCCGTTTTGGCGTCCCCAGATAAATACTTGTAAGAATATGGGATGTGAGCAACCTATGGTTTGGATATATATACCTCACAACCTAGGCACACAACCCGAATAGATCTGCGCCTACTACGCTGTCGCTACCCCACTTGCAATCCAACTTTGCCACCAACAATGGCTGACGAGTACCTAACACACATTATATCATACGTCACCATGGATCAACCTGCTAGTACTTCTATATATTTTAATGAGAGAGTGATTACTAAGTCTCTGAGCGAGTGTATGCTTAGTTAATAAACAGTCCCGTTACTCCCCCCCCCCCCCCTTTTTTCCTTGTCTTCTATTTGAGCCATTGCCATTTATAGTTGGAAAAGTCCCATGGAAAGCAAAATAAGGTTCCAGAATACTTGGTTTGCTAGGCTGATCAACGCGGCAACTGAACCAAGTAGCGTAAGGCATTCTACCCCCTTCCTCCCGAACAGACTAATAGTCGTAATTACCAGTGTATGTCTTCATATATACGGTAAACAAATGTTAGGCAGCTATTTGTAAGGATATTGTAATTTGGGGACTGTTCAATGCGATATTGACCTAGCCTTCGCGTTAAAGGGTGTCTATGTTTCGTACAATAGGTAGTTAAACAATTGTCCACTTACAGAGACTCTTGATTGTTTCTATGTTCTCATCCTTATGGACGGGTCCAGCATATTGGTAGGTGACCTGTGCTGCAGGAATACGCCCCCATCGATTGTTATTGGGGTTTTTATACCAACCAATTTGCCATTCTTCGCTTTCGAAAGTTGTGGTGCCCCCATAAGTACCGTAACACATACCTCCATCCGACTTCCATAAGTCATAGGTTTGACCAGTGAAGTCACGTGTAGGACTGTTTTCTCCATTTGTGATATGACCGACAATAAGACGAGCGTGAGAAAAGCCGGCACTAGCGCATGGCTCTGTCGCAGGAATATTCCACCAATATTCGTAGAAAGCATGGTCTCGGCCTTCATCGAATGGTCGTTCGACTTCGGCTGCAGCCGCTGCCAAAGCTTTGTATTGGTCCGAATCTGTTACTGCTGCTGCGAGGAAGGCTAGTAGAGCAAGACAATTGAGGAAGTGAAACTGTAGTTGCATGATGACGAAGAAAAAGACCAGAAAATCGAGATGAGGAAGAAATTGATGTGGTAAGTTAGAATTGTAAATATTTCGAAGCATGCTAGGCTTTTATGTCCCGTTTAATCTACGACAAGTATATCAAAACTTGAGCATCATGGCAACACTCACTTGTAGCATTCTGACGCTTCAGATCGCCGCGATCAACACATCCACACCGTGTTGGTAGTGTTCCGTCCCCATTGCTACTATATTCAATGGGTTGACGTCAATTCAAACAATTCTTCCGTTTATTATTAGGACGTGGCTGTAATGGGTATTCATAGAATACGACACTTTCCATATGAGAACCAACTAGAATATACGATCTTTTCTACGGTTGGACATAGGATCTTGAGCCGCAGTAGTTGCGACTAACATTTTGTTTTAGGATTGAAGTGTTGGGAATCCTTCTCATTTGAAGTTGGTTCATGGTGCATATGACCCAGACTTTTTACCCATTCTTGCAGTCATAATATTGTCTACATAGGCTTAGAGTATCTTTTATCGGCGTACCTAGCCCTACATGTAACTATCCTTGAACAATCCAATTTTCAAGATTAGCATGTTGAGATCTCTAAGTACGTATTCATATGACCACAACAATCATCAAAGGGCTTGATAGGATAGGTACGTAGGTGCCTAGGTCAAAGAAAGTCTTGAGTTCTAGTTTAACACCTCTAGGTAAGAGTAAAGTTGCATTTACATGTGGAAGCTCATTATTTTTTTCGTGGAATGACTAGCAGGGGTCCAATACTTATTACCACCTTGAATAAATGTTTCGGCAATTTATACCAAGAATCCATCCTCGATAAACAGTCCAGTTTTTTATTGTTTTTGAAACATCTCGTTGTTATTTAGATAAGGAAAAATGAATGTATCTACCTGTTAGGGTTGAATGTCCTTGTACTCCTCCTTAGCCCATACTCTATACTAGTATCGACAATCTAATCGCAGTTGGTCCATTCCTTAAATAAGTTGAACGTCTTGCATACAAATGATGCTTACACGACATAGACGCCTTCAAGACCAGGAAGGGTTGTTGTTATCCTCATTGATCATAAGATTATTAGCTGATATATCTCTATGGAGGATGGCGGCTTTACATAGTAATGATTCATAGCTTTAGTGAAACACTCTTACTCGGAGACAAGCTTCTAGATCTCTATGAATCAAATGTCACGGTGACAGGGGAAGAGCACGCTGTCACGAAACCCTCCAGGGGAGATGTCCGAGTAGTGGTATCTCTCATTTTTTATTCTTCCTCGGGCAGTGGAATTTCACACCCGTCACCTATCTCGCCGTTGTTCCTACCCTATCCTGTAGAAGAGCTAATGCCACCTTGCAAGATCCCCTTTCGATCTCCGGCGATATTCCACCACTAGAACGGCACTCCCTATGCCAGCCGGGACATCTGGACCGGACTTGCTCCTCGACTCATAAATAGCGATATACATTAACGTCTGCCATCGTGGGTATCTGAGTATCAAAGAAACATCCATGTGTTTCCTCGAGAGTTGCTCGTTCATATATAAATACCTGAGATATAACAAAGTAAATGATCATTTGCGTGGTATAAGCTTACTTATACCACGACACTGACCTCCTGCGTCTGCTGCTTGACAATCGACACCTCGCCGTTGGCGACGGTGATCTGCTCGAACGAGGAAAACGACTGCGAGGCTAGGTTGACGAAGGCGTTACCGTTGGACGTGTAGAACCCACAGTCCTGCAGGAACGTGTCGGTGCTCTCGACGAACAGGTTGTTCTGGTTCGGTAGGATGATAGTAGCCGGATCGGCGAACACCAAGTCAATAGCCGGGGCTTTGGCACCAATGGGTAAGATCAGACTTTCGTTTAGCTTGCCGAAGGGTGCCGCGGGGTCCGCCTGCACGAGCGAGGGCGAGCCCGTGGGCTGGCTTAAAGCGCTCGCGGCTTGGACGCCGGCGAGGTCGATCGTCTGCGAGGCGCCGATGGTCATGGTCTGAGCATCAGATACCATGACCATGACTTGGTTCTCTGGCTTGCCATTGTCCGCGAGGAGCTGGTTCACCATGTATCTGTTTGCTTGCTTGCCGGCGGCTCGGGCATCTACCACCGTTGCGACTGTGACGATTACGGTGTTCTACTCTTCAGTTAGCTTGGGATACGAGAGACCAGGTAATATGAATGTGACTTACGACTTGTGAGAAACGCGACTTGAAGTGGTTGATGCGGATGTTATTCTTGACGTCCTCCAGCTGAGTGATCAGGGCGACCTGTGCTTGTACAAGCTGGGCGAACTCTTGCTCTGCCAGCGCTTGCAGAGCATCCAATTGTGCCTTGTTATCCTCGACGATAATAATATTGGTCTCTTGGACTATTTGCTCGATAGTGAGAGGAGCACGCCGCGATCTCCACTTCAAGCCTCGCTCGGATGCTGGCGCGATCGCCTCATTAGTCGGTGCTGGAGTCACTATTAGTCAAAGGTGACTTGCATATAGGTCATAGATAGGGTCTCTTACCTGATGCAACGAGCGACGACAGACCCAACAGGGCCGCACAAGCATACTGTAAGTACATAATAACTAATTAGGCTTTCCAGAAGCAAGAAGGAATGAATAAGAAAGCCTTTCAAAGGACTTTTGTTGTTGACGATTATGTATAGAGAAGTGAACGTGAGAAAAAAAAAGGACTACCGCTTGGGCGTCACGAAGAAACGAAAAAAAATGAGGGAGAGACAAGAGGAAGCGGAATGATCTACCAGGACCCGACCATACGATTTCTAGTAAGGCGATCATGTTTCCGTGCGGAGGGAATTATTCTCTCTATATACTACCGCCTTACCTTGCCACCAACAGGCAACAAGCACTCTGGATGATGATTCTCGTGATGCTCGTTGATCTCCTGGCTCTCGCCGGATGCTCGACAAGCCAGGCAATCTTCAAAGCGCCAAGATGCGTTCGACTTCCCGCCTATGCGCCTAGCACCAAACACCAAGGTAGGTGGCGCACGAGCTGTGATTCGCTAGCCGCTAGGGGATGAGGCTCTTCCCCATATGGTGCTAACTAAGCTATTAGATCGAGACCCGGCTCCTTAGGGGCGAAAACTAAGCATGAAAGGGGTCCCGGGGACTAGATACCGGTGGTACTGAACCCCGTGTCGAAGCCTCTCCCAGAGCTGCCAATAGTCGAAGCCGTACCCCACGATCCGGGGTGGCGATGACAGGTACCCAGGTATCGTCCTGCCTACCTGCCATCCCGTCAGGAGCCAATGGGAAGGCGGGATGGTACCCCCCGTCAATGCGGGTGATCCTGGTAACGGCAGATGGGGCCTGTGCTATTCGAGACTCAAACGAAACGTCACCCGTCTTGAAAGAACCTCTTAGGGGTTCATTCAGCGAGCCAGGCCGGCAGACGGCGTTCTATATTCTGGAATCGATTCTCAAGAGACATCATGTCACCGCTCATTTGCCTCTTAGTAAATCCCGCAGAGCGATACGAGATGACTACTGAAAGGAGACTGAATCATTGGTCGGCTGGCGATGCCATTCTATGGCTACCTAACGTAACCGTTTGGATGTCAAGCAAATATTCGTGTGCGAGACTACTGGCCATGCGATACCGCTATCAGCCGTAGATCTCATCGTTTGCATTACCTACCTCTTAAAGGTAGCATAGCGTGACCCGACAGTCTATCTCGGACATCCTAATGAACGAAGCGGAAATCCAGCCTCTGCATACCCTCGTCCTTCGTCGTCAACACATAATTCTCCTGCTCCTCAGCCGTCATGGCGTTCCACTTCCTATCACGGATCCTGTTGCGCCAGATATAAAACACCTTGACCACGTAGAACAGCACAATGTTGAACACGGTGATCCCCAGCAGGATTTTGTTCCCGCGCCGGTACAGCGGCTGGTCGTCGTCGCGGTACAGGTTGGCGGCGATGATGTTCCCGCTCTGCACGAACATGTTGTACAGGGCGGCCGAGATGGCACGCGTGCGCACCGCGTTGCTGTTCTTGGCGTTCCAGGCCACGAGGATCGCGTGGCAGTACGGGTACGACAGCAGGCCCGTCAGCATCGCGTACCGCACCCACGGCGACGCGTTGTCTGGGAGGAGCACTAAAGCTAGCACCCACGGGAAGATCCAGATGTTGGAGGTGGACGAGACGATGGATCGTTCGTTGACGTGCCGCGATAGCCACGTAACGAGCAGTAGGTTGACGGCGAACAGGAACTGCGAGGGGATTGCTAGCAGGTTCGCTTCGAACACAGAGAACCCGATCTGCCGTAGGATATACGATAGGTAGTTGGTGGGCGCGCCCGGCGGGATGTACGTCGTTAGGCCTATGATGTACAGCGGCCACATCTCCCAGTCCTTGACGGCCTTGAACAGGAGCACCGGTCCGACCGCTTGCCGATTATTCATGTCGCCCTTGCTCGGGTCGTCGCGCAAGAGCCTGTTCACTAATATGAATTCCTCGTGCTCGGTGAACCACCCATCCTTACCGCGAAACCAATGGCGCGTCTGCGTCGGGCCCGGCGGCATCAAGCCCCAGGAGAAGATACCGACGAGGGTAGTGAGCAACCCCTCGATTAGGAAAAGCCACTGCCAGCCGCTCCAGCCATTAATCCCGCGCATCTGCAGGATCCCCGCGGCGAGCAGCGAGCCGACGATATTGACCGTGCTTAGGGCGGTCCAAAACCATGCTAACCGCAGAGGCAGTTCCCCACTCTTGTAGAAGTAGGTGAGCCACAGCACGATGTCCGGGATGAAGCCGCCCATAAGTAGGCCAAGGAGGGCCTTGATGGCGTAGAACCCGGCGCGGTTCTTGAGGAAGGCCTGGCACATGGCCGTGACGGACCAGCCCACCATGATCGTCGGGATCCACACGTCGGCGCCGAGCTTCTTGCTCACGAGCCCGCTGGGGAGCTCCGCGGCGAGGAAGCACGCAAGGAAGATGGTCTGCCCATAGTTGAAGTCGTTCGTGTTCATGCCTATCGCATCACCTTGTTAGTACTCCAGGTCTTACACCAGCTTCTCATACAGGCTTCATCAGAAAAGCGCATACCGGTCTCAGGTAAGAAGTTGTCCGAAATAGCTCTGTTGATATTCCGGCGATGCATGTCCAGCGCGCAAAACATGACCCAAGCCCATACCATTATCCGTGCGTCGATCTTCCGCACCAATCGCTTCTCTTCCTCGGCTGTCCACTTGTACTCCGGGTCGAAGCGGTGTCGGTTCTCGTAGCCGGCTTTCTCGTACACGCCGCGCCACCGCTCCGCTACGGACGGGTCCGAGAATACGTGGTCGTCGGTCGAACCATAGCCGTCGGTCTCTAACGCCGGTTCTTTCGTCGAGGTGGGACTTGTTTTCGCCGTGGTTATGGGGGTGGCCGTCTCCTTGGTCTCCTTGGCGTCCGGGTCGAAATCGGAGATCTTCTCGACCGTGTCCTCCCGTTCGCTCGCCATTGTTCCCGTGTATTCGCCTTCTGGTTCTCAATTATACAACACAGAGTACGGTAACACAAGAGGGAAAGTAGAAGCAACAATAACCTGGCAGTGTGCAGCAGCACGTTGACTAACTTCCACGTCGTACCTGGCCGGAGATCAGTGCCATTAAGTATGTACATCCGCATAGCTACCCACCTGTATACATACCTCGGTCTGGGCAGACATGGAAAGAAAAAAATTCTTTACGATAAATCCGCTTATTCCTTGGTACACAGCATGGCGAGCATGGTGAGCTGATGGCTTGACATCTCCAATCACGTCATGTAGACGGACGCACTGTGACCTTATCTATTGCACCATACCAGGGGTCGATTGTGTAAACGCTCTCTGCAACTGCACCTCGTCAACCCTTTGCATTTTTAGGTCGAGTCGCGATAAAATTTACGACCGTAATGAGGATCTCCAAAGAGAAGCTTTCACAGCTGATAAATCATGAACCGGGAGGCTCATTTAGAGTTCCGGAGCTTGTGGAGCGGCACCGGCTAGCTTAGGTGACGGAGCCGGGCTTATCGAGAAGCACTAGGCCGTAAGAAAACTACATAGCCATCATTAGTAGCCCTAGGTAATTTGAATAGGCTAGGTACTCAGCTACCTAAGGTAATGTTTCTCATCATATTTATCTATAATACAACACTACCGAGAATATCTCACATCTCTGTGTATTTGATATCTAGAGCCGTCTAGTCTCCATCTTCGTCTACGGGTATCAAGCCGGATCAACCCGACATATAAAGCGCTGCATGAGCCCTAATGAGGGGCCATCCCTGCTCTTCCTGCCATGAGCACCTCGTAAATCATAATAGATACAGTCTACCTAGAGTTTTCGCTGGCTTCCCCGAGTCTAAGTCCCTGGTACACGGTGCTCGTCTAACACATGCAAAGCAACAAGTGTATCACCTCCTTCCGTGGCCATGTAATACATTCAGCATAGATGGGTAGTTGTCCATTGCATCTTTCGAATAATGAAATTAATCATTGGCGCGGGCGCTGGTATCTGACCTTCGGGAACTCTAACGGTAGTGCTAGGACCGCAATTTGCCTGCGGTTGCTGCCTTTCTCCTTGGCGATCTTAATCTTGCCGCCAATCTCCTTGAAGTACTGGGCGAACTGCTTTTCGTCCAAGCCTAGATCATACCTAATCGGCGCCGTGTCGAAGGTATAGTTGGAAAGGATGGAGGCGAGAGCACAGCTGTATGTGTATACCAGATCGGTGTGGAATTTTCTCATTTCACCACTGGCGGAGAATTTCCGCCTGATGTTCTCAATAACGGGCTCCGGTGCCGGCTGGAGGATCTCCCGTAGCTTGTCCCGAGGCGGAACTCGTTTTGTACCTCTCTCCTTTCCTGGCCTGGCAGCCTTAACAAACCTGACCAGGAATTCAAGATACCGAAGCGCCTTTAATCTGTGCACCGGGTTTGGTCCTTCACCAATAGGCACAAGTCGTGTCGAGGTGAATTGACTCGGTGTCGCTTTGTTTTGTTGCTTCTTGATCTGTTCTTGCCAATCCTTAATCGGAATGGCGTTCAATATTTCGCCTCCAATTAGTTCTTCGATCGTATACACATCCTGGATCTCCTCGGCGTTGAAATTTCCAGGAGGTACCGGCTTGGCCGCGTCGGCCGCCGCTTGAAGGTCTTCCTTCGATGCCATACCCATCGTTACGTCGTTTATAGATTCCATTAGTGCTTGAGAGGCTACGTTTAGCTTCTTTGGATTTCCGCCTGCGTCGGCAACGGCTCTTTCTGGAGCTATGGCGTTTTCAGTGATGGCAGCAAGGGCTTTCTTGGCCTTCTTCGTTCCGAATGCTTCGCCAAGGTTATTTCGTAGTTGCAACATAGTCTGTACAATAGTTAGATATTGGTTGCTGCCCAACAGCCACGGAAATATCGTATCCACGTACCTTCGAAGCCTGTCTCTCCGCAGGATCTTCCTCTGGAGCTTCTTGTGTCCGGACCACACCTCTGACAGCCATTTTCTTGGCCTCCATCACCGACAATTGACCCGTTTGTGGATCGAAGACACCGATGTAGTGCTTGAGATGGGATTCTCGGCCACCGGGTCCATCTTCCTTCGCTGTATAGTCCAGCTTGCCGTGGGACGATGAATGTAGTAAGAGACCAGAGTCAGCTGCTTTGCTTTTTCTGGAGCCTGTCGGTTGCTGCTTCGTATACGCCTGGAACTTCACTGCATTGGGAACGACGAGGCCAGGGGATGTTGCTAGAAACAAGTCAGTTGACGTGATTAAGAGATTGAGGTATGCCGTACCTATGACCGGTGGACAACTCTTCGCTTTCTGAACAGAGGAGACCTTGACGATACTGGGCTGGGCCGGTTCGGAAGGGGTCTGAATGGCTACCTTCTTTTTCGGTCGCGTATTGGCATCGCCATGATGTTTTCTCTTCTTTTCTTTGTGCTCGGCCATGGTGGGACTTATTAATGTGATAGAAAGCGACGACTGGATAGAAAGAAGCTCGATTATAAGAACTGTATACTCTATTCGCGGTTCATCGAGCCGAGTCTGAAAACCTGACCGCAGAAAATGGGCTTGACCTGCGGAATGACAAAAAAAATATCTGCCACCAAATGCATCTTGGTTGGCGAATTAGGTAGGCGGTGTCAAGACCCCACAGCGCTAAATGTAGGTACATGGTACCTTGGTATAGTCTAGCGCACCCAAGCTCCCACTTCCAAACAGCGCAAATCGTGCCCCTCGGTGAGCTTCTACCTTACCCAAGGGAGGGCGAGGGCTCAACAAGGCGACCACCAATTCAACGCCCACAAGATATAAGCCGCAAATGAGTATGTAGTTCTATAGTTTGCTCACCAACCTACGCAACATTAGTGGTCCAGGCGCACCAAGGCATTCTTTAGATATGATGTAGGGTTAGAGGGGTAGATATTTGATAAACTTCATGGACATCTCCTACGCGAGCTTCGCACATTTCGACAGTCACAAATATGGAAGAGGGCATAATTTGATCAGCGGTCGCAAATCTATTGACTAGCAAGCTAACCTTATTTCATGTGCAATGATCATAAACATTCAGCGATTCTGCTTCATGTTTCGCAATACGTAAACATGGTCCTTGGTCCACCCGATGATGTTTGACCAGCTATTCTCCAGTCCAGTTCAGTGTCGCCATTGTGCAAAACCTCCACAGCTTCAGCCTTTCCTTTGGTGTCCGTCAAGACGTATGGGCATTAGGTCGAGTCATGGTGTAGTGGGGTTGTCGCGTGCCATGTGCTGAATGCAAGTGTGTTGGTCATGTGTAATTGTTATTGTCATGGCGCAGTGCGGTTAGGCGGAGAGGCGCCGAGATCGAGTAGAGGTGACTTGTTTACTTGCTGTAACAAAAGAGATTCAATCAGCATCAAATCGGCGTGGTCAGTGAGTGCGCGACGACATACCTGCGGGCTCTCATCTTTCTTCTCTTACGCTTGAGGCGACGAACTCTCTTCTTTCTCCACTTAGCTCTCATCTTGGCGACTGCGACTGTGTGTTGTTAGCTTGTGAAGCTTGTCAATGGCTTGTGTTGGTGGTGAGTGGTAGATTGTGGGCTGAGATTGGGATCGCGGGGAAGCTCAAGAAAGGTGACGCAAATTAAATGCGCGACCAGCAAAATGGTTGTCCTCGTGCGATGGAATGGTAAGTGACTTGTAGTCTCCTTCTTACAGTAATGCGATGCAGGATACTACCGAAATAGAGTGCTGAGGGTAAGGAATCTTTACTTACGGGTGGCTGTTGATGAGTTGCTTTGTTGATGAAGCTTGGAAGAAGGGAAGGAAATTCAGGAATTGATAAAGCACTGTCGGAAATTATGTTAGGGTTGTGACCGGCTATTTTTCGGGTGCAAAGATGATGGAGCACCCCGCTTTGTATGCGGCGCACACCAAAGCTGTGGCACACAATCCTTTAGTGGTGCCACAACACGTACTACCTATGTACAGCACGTAGTGCTCTTTCCATCCATTCAGGATCTATGACTTTCTCGTCGTGACTACCTTCACATAGGTAGGTCTACATAAGGTAATGCATGATTTTGCTACACAATGTACCTGCCTGGGAATCTTTTTCCGCCAGGCAGGTACAGTGCCTTGTTTTCTCTTACTCCCAAGACTCCAACTTGAATGTACCTTATGTACTTAGCTGTTCAATTCGATGCATTGTCGCAAGGAAATCCATCTTCCAGATCTTCATACTTTTCATCCTCTCGAACATACTTAGGTGATGATGTGTTTCTATGATAAATTAATGTCATGTTTCTGCCAGAATTGTGTCTTCGAGGCCAGTGGTCATTTCGACCCTCAGTTTCTTTCGTACCTATCTAATTCATCATGGCTTGCCCAATCGCACAGATATCTTGCTGGATTGCCCCAGCCCTATCTGAAGATATTGGTGATCTGAAACGTCCAGGTACGGCGGAATCCTCTCCATATCTTCAATCAAAATACCTGACACTTATCACCTTCTGCAGTTGGATTCCTCGTGGACAAATCGTCATCGCCAGGTGGAAAAGTTACTCGCAACAACTCACAAGCTTCTGTGGACGTTCCCCTATTCCCTGGCAAATATGTATCCGTTGGGCGAAATCACCATGAGAGGTAAGCTTCATAACCAGTATGATCTACTCATTGCTGAAGAATATTCAAGCGAAATCTCGATAAATCACCCAAATGTCTCACGCCACCACTTCATCATCTACTCAATCATCCATAATTTAGATGATGTGCACAACCAATCCCCAATGGTCTATGTTCGAGATCGTAAGTCCCTCGAAGGCACGTATGTCGATGGAAAGTGCATCGGTAAAAAAGAGAAAGGTGAATCTGTCGGATACTATCTCTGCAATGATACTGAAATCTCTATCAAACCTTACTGGAGATTCCGTGTCTCCTTTCCAAACTACAACGGGCTGAATACGCCTCTAAACGCCATCCAATTTAGGGAGTCGAGTGTAGGTTCAGTAGAGGTCCATCGACTTTGGGATAAGATATTAACCACAAATTCAAGCTTTTCGATGATCGATATTTCATCACTGAGAGAAAACTGGGTACCGGGTCCTTTGCGTGTATCCGTCTAGCTATCAACGTGAAAACCGGATCGCAGCTTGCCTGCAAGATACACGATCTCGACCAACTCCGGAAAAGCCCCAATTCGAGGGACTTGATCCGACGCATCATGAACGAGACAGACATACTCGGGAAACTAAGACATGTAGGCTGCAGCTTCACGTATCTTTAACCATGAAATACTGACGGCTACACAAGCCTAACCTTCCTATCTTTGAATATGCGATCCGCTCGAAGCACACACTCTACACATTCACCGAACTTGCCACGGGTGGTGACCTCTTCTCAATGCGCCAAGCGCGTGGTGTCTTCGTTGAGAAGGACTGCAAATTCATCATTCAACAAGTCGTAAATGCCATACGATATCTCCACAAAGGAGGCATTGCGCATCGCGATCTCAAGCCTGAAAACATACTGTTCGCAACGGGACCAGAAGCCATGAGTAGGGTCATTCTCAGTGATATGGGGTTGGCAAAGTCCACAGCCTCGGGTCGTATGGCTAGCACAGTTGGCACTCCTGACTACATGGCACCGTCGGTTAGATTCACCCATCTTCCCGAATGTTTACTAAATGTCCTGCAGGGAAATCGAACATGGTCGAACGCATGATTTAAGCGTTGACATCTGGTCCCTCGGCATCCTTACGTTACTCCTTTTGACGCCATATGATTACGACTATCCCATGGAGTGGAGCCAAGCAACGATCGATCAATGGCTTGATAGCATCTTTGAAGAACCGTCTTACCAGAAGATTAGCGAGCACGGTCAACACTTCATTAGATCATGCCTGATGTTTGAGCCAAGTCACAGGATTGATGCATCTGGAGCGAAGCGCCATGGTTGGTTTCAACAACTACCGGATAAAGACCAGTTCAAATTCCAAATGCAGGAGCAGGTCAAGGCGTGGAAACCGACTCACCTCATCACGCCTCCGGTACAAGAACTCTCGGATTTACGAAGTACCAGGCATGTCATGAGACAAGCGATGGAAGGAGGTGCTACATACGACGCAGATGTTAGAGATAAATTAGACAAGAGGAATATTGAAGCAGACACGGACACAGACCAGTCTGAAACATCACCTTACTTCACTGAGCCAAAGCTGCCCGCGTCTAAGCGATTGAGAATATCTGCGTCGGGAGACGGATACCCTCAAGTTGATCGAAGGTTGGAGCATATTGCAGGTGCATCGGATCTGAGGGAGCCAAGTCTTGAGTCAAGTCCAGACCCCCTTGGTTAATGATAGAGTGCCCGGTATGAAGTGGTACATTGCCAGTCTATGAGTTCAATCGAGCTCACTTACCGATGACAACACGATCATCTGGTACGCGACACAACGACGCTTTGACGTTAGCTAAGAAATTTCATCTTTGATTGCGCTTCATGGATAGATAGCTTCATACAATTCCTCTTGTTTTCCTAGGTAGCTAGTGCTATTTAATTCCTTTACGTCTTTGTCTCTAACTAGACCAACTGGTTGACATGATTGTCTGCATAATGTCTCTGTCCTGGTTGTTCATTGTCCCGCTAGGTGCTTCTAGGCGGGAACATAAATTAAGCTTGCGCAGTGTTTTGTTGGTCGGCTTTCCTGTAAGTATGGCTGGTTTGAAAGTTCGTAACGAGAGTCTAAACAAGATGTCTGCCAGATACAGAGATCAGCTTTATGGCAGTGACGGGGAGCCCCTGGTTGAGGCTGTATCCGTCGATACCACCGAGTCAAAGCCTCACCACCGTAGAGACGTCGTCACCGGGAGAAAGATAGTAGAGGACGGCGGGTCCTGCCTCCGCTGTAACGAAAAGGGACTCAAGTGCACCCTGAACTTCGTCGGCGTCAGCGGGGCGGCGCAGTGCGCGGCCTGTACGAGATCCAAGGCCCCGCACTGCATCCGCAAGCGCCCGGTAGCGAGGCGGATAATCTACGTGGGGCCGCCCTGGAAGAGCCGGAACTACTTCAGCATCGGCGAGCCGCTCAGCGAGGAGGAGCTGGAGGAGGTGCTGAAGGAGCACTTTGAAGGCCGCGGGGGGTACTACCGCGGCATGTACCTGCCCGCGGGAGACCAGAAGAGGCTGGCGCTTCCCCCTTACAACGGCGTCGATGGTCCCGTATCGCAGCGGCCCGAGGACTGGGAGGCGATCGACTGGAAGGGGTTCTTGCCGATCTCGATCAATCGAAGTTATCATTCCCGGCCTAGACAATTGGATGAAAAGAAGGCAAGGTCGCCATCTTTCTCTCCACCACCGGTGTCATCTCCGTCATCAGAATCGGCATCATCATCGTCGTCGTCAACCCAATCGCCACAGGTGAAAGAATCGGACGATGAGCCACTCATAGACGAGGTCAGTTTGGAGGATATGGTTCATTATAGGAAGTATCAGCGGCGGAATATTCACTTGAGGGAATATCTAAAGGATCTTGAAGAGACGTATTGATTTTGGAGGAAAGTACTTGACATGTGATGTTCATAGCAGGGGGGCTAAACGGGGTAGATAAAAACATAATGAATAATGCCCAAATGGTCCGTTCAACCTTATTCATGAGTGAGGGAACACAGAACTAGCCAGGAAAAAGGAACACCTCCTTAGCTTGCTTGTGAACAGAACTTGCTCCGAAACAGTGGGTATAATAGATACACTGAGAAAATGAAGAAGGGAAGTAGGTTGATGGAGATAACTAGGAGAAGAATATGCATTGAATCCGAGGAGACGCCATACCATGCGTTCAGAAACAGGAATACAAATATAAGCATAGACACCACAACTCCCAAGATATTCGAACGCGTAGGTGAGTTCGCAAAAACCAAGGGCCCTAAAGAGGATAACAGGACGGTAGTGTAGGCCATGGCCGTGAAAACGTATCGCTCTGTTGTGGGGGGCCTGTTATACAGGAAGTAACCCACGGTTGTAGATCCAAAAGTGGTAGATGAAAAAAGCAATCGAACGAATAGACAGTATTGGAATGAACGCTCCCCTGTTCGTAATTCGCATTTGATCCAGATACAAGTTAGTAAGTATGCTCCAAGCATAATCAAAATGGCCCATCCATCGGCTTCTACATAGTCACCCCAGAAGAAAGAAAGAATTGAAAAGGGCGTCAAGCTCGCTAACAGGAGTCTTTGAAAATATAACCGAACGTACTGTGGCCATTCGAATTTCTCCAACCACAATGCGTGAACTAGCCAGCCCACTTGGATCAGCGGCTGGTACAGAAAGATTTGCAAGGAAAAAACGACGAGGGCATCGGTTATCTTTTTTGGCCGGTTGACGGTGATGTACAATCCATACTCTAGGTATGAGCAAGCGGCCAGGGTGAGTGCTCCATAAAACGCATTTGGATCGATATGAAAAAGTTGATCAGGCTTGCCATCTTCTGGATCTAATGGCCGATGCCCTTGGTTTTGGATTATTTCGTTTAGTTGTGTAGCTTGGGGGTTTTCGGGTTTTGTGGCTAAATGTCTTTTTTTAGCTATCAGAAGGAAGTCAGCCTCATGATAAGAGACTAAATGAGAAGGATGGAACAGGCCTCGAAACCATTACTTGTAAGTCTTGCAAGTAGGCGTGAATGTAAGCCCAAGGGAGTAGGGCAAGCCAGGAAGACTCACACGGATAGAAATTCTTGATGAGGTTTTCAAATATCGAAAACAGAGGTGCAGCCAGCATGACCAGGGGAAGAACTTGACCGAACGTAAAAGCCCTTTCGGTTGTTGGACCATAACTTCTGATACCAAATAGGCTGAGTGACCCCCAAGCTAATGCAATGACAAGCCAGTAGATCTATGAGGTAGAAGTCAGCCCTTGAAGCCTCACTCTTTATCGTATAGCCTACCTCAGCTAAAACCGAACTAAAGAGGCTCAGCTGAATTATTATAACTCCTATTAGGGCAATTAATAAAGGTCGTGCGACATGCTCTTTCAAAGCCTCAAGCGCAGTGTGGTGAGGCTCTAAAGGCTTCCATAGTTCAACCTGGTTGTTGAATCGCTCGTTGAAATATACCACAATTCGGTGGGATTTCGTCATGACTCGCTCGGATAATTTGGCAATCCGAATTGTGTAATTATATATAGATAGGAATAGGAACGTGATCATCGATTGGAAGGCCACTGTGCCAGTATTCATTTTGCTCTTGTAGAAACAGATGGCGAAGTAGGACGGCCTAAAATTTGAGGCATCTTCTCCATTGAAATGAAAGGACGCCGTCGGTATAGCTGCGGCGCATAGCAATGTGATTAGAGCTAACATTAGAACCAAACGGCTGTAACACTCTGCTGGGTGATTGTTAAAATAACTCCGTAAGAATGTCAATGTTGATAAATGCGTCAAAGATGATAACCAGGCAAGGTAGACAATAATTTGCCAATGATATGATGATAAGCGACAATTGATTGAAGAAAATCCGCTTATTAAAATTGCCAATCCGGTGACAATTTGCATATCGGCCAGGACAAGAACGCACTACCGTATATATCTTATTAGTTTGTGATGTGAAGATGGAAGGCAAATGTAGTAATTGTGCTGTCTAGGTACCTTATTGAATGTGGCTTCAAGCTTTCCGCTTTTCAGTCGCCCGCAGTGCGACGCCCAACGGGATGGCACCAACGCCCGTACGTATGACCGTATATTTCTAAGGACGGTGTCATCAACGGGATTGACGTAGTATGATTTACTAATGTTGTCGTCTAGTACCCTGAAAGGATCTACCTTTGGATCGAAAATGAATATGTAATATATCAATAGAAATAGGATGACCATATATGCGGTCCCTGTGAAGCTCGCAATAACCTGGTTTAATCGTATAAGCAGGCAAGCGAAATATCTACCTCGAAAGGTATAGTCAACAAAATACCACTTACCCCTGGACCAGAGATATCCGCATATGGCTCTATGCTGAGGGGCTGATCGTCACAGCTATAGGAGCAATTCATAACGACCTAGGAATTGACGTCAACGGCTAACTATGAATGGTGGTAGAATCGAAAAGCCATATCTAGAGTAACTGATGTAGACCTAGCCTTACTTATCTGGTATTTCATAAAAGAGCGAGGACGGGCGATACACTGCACCGCCTGCCCGCTTGTCGTCAGCCATCCCTATTCTCAAGTCTTAGGTGGCGTTTGTTTCCGCCTTTCGACGGGCTGATTGGTGTAACTTTGGTGACGCGTAGGCATTCTTGGGCGGATCAGCCCTCCAAGAACATGATGGTTTACGCACAACGAATAAAGTACCTACCTAAGTCAACAGTCAAGTGTAAAGCATAGCTCCTCATTACTCCTCTCTTTAGGAGCCCTATTAGTCTCTACGTATCTTGTGTTTCCCATATATCCCATGTCCCATCCATATCAATATCGAGTTCGAAAGAATCCATACCAAGCTGTATTAGAGTTAGGAATCGGACAGACAGAGGTGTGGTGGTAATCTTGGGCGCTAGAACGGACCTCGCGGTAATTGCTCCCCAGCCAATCTGTTGCTGGAAGACTCGTTGCACCAGGGGCAACGAGGTGATACAAGGGCGACTGCAAGTCATTAATTCAGAATGTGGCCTTGAAATGTCACAATAGCCACGACGGTGTCCAATGGCCTCAAGACTATGGCCTGAGTAAATATGTCACTCACATTAGCATGGTTGTCGGAGCCCGTAGCTGTCGGATACCATTGGTTCGAATTAGTCGCCCGCTTTCTCCCGACGTGCTTATAATGCAGATCTAAAAATAGCCTAGCGAAGGAAGCCTTGGCCGTTTGACGTGCCTCCTTTCCTAGATGTATCTTAAGTACCATGATCGCTCCGCACATTGTGACGAAGCACCATGGTTCGCCAAGGCAGCATCGGAGGTAGATAGCCTCCATGAATGGGAGGCACCCCTCGAGTAGATCAATGGTAGACTGAAGATCAGCTATGATCGTACTAGTCGTTACTGCGTATGGACAATATTAGACTTTACTCGTAAAGTGATTTCGGGGGGTAAACCTTTGGTCTGAAGCATGGTGAGGCGAACGAGACTCAATGAAGCCAGCATAAGGTCGCTTCTGAGCACTGTAAGGCTCTGTAAGCCAAGCTGCACTAGCTTGGTGTGTAAGAGGAGGATGTCCCGCGCGGTGTGATAGCATACAGTTTCCGAAAGCCAGAATCTACCCTCCTTTTTCTGGAGGTAAGGCCGGTGAAGGGCAAGGACGCATTCTTTCAGCTGGAAGAGAAGGTATGCGCGAGCAAGGGGTGATAGCTTGTGCTCTTGATCATTCGTCTCCCGTACGTCCCAAGATGGGATTGCTTCTATTGCTTGGGTGATTTCATGAGTGTATCTCATGACTTCATCGTAACCAAGGGCGTCAGAAAATCGGGTGCTAAATAACCGCTGAGATATCTCGAGGCGTAATGACCAGCTACGAGAGCTATGGACCTGATATGACGTGAATGTATATTCATTCAATGGCTTTGAGGCAGGAAGTCCTTTGGTGGCTTCGTCGAAGCCCTCGTCGTCAAGGTTCGCGGGCGGAACAACGTTAGAGTCGATATTGTGGAGAAGAGTCGGAAGACAGGACTCAAATGAGTTCTGGAGATCTAATTCCCTAATCATGTTCCATATTCTCCTCTTCATTTCCCTCAAACACGGCGTGTCATTTTTCGAAGCTGGATCGCAATGCAGTCCATCAAGAATAGCGTCCTGGATCAAAGAGCTAGAGTCTTTCCACCACCTTTTCTTGCCGATCATGTTGACGCGCTTAGCCAGATATACCAAGCATGAAATCTGATAATAAGCAAGTTTCCGATGCTTTACGCTTTGGTGCCTCAACCACTCCTCACAGGCGGAGATCCACTGCACGGGCATGACTCGATACCTTATTGAGATAGATGAAATATCTCCGGAGTCAGTAAAGGCATACGTAGATATGGAGATCATTGCTAAAATGATAGCCGTCATTGCAGGGTGGCGTGGTATCTGGGGTGTCCAGAAATCGGCATACTTTCTCCTGAATGTGGGGATATGAACTACTCGATGAAGCTGTTCGACATGATCCAAGTAAAACGTTACCAGGGTATCTGTATCATCTTTAGGAGGAATTAAGCTCTCCAGCGCCACCTCTTGCTGAGAGGACGGCTTCGTATTGCCCTCATTCCTGGTAGGCTTGTTCTTCATCAAGTCGACTCCGAGTGGCTCGAACCACTCGCTGGCTGTTTCCTGAATAAACGGAAACAATTCGGGGATCTACGGAAGATTTAAACACAACGACCAAGAAAAGGGGTGCAAGGAATATATCATACCTCACCAAAGAATTTGAACAGAGAATGCTGACTGTAAAAGCCCAGTGGGGATCTTTCCTGGGGATTGGAAAGCTCTTTGTTGCTAACAGGGGCCGGAATATGGCTGGGATTACCTTCCGGGGAAATCGCATCTGAATTGAGCTGGCCATCGCTTATAACACCCAGAGCTCCCTCTCCATGACCATGATTATTAGCTAAGCTTTCGCCGCCTTGGGGGTTTCCATTCAATACTGTTGGTAGGTTGGATCCGGAAAAGGGGGGTTCATGGCTATTGGCAGTTCTACGCGCCCCCTGGATCTCTGAGAGCGCCGCCTTTAGCCCAGCCACTTCGGCTCGGAGACCCCGTATCTGTTGCTGCTGGTGACCCGGAGACGGAAGCAACTCTACGGCTTCGAAGGAACACTGTTCCGGCCGTCTCGACCTCACACACCTCTGACAAGGCAAATTCCGGTCACAAGAAAGCTGCGATGAAGTAATTAGTATGGACGGCTAGGGCTAGCGCAGATTCATAATTTCGCACCTTCTTTTTTCTGCATTCTATACAGCTTGTTCGTACACGCCTCCTCCGGGGTTGGTTCCCATCGTTCGATTCTGTCGCGTTTGCCTGCCTGGGGGCTCCAAGTTCGGAGTTGGGTAACATGTTTTCCGATGGCTTGAATGACTGTTATCAGGTAAGTACCTAGAAGTATAAACTAATGAAACCGGTCAGTTTTTCGTTAGCTACCTGCCTAGGTAGATTGTCGGCTAACTGCGGAGCAATTGGTAGATATGCCTTAGAACCCTAACTCAATTGACATTCAATTCAATTCAAATCAAGACATCATAACTACATCGCCATCAAGCAAGTGTTTTCGCTGTCCTTGCCGGCTCGAAGAGTATTGCCGCGATATGGCTTCGGATCATGGATTCCGATGTAGATGGGTAAAGTCCGGAGTTAAGTAGAATCACCCGTGCATGCTAAATTTATGGAGTTTACGAGAATATACGATTTATGGCCGAATAAATATCCGCGTAAAAATGAATAAAACCTATTTATGAATTCATAAAAGACTTATACCGTTCTCATGCAAAAGGGCTGATGGGGGGTTTAGCCAATCATAACGCTTCATGAATTTAATGCATTTGTCCCTCCGCCATGCCCTCAGAAGCTAGCATCTCCTTTCGTGATGCCGTCCGTGTTATTAGATCAAGCTCCCACACGTACAAGGTGATCTCAATAGCGCTTTCTCTCTTGCGCAGGTATGATGGGACACGCTCGTCGCCCACCAAGGATTGCTTGCTGACGTTAAATAACATAGTTCGGTTGTCAATGGCGGGTCCGCGGCGTCTTGCATGCCTGCTGTTGCCAGTGAGCCCCTCTCGTCGGTTTGTGGAGTTATTTGGTGGATATTCAGTGTGATGCCATCGGAATCTTGCGCAAGTTAGATACTTGGGTAGGTTTATTTTTCATCGACTCGTTAGGAAGGCCCCTAGCAAAGAGAGTCGTGTTCACTAAGCTCATTAACCTTATGTCGCGGACGCCGCTGCGGTCAAGGCTCTCGTGGCTCGTCCTATTGTGACTTTTCCTTTCCAAGCTGTAGCCCTGATTGGCTCTCGTCTTTTTTTTTTTTTTTTTCAAATAGAAGAAACGACATCATCCATTTCCTGGCACGTCCAGCTTTCCCTGCCACCCCAAACGATTTTACCCAGACGCACCCTTAGAAAAGAACTCCCCATCATACACCTCTCTCTCGAACCACCGCACCACCAACCGCGTAAGCACATCCCCCGGGGGAAGCAGCTGGCTCGCGTACAGCAGCGCCGTCCGCGACTTCCGGTCGACCACCCAGCTCAGGTTCGGCAGGCCGCCCCACGAGATACTCCCGGCCCGGCGCCCGCCCGGCGCGTCCTGCGTCACCACCATGCCGCCGGGCGCCCAGCTCAAGCTCTCGCGCGCCGGCGCCGGGATCGCGGGCGGCGCCCCCGTCAGCTCCGGCGCCGCCGCGTCGCCCGCCGCGTACACGGCTCCCTGGACGTCCCGGAACCTGGCCGCCGCGGCCTCGGACAGCCCGGGCGCGCACAGCGCGTCGTAGCCGGCCGCGGTCAGCAGCCTCGGGTCGCTCGTGGCGCACGCCACCAGCACCTTGACGTAGTCGCGCGCGCAGGAGTACGTGCCGGCGCCGCCGTGGTCGTCCCGCGTCGCCTCGGGGAAGTAGGGCGTCGGGAACGGGGCGAGCGAGCCGCCGTCGGCGGCGCTGCGCACGGCGAGCTCGGCCTGGCGCGCGCGGATGTCCGGGCGCGAGGACAGCCGGAAGCTGGTGGAGGTCATGCCGAGGGGCTGCCAGATGTGCCGGTCCATGTAGTCGTTGAGGCGCAGGCCGGTCGCGCGCTCGACCATCTTGCCCGCCCAGTCCGTGCCGAAGCCGTATTTCCAGTCCGTGCCGGGCTCGAAGAGGAGCGCGACGGGTTCGTTGGGGCACTGTGAGTATTGGATGAGCCATATGTAGCGACTACGTGTGGTGTGTGTGTGTAGGTAGACAAATAAAACGTACCAGATCCATCAGCTCCATCACCCATCCCTGCTCCGTCCTGTAGTTGAGATATCGCTTGAAGTCGGGCTCGAGTACGGGATAACACAGCCCACTACTATGCGTGAGGAGCATCCTCAGGGAGAGCTTGCCTTCCGTCTTTTGTAGGAGGGGCGCGCCGGTAGCCTCATCAAATCGCAGAAGCAGTTCCCGCTCCTTCCACTCCGGCAACACGGTGGAGATGTCATCGTCCAGGTTCAGGAGCCCCTTCTCTACACACTGCAGCACCGAGATCGCCGTCATGAGCTTTGTCAATGACGCGATCCACATGGTGGAGTCCATGGAGAGAGGCTCGCCGAAGTGTGGTGACTTGGGATCAAGAGTTTTGGTGCCAAAGGATTTATCATGCAGCACGCCTTTTGGTCACGCAAGATTAGCCCGGTGTCCCTCTCATCCAATGGAAGGTGTTACATGCCATCTTTGTAAGCGACCAGGACACACCCCGGTATGCGCCTTGGTCCAGGGCCAGCAGTGGTCGCCTCAGCGAGGAATTCATCCAGGGGAGACATGGCAATGGGGTATAATGGGATATCGAGTGAGCAATTTTTGGAATTTAGAAGTTGGGGTGAAACTCCAACTTTATGATAGTTCCCGCGTGCTGTGCCTCTTGGAAGAAAAGACGGTCTATTAGTTTATAGTCCTACGAAGCGTTACAAAAGCACCATTCACTAGAGTATAACCCCGATGGCGATGCGGGATTCGGTTCGACTCCACCCTGGCTTCGTCATGGTTGTCCGCGCGCTAAGAAAAACCCGAGGTTGTGCTCGGTTGTTGAAGATAGCAAAAGCACCGTCTCAGTTTTGGACGCTAGCGGGGGTTAGAGATGGTAGGTCCCCTAAAACCACGGACTTTGATAACATGACCGAGTGAGCCTGACTTCATCGGTTTAATCTTCGATTAGCTTTACGGTTTATCAAGTTGTTTTCATATTTCATCTAAACTTGATATATCTAGCTCCACGTTCTCTAAGCCGTGGCGGCTGACCTTGGCTAGGAGCTCGTCAGGGGTACATGACCTGGGGCTTCTTTAGGGGACGGGATGGACTCGTTCCGAATCTCGTTTACAAAAGCCCAACCGCCACCACAGCATCCGCCAGCGGCTCAGCAACAACACATCCAATATCATATAGCGCAGGCAAAGCAGCATTAGGCCCCGTGGCATTATTATACCCCAGTCGCAAAAGGGTCGACTCTAGGGGAACGTACGTCGGCAGCCCGTAGCTGTCAAAAGAGTATCCAAGTCAGCTTCTGCATCAGACCATTCATTCTTCGGCTAGGAGATTAACATACCTGGTGAGCCCATCGGCAGGATCTTTGGCAAAAGCCGCCCACATACCGCGCACGTAGTCAGAGACTTGCTCCTGCGCCTCCGTGCGGTTCAGGACATTCTGAATGTCGAGATCCGTCCCGAACACGACCGCGGTCTCGTGGCCGTGCCAAGCGCCCGAGTCCGGCACCGTGCTGATGTGGAGGTCGGGGAAGTTGCCGAAGTAGCGGTATCGCCAAGTGGGCACGTCGTTCTGATACATCGTATTAGCATTTTTCTCTCAGCATTCTAGAATTCAGTGGCATGGGTATATGGGCATATCTAGGTGCGCCGAAAAAGTGTTCACTTCGAGACACGAGAGCGTTCTAGAATATAAGGGGAAAGATTGCTGACACAACATGTTTTGTATACTTACGTAGACATGCGCCAGCGCGCGCTCCGATATAGGACACGTGTAGATGGCCAGCTGCAGGAACTGCCACTCGGCCTCCGAATACGTCACTCCCTCCAGGCCGAACAGCACCTTGAACAGCCCGACCTCGTAGTCATTGCTGCCGATGAGCAGGGGCAGCTT
The DNA here is from genome assembly GCA_022495205.1 of Hypoxylon sp. FL1150. NCBI lineage: Eukaryota > Fungi > Ascomycota > Sordariomycetes > Xylariales > Hypoxylaceae > Hypoxylon > Hypoxylon sp. FL1150. The sequence goes on from MU376167.1 coordinate 305,655, forward strand.
CGTCACGTTGCCTTCCGTCGACCGCGTCGGATAGTCCGAAAAGACGATGATCTCGTCGACGGAGGGGCCGAACCCACCGGTGACGCTGCTGAGCCCGGTGCCTTGCGGGATACCGTTTTGGACTGTCTGCCAGTCGAGGGCCAGCATGCAGCTGAAGACTTCGCTGGCAACCGAGTTGGCGTCGCCGCAGCCCAGCGTGGCCGTCAGGTTGTACCAACTGTCCGCGGCTGCGTCCGCGGTTGCGGGGGTGCCCTCCGTGAACACAGTTCCCGACTCGGCGATGAAGCCGGCCACGATGGGATCTTCGGTCCACGCGTACGAGTAGTAGTCGACGGAGCTGCCGCCCGCAGACTGCCCGAATATGGTGATGCGGTCCGGGTCGCCGCCGAACGCCGCGATGTTGTCGCGGACCCATTCCACAGCCAGACGTTGGTCGAGGAGACCTAGGTTCGTCCTGTTGTCCGGATTGCCAGGGAAGCCAAAGACGCCCACACGGTAACTTGATCGGGGTTAGCCGGGAGAACTCTCCTAGGACGAAGATAAGACGATAGGCTTACTTGGCGCTCACTACGACTACATCTTCCAATTCAGCGAGATGCTTGCCGTTGTATCCCGTGGTGTCTGTCGTGCCGGAAGTAAAGCCGCCCCCATAGATCCAGAAAAGCACGGCCTTCTTCTCCTCTCCGCTTTGTGGCTTCGTCCAGACATTGAGTGAGAGACAGTCCTCGCTATAGGTGACATTTTCTTGAGATAGCAACGACATTATAATCTCAACGCCCTGTGGTGTTATCTGCAGGTCTGCAGTGGACTGAATCTGACTTGCCGACGAGATGCTGGGCGTGGCAGGACAGGTATTGCCCTATAGTTCTCGGTGAATATGAGAACATAAGACTGTCACCAAGATATCAAACTTACGAAAGATGTAGCATTGATAACGGAGCTTCCGTTGAATGTCTGCGGGGGAGCCCATCGTAGGTTTCCTACAGGGGGCTGGGCGTACGGTATCCCGAGATACTCAGACACTCCGTCAGTGCCACTGGCGATCTGTCCGTTGACAAGGCCGCTGAAGGTGTTGACAGACGCGGCCGTTGCCCCTGAAGCAAGCGGTGTGTAACCAAGAGCCAATAGGATGGGCAACATGCCAAGAAAAGACATTTTTGCCATGATCCTACGACGAAGCCGACACGCTTTTGGGCTTTTTTGAATTCTAAGCTTTCGACTGGGAGAATTCTGGAGCACTTCTTGAATCTCCTGACTTAGAATTCAAGTGAGAGCCCATCTTCAACGATTTCAGAGCACTTTTATACAAGGGCACACCAGCAGCGATACGTATTCCTCAACATCAACAGTCCTAAACCCGAGGCTGAGCACCGCGGTTGCGGGGAATATTTGCGGGGCGTAACGTTCAGCTTCAAGAGGTTCTAGCGGATTTGGTACTAGGGTACCACGAAGCAGGACGCGATGGATGAGATATTGTGTTAGTGCGGCGCAGTTGTCAATAATAAGTAAGCTAGGCAAGGCTGCTGCCAAGTTGTGCCTGGTAGGGTTTCTTTTCAACCTCGGGCACTAGGTGAAGAGCCGCGGGTCTTATTTGAAGGTCGTGAATGACCTTGGGTGATGCGATAAAAGTTCCTTCGTTCTGGTCCTCGATGAGTTGGCAATGAGCCGGTGTATGAAAGTGCTTACCAATTTAGTTCATCTCCTAAGACTTACGACAGCCACAAATGCGACAGGAGTTGAAATGAATTAGGAACCAATTGCAAATCGATGGTCTGTCGAGTACCGCTATGTTCATTCTGTTACCAATTACTTAACCGTTAAGATCTGCGTGGTATCATACCGCGACCCCTGCAACGAGCAGGAGCGTTTGGAACCTACGATCACCCACGAGAAAATACCTTAGAGCCCGATAATATATTCATGGTCTGTCGCATCGTCATCGAGGCAACCGAGCGCCGGGGCGGTAGGAGTTGCTGGGAACAACCATCCTCCAAATGGGCTTCGACCATGCTGAGACATATGGTCGCGCAGCTATGGAGGTCCCAACATTCCGTGGATTAGGCCATGAAGCGACGCGACCTGTTGGTTACCTGGTGTCTGACGGCTCGAAGTCGAGGCCTCGTGTCTCATCATCACCGACGGGATGTGATGCTAAAATCATGTTCAAAGATGTGGGTTGTAGAGATGGGTGTCAGAACAGATTGGTCCGTGAAATCCGGAGGGCTGCCGAATTGTACCAAAACCGCATGACGGGCGAACCTTACAAGTTCTTTCGCAAGTATCAACCAATAATGCCAGATACCGTCTCGGAAAGAGTTTGGCCATGAAGATCACGACAGTGATTGAACGGTTGGCTCATATGTTTAGATATATGAGTACCTAGGTACCTAGGTAGTTAAGTGCTACTTCATGATAGAAGATCATATTGCTTGCCTCGGCGTGGGTAATTTTCGTTGGTGGCCCTTAGCAAGGTGAGTCCACCTACTTCGAAATGGCGTTATGGTAATGCTGAGGCGGTCAATGAGTGAAAAGGGAAATCTCTTGCGACCCCTGAAGCAATGATACACCATTGTCACTTGTTAGCAACTGGCAAAGTCACATCACTTTTACCCCCACCAGTATGACTCACACCAGTATGACTCACTCCTAGCTTCGCTACCACATATCGTCAAGTTCTTCTTGTTTCACTCGCCTATCTGTTATAAATACCTGCGGTCCCCGATAGTAGCAAGATGGCTTCTACTTCGGAACTATTGGCTGAATAGGTGAAACTTTTCCTCCATGAACCTCTCACGGAGAGGGAGGGTCTTTCCAGTATTCGTGAGTGGTAGTCGTGCTCTCGAAGTATCAAAATAAGCACATAGTACATAGATAGGAGCAATGATTCTAGGTAGATATCGTGGAGTAAAAATCACTAGAAGTGGTCGTCCTATGATCCATTAGCATAGCGGGAGATTCTCCGAACCTTCTTGGCTCTCTTTTCGAGTATGGACCACAGGGCCACCCTCAAGATGATGCTATGCCCGCTGAAGTCGGCGCTCTCTCCCTCCCCTGCCCATCCGAGTCCACCAAGCTTTGGTAACGATGAGATGCTTCCCTCTCGGGTCCCCACCGGCCGTCCTGCTGGGTCCTCATGGCCAATAGGTAAGTATCGCCAAGAAACGCATGGCATGTGCGGTTGCGGCCCGAGAGAGCATCTGCAGGGGTCGAAGAGTCCGTCGTAGCATTTGCCAATCGGTCACCTGCCAATATGTTCAGCCCCTGCTCCTCCGGGCTCCGAGGCCGATTTCCAACGTCGGTTGATCATGACCGCTGCCGATGCCGGCCGGGCATGGGCCGGCGCGCTATGGAGACTCCGGCGCCAGCATGTTATGTCATGTTGACAACCCCAGTTCGAGTGTTGTCCTAGCCTAACTTTGACACCGATGATCTGCGATCGTCATCGACATGCTGAATGCTGAATGCGCGCAATCCCTTGAGACCCAGCTCTAGATTTGATGAACGTGGAAAGATTGTCGGTAGTAACTGCAAGTAGCTTAATGTCGATACAGCAAAAGGTACCATGTCTTTGTCATATCGTTGACTGATTACCTCATAGCCAGAGGTCATGCTCGATGTTAGACAGTTTCTCTCCACATTTCTAAACTCAATTCCCAACTCTGCATTAATCGACTAAATCTGAATGACCAGTACGGCGCATATAGGGCTGACTATTTGCAACTTGGTTGTTCAATTCCCACTCTTCGTTGCAGGAGACCCGACGCCCCGGGTTGGATCTGGGACCGCGCTGTTAGGAGAGATAACCTTAGGGCAAGGCGGATGACATAATGAGGCAAAGACGTTATATCAGAGCGGGGCCCGACTGGGTCGACATGTTAGGAGGTTCGGGTCAGTAAGCACCCGAGGCAAATCCAGAATTTCGTTGCGATAAGAGGATCATCTCACGCCAGATTGGGGTATTGCTAGATCACGAATTAGTAGTTTTATAGCATGCCATCGGCTATTGTGGGTTTCGCTGGGGTATGAGTTGGGAGTCGAGAACATCCAAGTTTGCTAAAGAATGAGCAAACGGCTGGATCGGCACCAACCTACTTAGCTACGAATGAAATGTGTCTATTCCGTAATCTTTATCTGAATTAAGCGACATAACACAGGATCGACAGCATCGTCGATAACACGAAACGACTTCTCTGACGCGCGTTGCGGAATGTTACATCAGGTGGTTGATTAGTTTCCCTAGACGTATTCGGTCAGCGATTAGCTGGATTCGGAACGATGTTGCGATGCGCTTATTGCACCTAAGCACAAAGAGTAATGAGCCTGTAGATCTAGCATTCGCTTATGTACGTGCATGCTATCCCCGACAGTTGGTTTGCCGGAATCACCACAAGCGCGATGCCAGATCTTGATCTAATGATTACCAAATCTTGGTTTCCGTGCAGTGAATGGTCTGGTTGAGCTTATCTCTGTAGATTAATTCATATACTACCTAATGTATGTTGGTCTACCCAAACTCAGGTAGGCTGGTAGGCTGGTTGGCTCTTCGGGGGTTCGCAGACATTCTTGGCCTGGTAGCACAGTATCTCAGCTGCCTACCTGGGTAGCTCACTCAGCTTAGCACAAGCCGCATTTTCATGATTTGTAATGATTTCTTTCAAAACTTAACCCTGCCGTCTTATCTAGAGTTCATTTCCGTTATCATTACCTCGGAACGCGTAAAAAGAAGCATTTATTAGCGCAACCCTAATTTAGTAGGCTGGTCCAAGTGTCGCAGATTGCCGGAAGCGAACCATTAGGGGAGCTGGGGACTCGCTAAAAAGACGTTAGGTATCATATGATTACCCGCTTGTAAGCGTGGTACAAGTCAAGATCAGGACCTGGATCAAGATCGCGTGCTCTCACAAGCTCGCCCACAAGCCCGTAAGCGCGTGACTTCGCAAGGGAGGATTTGGATGCTGATAAAACCCTCCACATATTTCCGTATCACTCCGGAGACAGCTCCCTTATAGGTCGTAGCGTAACCTTTTGAGTTGGGGCTACAGGGTCTCTAGTCCCGAAACTTAGATAGACTCGGAGAGATACCAATCAGTTGTCTCTGTCCTTCTTTTCCAGTTTCTCTGCATGTGTCATGAAATCGTTTTGTCCTGTACAACTTACACGACCGATAAGTTGCTGTTGCGAACGGGCACTAGGTGTGGTATCGACAGGATCTGATTCATGGTGGCGTGGCAATAGAAAATGTCTTGGAATGGGAGGAATCGGAGCAAAAAAAAAAAACAAGACTTGGTTTGCCGGCCGGGCGCACGTACGACGGGAACCATCTCAGCTTGGCTTGGGAGGGAGCAAGCGCGATAGCCTCTTTTCCTTTTTCAACGAATAGCCTTTTAATGCTTCGATGCTTTCCATCAGCCTTCTATGCAGCAAAGTATCCCCTGCCAAGGCCACGCAACCTACCTGATAGGCTACCCCCCCCCCCCTTTTTACCCCTTCATGTACCTAGCCCACGGCATCACCTGTATTACCAAGTAATTCTTCCTGTTTAGAAGGTATTAGGATTTCCGGTACCATTCCATGGCTATTCTTCTTGGAAATGGACGCGACGCCATTGGAAGCCCGACACTAGAAGCTGAAAGCGCAATACAACGTAACGTAGATGAAAGCATTCACCTGCCGAATGCGGCAACGAGCCTCCCTTGTTGAGTACGGGGTGCGCCCCATCCGTGCTCAGCGGATGTACCTCGGCGGCATGGCATCTATCCCCCATCCACTCACCTTGCCCGACATAGGGGAGTTCGCCCGTATGTCTCCATAAAGGAAGACCCGCATAGTGGCTTATAGATAAGGCCTATACTCGCTCTCACTGGCTCGACCGCAAGAGCTCCATGCCTCCATGCTCGAGACCCTCAAAGGAATGATACGGTAAGTCCGACAGTTTGGTCTGGTCTGCTGTTAGTGCAGCGTTTTGCCCACGTCTAGTCGTGGGCCTAGAGTCCTTTTCATTTTGCCTCTTCCAGAAGTTCGCCGCACGCCGAGATCCCATCAATGGTGATTGCGTGCTCGGGCGTTGCGCGCATGCCCAGCGTCTTGCATACTCCGGCTACTAGCGTATGATACGAGGTTCACGTAGCGTCCGTCCTCATCAAGCAGATTTGACAAGCAGCAGGATTTATCCGCCAACCCCATACATACTAAGTACCATGTAAAGGTTAAAGGGTACCATAGAGTTGTAGTAGCGCTGCCCACCATCCCAGCATCCTGGGCGCGTTTAACATAAATCCCCTCCATCCCCGTCGCTCCCCCTCTTCTGGGCTCTACTTCGCTTTCTCTCTTGTTTTCCTGTCTATCAATTTACCACTCATCGGGAAAGTCGTTGAGACCAGGTACAGCGATGGGTATGTCGTACCAACTCCAAGACGATATCGTCTTAAATTTTTCATCGCACCGGCATGTACTAACAAAGCACGTATAGGTCACTCATCAGATCTCGAGCGCGCCTCGAGCGTGACAAACTCGCCTGTTGTCGATGAGAAAATGCCCAAGACGCCCGAGGGCGATGCGCACGCCCCGTACCTCAACCCCTCGATAATGGAGGCCGACTACGAGGGCAAGCCGACCGAGGAGGAGCTGAAGACTCTGCGACGTATTCCGGGCAAGCTGCCCATCGTCGCCTATCTCATTTGTGTCGTGGAGTTCTGCGAGCGAGCTTCTTACTATGGTGTTCAGCCGCTCATCAGCAACTACGTCAACCGTCCGCTACCTGCCGGTGGAAACGGCTATGGTGCCCCTCCGGAAGGTACCCAGCAGACCGCCGGTGCTCTGGGTCTTGGAACCGTCACCGCAAACGCAGTCACTCAATCATTCTCTCTGTTGGCGTATGCGCTGCCTATGCTTTTCGGATGGATGGCCGATGCCAAGACCGGTCGTTTCAGTCTCATCTGCTACGGTGTGGTTGTTTTCGGTGTTGCTCACGTCCTGATGGTTGCTGCTGGTGCAAAGGATCTCCTGGCTTCCGGCACCGCCAAGGTGCCTTACTTCCTCTCCGTCTACATCCTGTCCATTGGTGCTGCCATGTTCAAGCCCAATGTTTCTCCCCTCCTACTCGACCAAATGACCACGACCGTCCCCAAGGTCATCACCCTTGAATCTGGCGAGCGTGTCATCCAAGATCCCGAGTCCACGACCGAGCGAGTTATGCTGTGGTTCTACCTCTTAATCAACATTGGTGGTTTCATGGGCGTTGCCACGTCGTACTCGGAGAAGTACGTCGGCTGGTGGTTAGCCTTCCTGATCCCTCTTCTGCTCTACCTGCCTCTGCCTCTGCTCCTATGGTTCCTCTACAAGCGCCTGATCCTGCATCCTCCGGGAGGAAGTGATCTCGGCAACGTCTTCAAGGTCCTCGGCGTAATCTTCCGCCGCGGCGGCATCAAGAAGATCGGCCGCCACGGATTTTGGGACCTGGCCAAGCCCTCGCACATCGCCGCCTCGGGCCTAAGCATCAAGACGGTGTGGAACGACGAATTCGTCGACGACGTGCGCCGTACCTTCCAGGCCACCGGCATCTTCTGCTTCTTCCCGATCCAGTATATCAACGACAACGGCCTGGGCTCCGCCGCCAGCTTCCAGTCGACCATGCTGGAGACCAACGGCGTGCCCAATGACGTCATCAGCAACTTCAATTCCCTCAGCATCATCGCCATGGCCCCCGTCCTGAACTACGGCCTCTACCCGCTCCTGCGACGGCTCAACATCCACTACGGCCCCGTCGCCCGCATCACCACCGGCCTCGCCATGTCCACAATCGGCGGTGTCGGTTACACCGTCCTCAACTACTACGCATACCAGCAGTCGCCGTGCGGTGACTATGGTTCTAGCGACTGCACTATCGGAACGGGTGTCGCACCCATCAGCATCTGGTGGATGGCCATTCCTTTCGCTATTGGAGGCATTTCAGAGCTATTTGTGAATGTTCCTGCTTACTCAATAGCCGTTTGTGTTCCTTTTCTTATTTATATTCATTCCCATCGAATTCCGGTTGTTTTGGATGCGTTGCGATCCCAGGAAGCTCAAGATTGGTGGTGTTGGTGAAAATCCAACACTTTGGTACTTCGGTACCTACTGGTACCTACTAGCCCGTCTTAGTCAGCGCGGCCCGCGCTTAGTGCATGCACTTTGAGCTTAATTCTTTTTGGGATTCCTCACATCCAACACAATCAGTTCCTTTTTCCTTAAACTGCCAATTCATTTAGTGAAAAATCACTGACATTCTCTGTAGTACTCGCGTGCTCCCGTCAACATGAGGGGTCTCGTATCCGCACTCAACCTGTTCAATACCGCCATCGCTTACGCCATCGGTCTAGCCTGCTCCTCCGTCGTCACTGACCCGTACCTAACGTGGGATTTCGGCGGCCCCGCCATCGCCGGTGGTATCCTTACCGTCATCTTCTACTTCACCTTCCGCCACATTGACGAGGAGGAATTCCAGCTGAGCCAGAACAAAGACTATAGTCCGCAGCTTGGAGTAGCGGTCAATGTTGTTGGAGAGAATGAGTTGAACAAGACGGTGAACCGCCCAGCTCCTATCGCCGAAAATGAGGAGATGATGATCTCCCAGAAGCAGTAAGCGGACCAACAGGTCTAGCCTCGCCCTTATTGGCTCGTGCTGCTGCTGCTTGTGTATTTTGTTCTGCATGTTATATACGGGTCACACACTAATGGGATGGGTCATAAGGCTCTGCCGGTTGCCGTTGCTACGGGGGCAAAAAGAACTCAAAAATGGGTTGGAATATTAATCATGCAAATTCTGCATCTGAAGCAACGGTCAATCGGCTCCCTCTTGATGGATAGAATACCTGCTACTAGCGTTCTTGCTTCAAATTCAATTAAAATACCCTTCATATTTCACATACATTTGTTGGATGCCAACTGCTGTCGCGTGAATATATTGCTCTCAAAACGAAAATCCAGGTAAATGCTTGTCGCATATTATCAGGCTTGATTATTTTCGAGTCCGTAGCTCATGTATGGAATTCGGAGAATCAGTTCGGATAGGGTGTAAGACAGAAACAAGAACGGCCTCGTACCTCTGTTTCCATTCAGAGTCTCATGTTATCAGTTATCGAGATAAATAAATCACGAATTGACCATAGTCATTTCTAGGAGCACTAGTCAGTGCAGGAATGTAAACACGTATTAAAACTTGAGTTTCTTTTCTCTTCCTGCTCTTCTTGCTCTTCCTGCTCTTCCTGCTCTTCCTGCTCTTCTTGCTCTTCCTGCTCTTCCTGCTCTTCCTGCTCTTCCTGCTCTTCCTGCTCTTCCTGCTCTTCCTGCTCTTCCTGCTCTTCCTGCTCTTCCTGCTCTTCCTGTAGTCCTGTTCTGATATCTTTCCATTTGAAGATATCTATGGGTTTCTAGGTATGTACTTGATGATGCCTACCCTTTTCGCGGACGAAGGGCCGTCCTTGGCAGGGGCTCAGAGGGGCGGCTTTGCATCTGGCGATACGGGAGTTGTTAGGGCTCTAGCCTTCTGGCCTTCGACCCCTCGGGCAAGGGGCTGGCAGTATTGGTATGAGGTCCCTGTTCTGACCATCGATAGCACACAACATTCATCGTGGTGAAATTGTAGATAACTCTGTGTAATGCGATGCCGACCAAGGGGCAGTCAAATGAATCTCTATGCTGTATTCAAGGGCTAAACCCCTCGAGGTTGCTCGATTAGCGCCCGGAATTGCATTTAAGGTTAGGATATACCTAGGTAGGTGCCTACCTAGGTAGTCAAGGCAGGAATTCTTTCGACTCCCAAGTTGTTAAGTATCTCGTTACTGTTAAAACTTTTCTACCCTCAATCATGGATGCTGCCAATGTGATAGTCGAGTGATGCGAGCAGGTTTGGCGATGGGCCCCATTTTCTGGCTTTTGGCTTATCTTGCTCGTTATCATCAACTGCCTCACTATCGATAATCTTCATATTTCCCTGACTTTGTCATGCAGGGCTGAGAACAAAGCAACCCTAGATCACCCGCGTGTCTGTGACGATGGATACTATAAAGATAATGTCTATCTATCGTTGAGGTCGAGTATCGATAATGAGTTATAGGTAGGCACAAAGGCTATTCTCCATCCCCCCCATCTGGACCCCTATACCAATACTGCCAGCCCCTTGCCCGAGGGGTCGAAGGCCAGAAGGCTAGAGCCCTAACAACTCCCGTATCGCCAGATGTAAAGCCGCCCCTCTGAGCCCCTGCCAAGGACGGCCCTTCGTCCGCGAAATGAATCGGGTAGGCATTATTCAGTGTTCTTTGTCCAAGTTATTGATATAACTTGGGGTACAAAGCATCATGATATCGTGTATTAAGTACCTGATAAGGCTGTTATATACAATGATTTCAGCTCTGCCCAGGTGGTTGGTTTATCGTCCCATTGGTGTTACACGAGGCCTAGGTACACTCAACGAAGTCGTTACCACTAGCGCCCGTGTGCGTGATCGAGGCCTGGTAGTCCCCAGCGCTGTTGAAGACGACGCGGTCTGCGCCGGGACTCCCCCCACTGTATACATCGTAGCTGCTCAGGATGGGAAACTCGTACCACGGGGCTGGGTCGGGGAAGTCGAAGCCCTCATAGTCGTTGTACTGGTGGGGGTAGTCGTCCGAGCCTGTTACACAAGGATAGACTGATTAACGACTAGACCTAGTCACACGGAAGGCGTAATCGAGAAGGATTATGAGATGCGCTAGTGTGGGCTCACCGAGAGTCTGGCCAGACTGATACAGACTGTAACCCTTCTGGACGGCCGCGTCAATGTCTGACTGCCAGTAGCACACCGAGCCACAAGTAGCTACACAGGCTGCCCTCGGAGCAATCTTCTCTACGGCAAGAGCCGATACAGACACGGCCGCTAGGAGAATGGCGGGAAAGATCTATTTAACATTAATCCTTTATGTTTGCCGATAACAGCGTGGGTTGGTAGGCCGTAGGATGTGTATTGATTCCCCAGACGTACCTTGGAGCCAAACATGATGAGGAGAAGCGACGTTACAGGTTGTATTGAAGTAAGGGAGGATGGCGATGATCTTAGTTCATGATAAAGCGATACAGGCCAAGGGGCCTCTTAAATATCTTTAGGTTACACGTCAAAACCAAGTAATGCAGATTGATCAGGCTAGCATGTGAATATCCAATCCAATGCCCTCGATGCGACGAATGGGTTGGATCACTGGACCGGAGCGTTTGCGAGCGCCTCATGCGAATTATTTTGCATTGCCAACTTCGTGAGACGTGATGTTAAACCCGGGAAGACAACAGATTGTATCATGTACAATGTACGGAGTAGCCCCGGGCGTTCCCAGGGTGCGACGATACTTGCCTTCCCCATTTGACCACGCGCCGGCATTATCGACGGGGCTGGCTGCACGTCAGCCGTCGGCGACAGTAGTTGGATCTTGTTATTTCCCCAGGGACGAATTGCTGGCCTGGCGATATCAACCCCCGGTCTAGGAAAGGGGAAAGACGGGAATACGGGTGGTCGCGTTGGTCGTTGGTAGCGGCACGACAGCGGCCTTAGCATTGTGATTGGGCGGATGGCTCAGCTCACCAAGGCGGCAGATCGGCGTTGCTTGTTACCTGCCCTTTCCGTGTCAAGATCTGCTACGATACCATATGAAAAGGGGATAGCCCAGGCTAACCGGATCCAGCATAGCGCTCAACCGATGAAAGCTTGACTTCTCCCCGCTTGACTTCTCCCCAGACAATTCGTCTCGACCTTATTCAAAATAGTACCATCATTCCCCTTCTGAATACTATGCTCTAACCTACGTTTTTAGAATTAATCTTCATTATTTTCTTACAGATGTTGAGTCATCCAATGCGCTTAGGGCTAGAGGTTCTCAAGCATAATGAATTCTCATTGAGAATAGGCTCGACACACATCCATCCTCGTATGAGATGATGATTAATGGCAGACCACTTACGCCTATTCATAGGCACCATCGTCAAGCTCGTCTACCATACTGGCTATTGGCTAACTCAAATGAAAACTTATATTTCGAGGTGATTGAAATGACAATGAGCATGCTTCCCCGCAATCCTTTCAGGGAAAGCCCCCTTAAGCCCCAAGGTTTACTATTACTAGCCCAAGGCCGCTGAAAATATCCCCGGAATTAGACCTGGTAAGCCCTAGGGCAGGTAATTAATGCAGGAAATCGGCCCGCGAGTATTTCACGTCAGCGTCAGCGAAGAATGATCATTAACGCCGGGCGCAAATGTTCTCTTTAAAGCTCGGTTTCAGCCCGACTTTCTCTTCTCATGGTCATTTTCGTGTATAGGTGATGGAGGGTTTTGGAATGGAATTACTCATTTTGCTTGTATTAATGGCACTCCGAGTCAAGGCGAGTTGTGAGAAATTTGACTATGTAATCGCCGGCGCTGGTACTTGCGGGCTCGTGCTTGCAAATCGCCTCTCGGAAGATCCAAACGTCAAGGTTGCAGTTATCGAGCCTGGGGGTGACGTTCGTAACAACCCAAATGTCACAGATGTCACCGCGTTCACCCTCGCTTTCGGTACCGAGATCGATTGGCAGTACACTACGACGCCACAGCCGGCTGGCGATAATAAGTCCATTCCTTTTCATGCGGGGAAGGCAATTGGCGGCACTAGCACAATCAATGGTAAGAACTCCAAAGGCTAGTAAAGTTCGCGGATCGACGTGGCTAATCGTCCAGGCATGACCTATATCCGAGGCGACAAAGCTGAATTTGACGCTTGGGAATATCTAGGAAACGATGGCTGGAACTGGGGCACGCTCTATCCGTATATGAAGCAAGTCGAGAGCTTCTCACCACCCACCGTCGCTCAGCAGGCTGCCGGTGCGACTTTTAATCCTGAGTACCATGGTAGGGATGGAGCGGTGACAACAGGGTTTCCGTTCGAACTTCTTAATGGAACTTTTCACGAGCTCGTTCAACAATCCTGGGAAAAACTAGGTTACCCTCTAAATCCAGATGTTAACAGCGGAGAAACGCGAGGGTTTGACGTGTGGCCGCAAACACTAGATAGGGATGCGGATGTTCGCCAAGATGCCGCAAGGGCTTATTACTATCCCGTCGAGCAGAGACCAAATCTCAAAATCATCAAGGGGACGGTGACGAAGATAACGTGGGCGGACACGGTAGCAAGTGGCAGTCCGCTTTTAGCCAATGGTGTCGAATATCAAACGCCCGACGGACAAACGCTCGCCATTACTGCAGAAAGAGAAGTTTTACTGTCGGCCGGCGCTGTAAGAAGCCCGCTAATACTGGAAAGTTCTGGCATCGGGAATCCAACGATCCTCGAGAAGCACGGCATAGAGACACTGGTAGAACTTAACGGAGTCGGAGAACATTTGCAGGAACAGCCTAATACGGTCCTCACTTATTATTCCACGGTCAACATGACGGGAACTGCGCCGTTTGCAACTTTTGCTACGGCACAAGACCTCTTCGGAGACCAGACTGTTGCATTAGCAGCGGCGACAGATGCCAAACTTTCCAAGTGGGCCAGGCAAGTCTCAGAAGCCAATAATGGTGTTATTGATGTCAGCATACTGGAGAAAATGTTCCGGTTGCAGCACGATCTTATCTTCAAAAAGAACGTCACCATTGGCGAGACTATAACATCAGTCTCCGGTGACTATCTGTTATCTGCCTTTTGGCTCTTGCTTCCTTTCTCTCGGGGTAGTGTTCACCTAAAGTCAGCCGAGGCAGTTAACGACCCTGCAATTGATCCTGAATACCTCATAATCGACTTCGATCTTGCTGTTCAAACCGGCCTGGGACGCCTTTCGCAGAAGCTTTGGTTCACGAACCCGGTCAGTGACTTGGTAGTCAGCAACGTGCTACCTGGGGAATCGATTCTACCTCGAAACGCCACCGATGATCAGTGGGCGGCTTTTATTTCTAGCACCCTAGCGCCGAACCACCACCCGATCGGATCAGCTTCGATGATGTCTCGCGAGCTCGGGGGAGTCGTCGATCCTGAACTGAAAGTGTATGGCACGTCGAATGTCCGTGTCGTCGATGCCTCCGTGGTACCGATGCAGATAAGTGGACATTTGACTGCTACGCTCTATGCTGTGGCTGAGAGGGCCGCGGAGTTTATCAAAAATCCGTAGTTTATGGACTCGGTGAACCCTTCACTCAAGAGCCTATAATACGAAGCCAACGGCTCACGCAATTCCGGGGTGGCTATGCAAGACAGTGAGCCACGTATGCAGTGGTACTTCATTGAGCCAGTAATTGGAGGTGTCGTATTGTGCGGCTTGTCTCGAAGCCTCGGTGTGCTTAGCGCCTCCTCGGTCAGCGTCCAATGCTGACAATGGTAAAAAGGGTGACGCCACGAAGAGTTCCCATTTCCTCTAATCCCTCCAACACTTGCAGGGCTATGGGTGTAGTCAGCCCCCAATGCGCAAGTAGGTCAGTCTCAACTTAATGAGGTAGCTTGCCATTGGGGGGCTACGGATTGGATGCTACTATTGCTGCAGGTATCTTGTAAAGGGGGTTATTGTGCGCAACCGTGAATAAAAGTAGCCCTATACAGTATGACGCCTGATCTCGGCAGGTAGTATAACCGTTATGTTTTCTACATCCTCTCACACTTGTCATATACAAACTTTAGGGGCTCGGCTAGATTCAATAGTGCTGATTAAGATGGAGGGCCGCGACTTTAGACAGCTCAATAGGTCCATATCCACGGCATCGACAGCTAGCATGTGGACTCAAAGGACACTAACAGGCATGGGATTAAATGCAGGTAAAACATGTCTCCAGAACGAAGACTGACCCTTTAATTCCCCCTTTTCTCAATAGCTTAACTAACATTCATCAAAGTATTCAATCTCAAATATTACTGTAGCGAATACGGAAGATGACACTGAAAGTATTCCTACAGCGCTGGCAGGCACCGGTCCAAGAGGTTGGTGCAAGTCCTACTGACTACCAGCAAAATGACTGGTACCATACAGCGGCCGCGCCATATTCAAGAAGTAAACATTGGCGACAGAAATCCACCACCGGATACCCATTCTCCAATCGCCAAAAGGATGAATGTAGCACATATTTGGTGGCTAGAGATGACCGCTTGTCCACGGCTTTCGCGTTACCATCTTCTAACCTGATGGCAATATCTGGCCTCAGCACAATCGTCATGGGGAAATCCGGTCAAGTAATACAAGCCGTCGTAGGATGGGGAAACGGGTCATGGAAGCTAGCAGACACGCCTTGGGGTAACCGGGGCTACGGTGCGGCAGAATGCAACATAGAATCATGTATTAGATGGTAACTTGACCGAGACTCTCGTATCGACATTTCAAGTGGCTTGGAACCCCGGAAGTTGGGTCAGTGATACCGTTGGCATATCCTGTCTAAACGATGCCGAGAAGAAAACACTTCAAGACGCCGGTTACGAATTCGACCCTGACAAGACGGCGTGACTCGCGTATAATCTATCAGCCAGTGCCAAGGACGCCTTCAACCCAACCATTCTCAATGCGACCAAAACAATCCTTCGCTCAGAATGTATCTACCGGACGGACCGTAACATGCTAAACAGCTTAACTACCTAACATACCTCGGAACCCTAATCAGCGGCAAGCTAAGCTATGGGGCAAATGCCCTTGGCGGTCCAGCTACGCTACAGTTTCTCTTCCAAGAAGGGAATGTCACGCCCTCCTCCAGCGACGCCACGTTCGGCTGCCTCGCGCAGGCCCTGGCCGTCTACAACCTCGAACAGGGCGGCAACGTAACAGGGTAGGCGTATAGAAGCGACACATGCGTCAGCGCTCAGTGGGGTACCCGCTCACCCTGGTCTTCGGGACGATGGTATTCCTGGCTTGGACAATCCAACACTCGGAGAGAAGAGGGTAGCGCGCAAGATTACAAGTCCTCGCCCCTCGCACTGCTGTTCCACCGATTAGGAGGTGTGTGGAGCGAGGGACCTCTACGGGAAGTCGAGAGTAGAGGCAGGCTGCAGAAGAGCGCGAGGGCGATGAGTGTGGTATTTCGGAGTACTAAATAGATTTGGCGGTTTCTTGAGGCCGAATCGCTACATAGTCCAAAGAAATGATATAGTTATAGTAGGTACCTCCCGAATCTACCTTAGGTACTTGAGACACTGTTATAATCATAGGTTCATAGTTCGATCAAGTCAGTATATACCTACCTACCTTAATTTTGATATAAGACTATAAACTAACTTCTTCTTTCGTCATGCTTATCATTTAATGTGACGTATCAAAGATCCATTGCATGAAGTTGCAGAATAGGATCCCTTTTTGGTTCCTAATTTGCTATGTTGAAGTTAGTTCACCTGTGACACGGAGCATGAGACTTGACTACAGATGGCAGGACTCGTTTAACAGTATATATATATCTCGACACCTTGGATATGCCTTGCATAGTGCTGGGGCCTTGTCAGACCCAAAAAAAAACTAAATATCATATACCTTAGGATGTTGGAAAGGTGGCGGTCCTTTAAACTTATCCGATTCTGATGATGACGTATGAAAGTATATATCGCTTCGATAATTATACACGTCAAAGCAAGGCGTCATTCGAGTGAATGTAGGTATTGTCACGCGCCAGCCGCATTGTTGGAAATCTTCCATAGGTAAGTCCAATATCAGAGTCGAAGAGTAAATGCAAATTCATAGGTAGCTAGGTACAAACGAACTAATCACGCCGGCGTAGTAGTTGTGTGAATGGCGTTAACTTTTCGTAAATTCATTAAACTCACGCTTTGACGATGTTGGGGTCTCGTCCTAAAGTTTCCATCGTGGTTACCTCCTTTCTCCGTACAAACAACGGCGCGCACCTTCCACAGGCTTCTCACTATTTCAAGCGAACCAATTTCGCACTTCCAAATAACTTTTTTCTTTTCTTCTTCCCATCCAAGCCCTCTTTCCCTTAGGTATTCATACGCTTAATTCATAATCAGATACCGTCATCCAACATTTTCCCTAAGTCTTGATCGAGTCAACAACAACATTCAAGCTTAACACGGAATCTGGACAACATGACTACCATCGTCCCTACCCTGGCCCGCGCCGGCCGTCAAGGCACTTCGCGATTTGCTATCGCAGCTAAGGTTCGTTTGCGCCCTTCCCTTTTTATCTTTGCAATCATCCAAATGTGCACCCTCACTAACCATCGCCGTCCAGACCGCACAAGCAACCACCACAATCACAACCCAGCGCCGCTCTACCTCATGGATCGCCTGGGAACAGCCTAACCCAGCGCTCTACATGCCGCGTCCCACTGCCCCCAAGACACCAAACGACACCACCAATGAGACGCAGGAGCCCGCGGTGGCCGCCACCAGCAAACCCCACGACACGCGCAGCGTAGATAAGACCACGACCACGACCGCCGTCGGCGCCAGCGGCAGCCAAGAAGTTTCCGTGTCAGGCAAGTCGGCGCCTTCGTCGATGCACGCGGGAAGCAACCACAGCCCCTCTAGTGCAAGCCAGACGCGTTCCGCACACACCACCGCGAGCAGCGGTCGCGGCCTCTACCCCTGGGTGCTGCCGACGACGCTCCTGCGGATCCCGGAGATAACATCGACGTGGCCGACGAGCGAGGCTTCGGCGGCGGCGGCGGCGTCCGAGACGATCTACTACGCGGACAACCACTACCAAGAAAAGGAGGAGGGCAAGGGGCTGCATGCCGAGACCGTGTACGAGAAGTTCAGCCCGGACCTGTATAAGCGGGGTGGTGTTCGTGATGGTAAAGATGGAAAGGAGGGCGAGGGCGAGGGCGAGGATGGTGAGAGTGACCTGCAGTGCGATACGACGTCGTCTAGCCCCCACGACGGGAAGATGCGCGCGCTTGTTGGCAGCATCTCGGATATCATGGTTGCCATGCAGGCCCTGCAGGAAGACTCTGAGGCCACCACGTGCGTACCCCTGACCTGCTACTGGCAGGCCATCTACAAGTACATGGAGGGCGTCAAGTCGCTCGAGGAGGCACACGCGGTGATGAAATCGGTGGAAGATGATGCCTTCCGAGTGGCCGTCGAGGAGGATGTTAAGAACAAGGCCAAGGGCAAGGACATGAAGTAAGCAGCGTCAATTGCTTGCTCGCTGCCTGTCGTCCATGGTGCTTCATCTCACTGCGTTACTCGTTACCTGCACGGTCTGAAAAATAGAAAATGGAAAAGGGAGGTTTGATTTCATTGGGGAGTTTGGTGGTGATATTCATTTTTGATTCTCTGTATGTTTGGCAGGCCTGGATGGTTGATACCCCAATATTTGGCTTGACCCTTTTCTGGGATCAATCGAGGCATAGCGTTGGGGAGTTACGAAGGAAGTCGTTCCAGAGTCAGTTGAAGCTTCGTCATGGACTGCGTTGCGTTACACATAAGTAGGTCAGACTAGCGAGGAGCCCTCTATACTCGTCTTCTCCCTATAGTAATGATTGAGATAATAAAAAAAGACTCATAGAATCCATTGCAATGCGACACGAGAACCACGAAAATAAGACAATGCTTTCTCCTATTGATATAAGACGGCTACACAGCAAAAACAAATAAACAAACAGTCGCTTGATGATCACTTACAAAAAAGACGTTTAAAGTAAAACCTTGGACACCCATCCGATCACTAATACAAATTCAAAAAGGAATGCCGATGCCACCCCCCAAAAAGAAGCGGAACCCAACCAAGCCTTTAAGGTAGCGAAAGGCGGATGTGCTCAGTCGGCCAGGCGCGAGTACCGGACGAACAGGCGGTCGAGGAAGTGCGAGTGGCGGATGCCGTTGGGGCGGGCCGTGGCGAAGGCGTCGATGGCGTCGCGGACGGCGAAGCCACAGCGCTCGACCAGGTAGCACACGACAAAGTAGCCGGTGCGGTTGAAGCCGTAGTGGCAGTGCACGCCGACGACGACGTCCTTGCTCCAGCCGGGCTCGGTGGCCGCCCGCGTCTTCTGGTCTTCGCGGATTTTGTCCACCAGCTTGATGAAGCCGGCCACCTCCGCGTCCGTCGGCGGGATCTTGGATACCGTCGGGAACTTGTGATACTTGATGCCTTCCCCGAAGCTCTTCGGGTCGTACACCGGGTCGTCGTGGCTGATATCAATGATATCCTTGATGATATGTCCCCTGGTGGAGCAGGTCAGCAAAATTGGTGTCGGAAATGCAAGACGGAGGGGTACTTTACCAGTTGGTTGTGAACATCTTAGGGGAGTGTTCTTCGTCTACCTCGCGAAGGGTCTTCATTGCGCGGAACACGCCGCCGATGGGCTCAGAAACTGGCTGGACGTTTTTCCACTTGGCAAGATTCTTGACGTCCCACTTACCATCGCGCGAGAGGTGCTGCAATTGCCAGCCCCTAATTGACTTCATGTCAGTATGATGGTGTTGATTAATCTATACTAAAGCGAGGCTTACAGGGAAAATCGGCCGGTAATGTGGTCATTCATGAAGTCACCTATCAGACCCGCCAAAGTCCGGACTGTCGTTGGCATATACAGCATAGCGTGTCCGGCTGGCAGCAACGCGGTCTTGACGATCTTAGCCGGATGCCGCGGTTGTGGGGGAATACCGGCGATCAACTCTTGGTCCCTAGGCGTAGTAGGGTCTTCATAGTGGTCCTCGATTTGTATTGTTGACTGCTGTTTTCGTGTGAAATCTTCCTCGGTAATGTCTTCGATTGATTGTGGCAGACGCCCGCGAGGCTCCGCCGTGGTATCGACTGGGGCCGCAGCACCAACAAGTGCGCTCCCTTCGGTGGTACCAGCCTGGCTAGTTTGCGGTTCGCCCTCGCTAGGAGCTAGCGTAGATGTTGGCTCGGTCTTATCGGAGGTGAGTACTACAGATGGGATAGCCGGTCTCGCTGCTGATTCGATCATAAGCCGAATCGTCTCGATTTCTTTCGGCGGCGTGACGGTATCATGCTCGCCGCCGATCAGGAAGACAGGGATATTGAGACCGGCCCACGTGGGCTCGCCAAACAGACCACCGACCGGCTTTCCGTCGACGTAGTGAGTTGGTAGCGATGCCCAGGCCATGCGACGAAACACCGGCGTTCGACTCTGGCTGTTAAATCCGTTCTGAAGCTGTCTGGTCTCGAGATCCGCCCCAGGACCGACAAAGCGCTTCACACTGGCACTCTCGGGGCCGCCCCACCGATCCCATGCCCGCCAGATGTTAAAGATGAATTCCGGAAGGCAGAGTAGTCTACGGATGTTCCTGACTGCTGCCGGCACCGGCGGGCCAGAAACGGGGCAAATGGCGATGAGTCCCATGACGTGCGAAGGAGGCTGCATGTAATATGCCGACTGTCTATTCGCAATACGAGCCGCAATGGCAGTGCCCATGCTATGGGCGACCAGGACAAGTCCTTGGCTCTTTTCTCGGTGATTGCTGATTACCGTCTCGAGCAAGTCGGTCAACGCGTCTATAGTATAGGCGTCCCATGATGTCGGGGCGAATTGCGAGCGACCGCATCCGGGTAGATCAACGGCCAGACAAGACGCGGAGTTGACGAGACTAGTGAGGAGAGGGTGGACTTGGGCAACGCAACCTCCGAGACCGTGGATGAAGACGACTAGAGGCAGAGGGGCCGGAGTTTGGGGAAGCTCATCGGCTTTTGGATGACGGCGATAGAAGACTCGGATACCGGGGTAGGTTATGCCACTCCGGGACGCGGTGTATGACGTTACTACCGAGTGCTTCCGGAGGAGCGGGGGGTCAGTGGCGTCGGCAGTGGAATCTGGCCCGTTAGAAGCTCGGGTTTTAGCCATTCGTTGACGCAGATACCATGCACTCCCCAGAGCCAGTGCGAGGCCTACGACGACGTGTCTGGCCCCGAATAAGGTGGAGGCTGCAGACGAAGACATTGTGAACATCCTACTCTATGCAGGGGAAGAAAGAGATGCAATGGAAATATGAAATGGTGATGGAGGGAGCACTATGCAGTAATGAGACTGTAACCAGATGGGTGGTATTCGATGCGGCAGCTTGACGAAATTGAAGATACGGATCATCGCATCACTGTGGTATGTGGACTACAACATCCAGCATCCAGCGTGGAGGAGAACCATGATGGCATGAAATGAATGCACTTATCACTTTGGACTGTTTAGCTGCAACAGAAGCGACGACGAAGCTCTTTGGGTTATGATCAATTGCGATGCAAGTAGCAGGGAATGCAGGGAATACCCCGTTATGCAAGCTAGACCTAATTTTAAGTAATTTTTTCCAGGGCGAAGGAAAGATCGTATGCGGCTCCCATATATATATATATATATATGAGGTTGATTTGGCCCGTGCAATTACGATGGATCTCCCAATGACTCGTTGGGCTTCAACAGCTCAGGCTCAGGGCTTAAATGAGATGGAAACAAATAGAGTATCGATGCGTCCCGGAGGAGAGATATATAGACCTGCCCTGGAGTGGATCGACGCAAGCAAAAGGGAGAGAAAAAATTGGCTGGCTTGTCAGATGCAGAGATGGGACGACGCAGAGAGATAGATGTGCAGCAAGATAGAGATACAGATGGGAAATCTAATAATAAAGACCCATTATCACCCGCCTTAGTTATGTCGCACAGCAGTTATGAGGTGCAGGACCGCCGATAAGGTAGCATGGAGCACGGGAATTCGAGTTTCAGTCAATGAAAGCGATTCAGTTATCAGGTACAAGACACCAAATATGAGAAGGAAAAGATGTCATAGTTCTCTATCCGCCACTGAATCGTCATAGCGCCTCAACGTGTCGCTCAAGGAGGCTGCCATTGGACTAGAGCCATTGGCCAATGGAATGGTTCTTCGTCAGCCACAGTCTGCAAGGCTGATGCATAGTATCTACCACATATTATATCTCCAATACTTTGAGACCAAACAGCTCACAGGAAAAAGATATAAATCAAATGCCGAGGGGTGATCACGAAACAGTGACGAAAAGATGAATGTACTCGTGTCCAAGCAATTTAATATACTCAACATGTCTGAGAGGTACATTGCAAGTAAGACATTGCAAACTGCCCAGTCCTCTTAATGCAATCAATGAGATAGGTACTAGGTACTTAGGCTAGACCGGGAATAAAGATGGATGGTTCAATGTGCGGATTTTATAAGCCAAACACCACTTTGAATAACCTATGCCCCAAGAAAGAAGAGGGTATGACGATTAGGTGATACATTGTACAACGACACAAAAGCTAGCGAGCAAACGCCCGGCTATGCCAGTTGCTTGCCAACGAGTTAATATTAATCTCATTTTCTAGTGAAATGCGACATACAATCCATGATAGAATCGGCAAGCTGCGGCGTTGATCTTCTCGAAGCCGTTAAGAGACCTTTCTCGGTACACATGTGATCCGAATATAGAGTGAAGATACCCGAGGTCTATTACCGCAGCATATAGACAACCTTAGCCACCAAAGCTGTGACTGGTAAGAAAGCTACCAATCTTGGTAGTCATAAGTCTTTTCCTTTGATTTTCACTTGAGATAATACGAGGCCGTAGTCGACATTGTTCTCGTAGGATTTTCTTGTAAGATCATAATTCGAAACCTGGTGCATCGCTCACCAAGTAGCCCCGACTCCCTCCTTCCAGCCGATCGGTATCATCGCAGCGGCAACATCATCGACCCCCCTCTCCGTAGCCAGTAAGTTGAATTGGGCGGCCGCGTTTCGGGTATCTAAGACCTCGACCCTTATACCTAAGCTGCTAATATGCCGTCTCAACTCGGGACTTATGGGGCGAATCTCCGGGCCAAGTCCTAGAATTAATAAATCTGCATGATGTGAATCAGCCACATGAGTTCCATGGCTAGTATTTTATCGTGTAAGATTATTACTGACCTGGCCTCGGCCAAATCAGACTTAGTAGGCCAAATGTATCATTGGGCACCTCCCACTGTCCCTTCTTATTCACCAGCCGCTTCTCCCCGCGCGACAGCCACGGCCGCCAGCTGAACGCCTCGCCGCCGACCAGCAGAACTCCTGCGCCGTCGAGGATCCGCGCGCCGCTGTTCAGGTGGAAGCCGTCCGACATGCAGACGTCGATAGAAGTCGAGGGCACGGGCGTGTTGCCCAGCACGTCCAGGGCCCCGAAGTCCGTCGGCGGCGGCTCATCGCCTGCGCTGCGAGGGGCGCTCGTATGGAAATGCGACGCGGAAATTCTGGGGGTCGTTGCAGCTCGGACTGGGTGTCTGCAGGTGTTTGCTGTGGATGATGTGGATAGTCGCAGAGGGCTTGGAGGCGCTTGTCGCAAGGTCGATGCGAATTGCCGGCAGGCGCGTAGTGAAGAAGCCATGGCAGTAGTTTGGAGGGGGTGTGTATTAGCTTCTGGTCATGTATCCCATCGTTTTTCTCTTTTATATGTCGTGAGCGCCGTGGCCCCTTTCTTTCGGCAGAGCTAGAGCTGGAGAGCTTGCGCAGAGAAAAGATACTTACCTGGTATGTACGGAGTAGATTGGAGATTGGACGTCATTATTTCTTGGAGCTTTAGACAGTATATACCGCCCTTCGCACTGTATGGCACTGTACTCTCAGGCACATCCAGAGATTGAATATGATAGGTTTCTTCTTCAGTCATGTAAGGTAGATGATAGCAACTCTTATTACTCATCTTGAGAACTCGAGGTATCTATCACGTTTCTTATTTTATGAGTCTCAGAGTGAATTGACTCCAGGGCGTATACCCATTCCGCTATCTTGACTTGAGTTACGTGACTATACTTCGGTGTTTGTGGTAATTCAAGAGGTCATATGGAATGTTATCATCCAGCTAAGCATTTATTTACGTTGGAATCGTACGGAACTTGTTCCTGCATATGCGAAGGGGAAGTCAAGAGAACCCTCAAATACAAAGGTATTGTAATCACTATGCAAACTTCTTCACGTGCCACAGCTGAGAGCACAAAAGAAAAAGGACGCTTGTGTAGTCCCGATGTCGCATTTATCATTCCGATCATCTAGACCATGAGAAGAAGCCCTAGAAACAGAAGCAGCTTTTTACTAGCCGTTCGCATGAATGCAGACCTGTCCCTCTGAACACCCAAATCAATGAAGGCCGAACCATTCCATCCCGGAGTCACTTTAACGGGTTTATTTCTTCTTTTCAGACTGCTCCTTCAGCACCTTCTTGACGATCTTCTGCTCCTCGATCAGGAAAGCGCGCACGATACGGTCTCGCACGCAGTTGCCGCATCTTGAACCACCGTACGCCCGTTGGACGGTCTTCTTGGGGTGGGAGATCTGGGAGTATTCACGGGGTCGGAGGGCAGGGATCTGTAGGAGAAGGAGAATATTAGTGACGGTTCAGAATACATTTAGATTTGATTAAATCCCCTGCTGATCCTCCCTTATCCAAGCAGAATTTGTCGATATAGATTTCCGAATGGTAGAGGGGTAGGACTTCCAAGATATTTGATCGGATTGTTGATGCGTGCATATGTCAGTCGGTATCGACGTCGGCTATTGATTGAAGACTTCCAATACCCGCTTCTTCCTCCTAAGTCCAACGCGAAGAAAATAAACAGATTCACTTACACCAGGCAGCTTGACGCCACAGTCACCGCATTTCGGAGCAGTTCCTCGCTTCTTGATGTGAAGAGTTCGTAGTTCACCACCGGGAGTCTTGACGACTCTAGTCTTGTTGGAGGTGGTGTTGTAGCTAGAATGAATCAGTTAGCTTGCGGGTGCTCAAAATGCGGCATCTTCAATTTTTGATTGAATAATTCGATCATTGAGGAGACATACGGGTTGCGACGGCGGTAGGTGACTCGGTTGTTGGCCATTGTGACGGTTGTTGCTGGTGGAATGGATTGACTTGTTCCGTTGCAACTTTTTTTTGTGAGGGATCAATTTTGGTGTTTTCGACCGAAAGTTGTGTGGGATGGACCTTTAGCCCGCTTACTTGATCTTACCCAACGGGATCAGCTGAGTGGGGCTACCTTGTTTAGCCACAACGTCCAGCCCCTGGAGCTCTTTCTAGTCACATGACCGTGGCTCGGGCTCACTCCCTTACCTTAGATGCCAAGCATCTAGCGTGCCTATCAAGTGGGTCGTGCAAAACTAGGCTCATAGGAAGTAGGAAAACTTGCCCCCGTCGCTGGTTAAGGCGCCTCAAATCTTTGTCTCATCATCTATTTTCACTTTCAATAAGCCTTTCGCGACGGTTATCGGGGACGTCGCGTCTGACTGTTGAATTCAACCTGCATCATTTTTGTCGAGATTGCTAGGGGTCGACGCCTGTATCAGGCTGCATTCGGCGTCTCTATAATCCTCGCGCGATAGATCGCGCCGCGATACCGCGACGGCATCACGAATCACGAAGCTTCAGTCTCTATTGACTTGAAGATGTCTTCCTACCCACCTCCTCCACCCCCTCCAGGATGGGGGCCACCACCACCGCCTCCTCCTCCTCCAGGTCCTCCCTCCGACTACCTTCCACCGCCGCCTGGAGCACCAGCTCCTCCTCCGCCTGGATACCGGCCTCCGACCGACCCTCAGGTCGCTAAATTTGCACAGAAGAAGAAGGAATGGCTTCGGAACCAGCGAAATCGCTTTGGCGAAAAGCGAAAGGGCGGCTTCGTGGAGACCCAGAAGGCTGATATGCCTCCTGAGCATTTGCGCAAGATTGTCAAGGACATCGGTGATGTCTCCCAAAAGAAATACACGAGTGACAAGCGGAGTTACCTTGGAGCTCTAAAGTTCATGCCGCACGCGGTTATGAAGCTGCTAGAGAACATGCCGATGCCGTGGGAGTCCGCAAGAGAGGTCAAGGTCTTGTACCACGTCAACGGCTGCTTAACGCTCGTAAACGAGATCCCTCGAGTCATCCCACCCGTATTCCACGCGCAATGGGCGACGATGTGGTTGACTATGAGGAAAGAAAAGAGCGATCGACGACTGTTCAAGAGAATGAGATTCCCGCCGTTTGATGATGAAGAACCACCGTTGTCCTGGTCTGAGAATATCGAGGACGTTGAACCTCTGGAGCCAATTCAGATGGAGCTTGATGAGGAAGAAGATAGTGCTGTGTACGAGTGGTTCTATGATCACCGACCTTTGGTTGATACCGAGCACGTCAATGGACCTAGTTACAAGAAGTGGCATCTCTCGTTACCTCAGATGGCTGCTCTTCATCGACTTAGCCGCCCGTTACTAAGCGAAACAGTCGACCAGAATTACTTTTACCTCTTCGACCTGAAGAGTTTTCTTACCGCAAAGGCGCTGAACGTCGCGTTGCCCGGTGGCCCTCGATTTGAGCCTTTGTATAAGGACATTGATCCGAATGATGAGGATTTCGGAGAGTTCAATGCCATCGACAGAATCATTTTCCGTTTCCCGATTCGGACCGAGTACCGAGTCGCTTATCCTTACCTGTATAACTCACTTCCCCGAAGCGTCCAGTTCAACTGGTACTCTCACCCGCAAATCGTGTATACTAAATCCGAAGACCCTAATCTGCCCGCCTTTCACTTCGACCCTATGATCAACCCCATCTCATCGCGTTCCGTTGCACCAAAGAACATCACTGTTAGCCACGAAGACGAAATTTTCGGCCCCGGAAATATTGAAGAGCCGGAGGAGGAAATTTTCGAATTACCAGCCGGCGTTGAACCTTTCCTGGCTGATGAGGATCTTTATACTGAGGATACTTCAGCCGCTATTGCGCTCTGGTGGGCGCCTTTCCCGTTCGATCGTCGATCCGGCCGGATGGTACGCGCTCAGGATGTCCCGCTTGTGAAGCAGTGGTACCTTGAACACTGCCCTCCGAAGCAACCTGTGAAGGTTCGAGTGTCATACCAGAAGCTTCTTAAGACATATGTTCTTAATGAACTTCATAAGAAGAAGCCAAAGGCGCTTAACAGACAGAGTTTGCTAAGGAGTTTGAAGCAAACCAAGTTCTTCCAGCAGACTACCATCGACTGGGTTGAAGCTGGTCTTCAAGTATGTCGGCAGGGGTTCAACATGTTGAATCTTTTGATTCATCGAAAGAATCTCACCTACCTTCATTTGGATTACAACTTTAACCTAAAGCCGGTAAAAACGTTGACGACCAAGGAGCGAAAGAAGTCGCGTTTCGGCAATGCGTTCCATCTCATGCGTGAAATATTGCGCCTGACAAAGTTGATCGTCGACGCGCAAGTCCAATACCGCCTGGGTAACATCGATGCCTTTCAACTTGCGGACGGCATTCTCTATGCTTTCAACCATGTTGGTCAGCTGACTGGTATGTATCGATACAAGTACAAGCTCATGCACCAGATTCGATCTTGCAAGGATCTCAAACATCTTATTTACTACCGGTTCAACAGTGGGCCTGTTGGTAAGGGACCGGGATGCGGCTTCTGGGCGCCAGCATGGCGGGTTTGGCTTTTCTTCATGCGAGGTATCATTCCCCTCCTTGAAAGATGGCTAGGAAACTTGCTGTCTCGTCAGTTCGAGGGTCGTCACAGTAAGGGCGTAGCCAAGACTGTGACTAAGCAGCGTGTTGAATCACATTTCGATCTTGAACTTCGAGCTTCAGTAATGGCCGATCTCATGGATATGATGCCCGAAGGTATCAAGCAGAACAAGGTCAACACCGTCCTTCAACACTTGTCGGAAGCGTGGAGATGCTGGAAGAGTAACATTCCATGGAAAGTACCTGGCCTACCTGCACCTATCGAAAATATCATTCTTCGCTACGTCAAGTCAAAAGCGGATTGGTGGATTTCGGTTGCTCACTACAATCGTGAGCGTATCCGGCGAGGCGCAACTGTCGATAAGACGGTTGCTAAGAAGAATGTTGGTCGGTTGACGCGTCTCTGGCTGAAGGCAGAACAGGAGCGACAACACAACTACATGAAGGATGGTCCCTATGTATCTTCCGAAGAAGCTGTGGCGATCTACACTACGACGGTGCACTGGCTCGAATCTCGAAAGTTCACGCCGATCCCTTTCCCGAGTGTGTCATATAAGCACGACACGAAAATTCTGATCCTTGCTCTTGAAAGACTACGAGAAGCATACTCCGTCAAGGGCCGTCTCAACCAAAGTCAGAGAGAGGAATTAGCGCTGATTGAGCAGGCATATGACAGCCCTGGCACTACGCTAGAACGCATCAAGCGATTCCTTCTTACGCAACGAGCCTTCAAGGAAGTCCAAATCGATATGAATGACAATTACAGCACTATCAACCCCGTCTACGATATCGAGCCCATTGAGAAGATCAGCGATGCCTATCTCGACCAATACCTTTGGTATCAGGCCGATCAGCGACATCTCTTCCCTGCCTGGATTAAACCTTCTGATTCCGAGGTACCGCCTCTGCTTGTTTACAAGTGGGCACAGGGTATCAACAACCTCGAGAAGGTGTGGGAGACTGCCGATGGTGAATGCAACGTAATGATCGAGACAGAACTCTCTAAGGTTTATGAGAAAATCGATCTTACTCTGCTGAACAGACTCCTGAGACTGATTATGGATCACAACCTAGCGGACTACATCAGCTCCAAGAACAACGTGCAGTTGACATACAAGGATATGAACCATGTCAACAGTTATGGTATGATTCGTGGCCTTCAGTTCTCAGGTTTCGTCTTCCAATACTACGGTCTCGTTCTTGACCTCCTGCTCCTTGGCTTGAATCGTGCTAGCGAGATTGCTGGACCGCCATCAAGTCCGAACGACTTCCTTCAGTTCCGTGACCGTGAGACCGAAACCAAGCACCCTATTCGCCTATATACCAGGTACATTGACAAGATTTGGGTCTTCCTCCGATTTTCCGCCGAAGAGTCACGAGATCTCATTCAACGATTCCTTACAGAGCAGCCTGATCCGAACTTTGAAAATGTTATTGGCTACAAGAGTAAGAAGTGCTGGCCCAGGGACTCTCGTATGCGGCTCATGAGACATGATGTCAACCTTGGGAGAGCCGTCTTCTGGGATCTAAAGAATCGTCTCCCCCGATCTGTCACTACGATTGAGTGGGATGATACATTCGCCAGTGTCTACAGTCGCGACAACCCGAACCTGCTCTTCTCTATGTGTGGATTTGAGGTTCGCATACTGCCGAAGATCAGAAACCAAAATGACGAGTTTCCTATCAAGGATAGTGTGTGGTCACTCGTGGACAATACCACTAAAGAAAGAACCGCGCACGCCTTCCTACAAGTCACGGAGGAAGATATCCAAAAGTTTAACAACAGGATTCGTCAAATTCTCATGTCTTCGGGATCAACAACATTCACCAAGATTGCCAACAAATGGAACACAGCTCTCATTGCACTCTTCACCTACTACAGAGAGGCTGCTGTTTCAACGGTCAATTTGCTTGATACCATTGTGAAGTGTGAGACCAAGATTCAGACTCGAGTAAAGATTGGTCTCAACTCAAAGATGCCATCGCGTTTCCCTCCTGCCGTTTTCTATACACCCAAGGAACTGGGTGGTCTTGGAATGATTTCTGGCTCGCACATTTTGATTCCCGCCAGCGACAAACGATTTTCGAAACAAACTGACGTTGGAGTCAGTCATTACAGAGCTGGTATGACGCACGACGAAGAGACTCTGATCCCTAACATTTTCCGTTACATCATCCCGTGGGAAGCCGAATTCATCGACTCGCAGAGAGTCTGGACCGAATACTCGCAGAAGCGACTAGAAGCCAACCAGCAAAACAGACGTCTAACGCTCGAAGATTTGGAGGACAGCTGGGATCGCGGGTTGCCTCGTATCAACACTCTATTCCAGAAGGACCGGAGCACGCTGAGCTTCGACAAGGGTTTCCGAACGCGAAGCGAGTTCAAGATCTATCAGCTAATGAAGAGCAACCCGTTCTGGTGGACAAGTCAGAGGCACGATGGAAAGCTGTGGAACCTCAACGCTTACCGCACGGATGTTATTCAGGCCCTGGGCGGTGTGGAAACGATTCTCGAGCATACACTCTTCAAGGCAACCGGTTTCCCGTCTTGGGAAGGTCTTTTCTGGGAAAGGGCCAGCGGTTTTGAGGTATATAAGATTTTCTTACTTCCCCTTTCCCTCCAAGTTCATCCAACTAACAATCACGATCATATAGGAATCAATGAAATTCAAGAAGTTGACCAACGCGCAACGATCTGGTTTGAACCAAATTCCTAACCGTCGATTCACTCTTTGGTGGTCACCTACCATTAACCGAGCAAACGTCTATGTCGGTTTCCAAGTCCAGCTCGATTTAACAGGTATCTTCTTGCACGGCAAGATTCCTACTTTGAAGATCTCTCTTATCCAGATATTCCGTGCACATTTGTGGCAGAAGATCCACGAATCTGTGGTTATGGATTTCTGCCAGGTGTTCGATCAAGAATTGGAATCGCTTGGAATTGAGACAGTGCAGAAAGAAACTATCCATCCTCGAAAGTCGTACAAGATGAACAGCTCCTGTGCCGATATCCTGCTTTTCGCCAGCAACAAATGGAACGTCACGCGACCATCGCTTTTATATGATACCAAGGACACGATTGAGCCTACAACAACCAACAAATTCTGGCTCGATATCCAACTCCGGTATGGTGACTACGATTCTCACGATATTGAGCGTTACACTCGCGCCAAGTACTTGGATTACACTCAAGACAGCATGAGTATTTACCCTTCAGCAACAGGTTTGATGATTGGTATCGATCTGGCCTATAACCTCTACTCTGCCTATGGACAGTACTTCCCCGGTCTCAAGGTCCTCGTGCAGCAGGCTATGGCTAAAATAATGAAGGCTAACCCGGCGCTTTACGTCCTACGTGAGCGTATCAGGAAGGGTCTTCAACTATATGCTTCAGAAAGTAACCAGGAGTTCCTAAACTCTCAAAATTACTCCGAGTTATTCAGTAACCAGACCAAGCTTTTCATCGACGATACCAACGTGTATCGTGTCACCATCCATAAGACCTTTGAGGGCAATTTGACCACAAAGCCAATCAACGGAGCAATTTTCATCTTTAACCCTCGAACCGGTCAATTGTTCCTTAAGATCATCCACACCAGTGTCTGGGCGGGACAGAAACGCTTAGGACAGCTAGCCAAGTGGAAGACAGCCGAAGAAGTTGCAGCGCTTATCCGATCTCTACCCGTGGAAGAACAGCCGAAGGAGCTCATTGTTACTCGTAAGGGTCTGCTAGATCCTCTCGAAGTTCACCTGTTAGACTTCCCGAACATTTCGATCCGAGCTTCAGAGTTGCAATTGCCCTTCCAAGCGGCAATGAAGGTTGAAAAACTTGGTGATATGATTCTCCGTGCCACGGAGCCTCAGATGGTTCTCTTCAATCTCTATGACGAATGGCTCAAGAGTATTTCCTCGTACACGGCGTTTTCACGATTAGTACTCATACTTCGTGCTCTTCACGTCAATCCTGATAAGACGAAGCTCATCCTTCGCCCCGATAAGACCGTCATCACCCAAATGCACCACATCTGGCCCACGCTATCAGACGAAGATTGGATCAAGGTTGAAACGCAATTGCGAGATTTGATTCTGCACGACTATGGAAAGAAGAACAATGTCAACGTCTCCAGTTTGACCAGCAGCGAAGTCCGAGACATTATCTTGGGTATGGAAATCTCTGCGCCTTCAATGCAACGGCAGCAGGCTGCAGAGATTGAGAAGCAGCAAGAGGAACAACAGCAGATTACTGCCGTTACCACCAAGACGCAAAACGTTCATGGTGAAGAAATTATTGTTACCACAACTTCGAAATTCGAGCAACAGACCTTTGCCTCCAAGACGGAATGGCGTACGAGAGCGATTGCCACATCGAACTTGCGAACTCGATCCAACAATATATACGTATCATCCGTGGATAACGATTTGGATGACGTCACTTATGTCATGCCCAACAATATCCTAAAGAAATTCATTACCATTGCCGATCTGCGGGTGCAAATTGTCGGATACCTATACGGTGTCTCAGCTCCAGACAACGATCAGGTCAAGGAGATTCGTTGCATTGTGATGGTGCCCCAGATCGGTAACCTGCGCTACGCCCAGATTCCTCAGCAGCTACCACAGCATGAATATCTCTCAGACCTGGAGCCCCTCGGTGTGATCCACACCATGGCTGGAAACGAGTTACCTTACATGTCGGCAGTCGATGTCACGGCGCATTCTCAGCTTCTGAACAGTCATCCAAACCTGGATAAGGCAAAGACTGTAATGATCGACGTCTCCTTCACTCCCGGGTCAGTCTCTCTATCAGCCTGGGGATTGACTCCAGCCGGTTTCAAGTGGGGTGTCGACAACAGAGACATGGGCAGCGACTCGCCGGCAGGATTTACAACGTCTATGGGTATCAAGCGGAAGCTTCTCCTCAGCCCACGGTACCGAGGTTTCTTCCTCGTCCCGGAGAACGGCAGGTGGAATTACAACTTCATGGGTAGCAGCTTCATCGGCCTGGAGAAGAAGCCGGTGCACGTCAAACTCGACACGCCCGTTCCCTTCTACAGCGATCTGCACCGCCCGGACCACTTCAAGGACTTTGCGGAATTGGAGGATGTCGGCGTGGATAGGAGCGACAACTTCGCTTAAGAGAACTCGGTGATATGCGTTTGAGGGGTGGGGGCTTGATCGCCGTTCAGAAGCTCCAAGATGACTTGGTCAACGGGGGGAGGGGGTTTTGTGGTGGAATGAAATCAATGCATAAGAAAGGTATTTCCAGAATAGACGAGGTGGTATCCTCTCTAGTATCCTCTCTAGGACTTTGGCCGTATCTGCTGGGCGTTTTTGGGCAAAAATGGAAAGGGGGGGGGTGGCCGAGGCTTACGTCGTCCCCGGTTCCGAATGCATTTATTTGTATTTTCATAATTGTAACTTTGAAAGAAGCATGGGGGTGATGCTGCAGCTGTGCCGTTTTTTATTCGGTACGTACCGCATTACTGTAATATATCAACTACCAAATAAGATGTATACGAAAGAATGTGATAATACCCCCGCAACCATGGCCTCGGAACCGAAGGTACGTGATCACCATATTCCGCATTGCGATATAATGTTTTAATTTGCATGTTTAATCTACCTACCTACCTGTACGGTTATTTTAATAAAAAGCTTGGACCCCCCATCTTTCTATCATGATACTACCAAATACTACTCTGCCGAGAAATACTCGCGTCCACCCCGTCCGTCAATTATCAAATGAGGCGAATGTGGAGCAGAAATCCTCAAGGCTGATGGGTTCGCGACGATTTTGACAGGTCGCCCACCACCGAAGCGTCGATCGGGATTATACCTGGTTCCCCCATGTCATATGTAACTTTCTTTTTCTTTTTTTCCCTGTCTAACATATCTTTATCTTTTTTTACCCTCGCCAGCAAGCAGGGCTCTGGCGATGCCTTTATTTAGCTCGGAGCTAGCGAACCCAGATGGGGCATGTAGATGCGGCGCAAAAAAAAAAAAAAAAAAAAAAAAAAAAAAAAAAAAAAAGAGACCCTAGAGGTTGGCGTTATGGTCTCCCTGGACCTGGGTAAGACACGCAGATAGGTACATGTCACTGTGCTAGGGCATGCAAGGCAACTTTGCATGAAGCTATCTTATGTACCTACCTAGGTACCCAACCTATCAAAAGATTCGGCAAGACTAGGTAGGGGGGAAAAAAAGCAAAAGAAGACTAAGGTCTTCGATCGCTGCCCAATCTCGTGCGCCCGTTGTCAGCGGGCTAAGCGGGACGACATGTAGGTAGGCAACCTAGAGCGAATCAATGCTCTGAGAACTTCGAAATCCTCTGCTCTGGGCACGTTCACGTTGGTAGTCTGGCGAAAGGGCTAGCTAGCGCGGGATGAGCACATACACACCCATCAGGTTTGACAGTTCAGCGGGAAGCAGGGGACGTGGGGGATTTAGGTCTGCATGGGAATGGGAAGGGAACCGTGGAACAAGACGCATTGTTGGAGATTTACCTACAACCCGTTCATCATCACCAGACTTCTGTTAAGATGATATGTAACTAGATTCATAAGGGTCGAGATGAAATCATCGTAGCTTTAGGAAGGAGCTTAGGTCACCAGTGGTGCCGAAGTAATGGCGCGGCCGAAATGGGATACGGGTTACGCCTAATTTGTATAGCTAGGTAGGATGTAAGCAAGTAAATTGCCCATGTTTATGCGTTCATGCGTTTGTGCGGTGTACGCTGCGTGGGTTCACCCGCGCTGCGTAGATCAGGTTAGATCTTGTCCGAGGGGCGGAATGTCATAAAAATATAAAAAATAAAAAAATAAAAAGTATTCGATCCGTTGCTCGTGTCGGAGGGATATTCACGGTTGTACCCATCATGCGTGAAGGCGGTTCTGGGGAAAGCTATTTGGGTGGGTGATTGACATGAATTGGCGATTTCGTACAGTATCTAAGCGGATCTCTGGGCGGACAAGGGTCGCTGAACGTTGCGGAGATTTTCTCGGCCACCATCCAGGCTGCCAGGGCCATGTCTTGGATGTAGGTACTCTGTACATTAGGTATGTAGTACATTCCTCGAGTGCTGCAGTAACGAGGGTCTTTCCCCACCTCGACCTGTCAAGGAGCTTTCCCCAGTAACCTAGGATGTGCATTATCGACAGGGTTGAATTCGGTATGCAACGCGATGGAGTGAGGCTGACCTTTTTTGCGCCGCGATATGTCATCCTCCACCCTCGACGGTAACATGAGCCCAGTCGGTTTCTGTCAAAAGTTTTACAATAACGCGTAGATCTACGCCCCACCTTCAAAGGGTGGATTGTATTCCGTAGGGTGTGCGCACTGACTTCAAAGTTCCAAGTTCACCCTGCCTGCTTGCTACCTAGCTTAGGTGTCTGGGTGTTAAGGAATTTCCCGCTTGGAATTGGAGGGTGCTGATTCCGAACAACCATTAAGCTTAATATTTTGACATATTAGGGTGAACAATGCGCGACGCATTTAGATCTCCCGAGAAGACGCCAAGTCCTCGTCTCACGCGAAAAAAAAGAGGCCATCCCAATCCAAAACTCAACCGCAGAGCTCCAGGTGAAGGAGGTAAGGTTCCAGCTGGTGCGGGGCTTGAAACGGTCCGAAACATTCAGGAGAGAGAAAGACGGAGGTCATGACGTCTCATGCATGGGAAAACAATAACGACGTTCGTAAAATATACTTATTGTAGAGACGAGATGATCTCACTTCAATTTGATGCGCATCTCAAGTGCTCGAGTTTGAAAAGGGTTTCTTTAGGATGGCCATCCGATGTTGAGATGGCCGGCTGCGCAGATTAGGAGATTCGGATGTCGGCGGGAGCATCTTGCATGCGTCACAAAATACAAAAGCATTGATGAGCAATGCCGCTTCTGTATAAGAAAAGCAAAGCAATGCTTTTGGGCCGCGGTGTAAGCGCTTAGATCGACAGGTGCTTATGGGTGAAGACGATACCAACGAAGCAGCCCCGGCTTTCACGAGAGGCGCCACGAATGCTACGCCGCAGCTCAGTACCTACATAGTAGCAGACCTGGAACTCATCCGAGCTTTGACATGGCTGCATCGTACCTGGAGAACACGCAGCGGACGAAGCGGGCATTCGGGCATTGCAATGGGCTGCAGCGGTCCACCCAGGAGTTCGGACGCAGGGGTGACGGGTGGACAAGGGCATTTACTAAACAGAATGCTTCTAGAAGAAAAGTGTCAAGAGGGCCGAAATTGACAATGCACTCACGATGAACATCGAGCCAATGAAATCTCGTCACTTAGAGAGACGGAAATAAGTATGGTCGCATGCTGCGCTGGTTAGGTGCCTTGCTATATTCTCGTCAATGCAAGTTGTAAGTGGACAAGACGGAAAAGGGGACGATGAGCATTCCCTCGAGGAAGGTGAACACAAAATCACAAGCTCTATTCGAGTCCTCGCTTCGAATACATTTCTAGAAACACAAAAATGTCGTATGACCTCAGACAAGAGAAACGGGTTGATGGGTACAGGTACCTAGGTAGGTAAGGGTGGTGAAGCTGAGGGGTGCACTAACCTGGTTCTCTTCAGATCTCTTCAGACGAGAGAACGAAGGTCGACGTTATGTGAGGTATGCGCCGGGCAAGGTAAGTGACCACGATGGGTAGTGGGTAGCTTGTCGAATAATGACCGGTCGTATCTAATTATAGCATAATACTGTAGATTACCCCGTACTACTCGTACTACTCGTACCTGGCCTCATGTAGGTAAGGTCGACCACGGGATTCACTAACGGGGTCTACTAACGGGGTCTACCACCGGCGACCTGCCGGTAAGGGCCAAGGTAAGGTTTAGTTTAGACATTGTCTACCTATCGCCTACTCAGATCGCTCGCAGCTTCCGATCTTGCATAGAGCTCCCGTCTTTCTTTATTACATCTATCTCTTCGTCTTTCCTTGGCCGCAATTCTAACATTTGCTCTCCTTCACAACTTTCCTCAATGCGATCCACCGATCCGACCCAAAACGTCATTCGAAATTCCAAAAATCGCTAGTACCAAGACGAGACGTTCTTGGTGGCTCAGCTCGTCTGAAACACCCCTGGTCAGTGGTCACGCCCTAGAAGCAATTTCCATGCTTCTAGAAGCCGACATGATGGCCAAATTGCATAATTGATGTTTTGATTGCTTGGACGCATTGAAACACGTTTCGTTCATGCGAGAGCTCCGTTCCTCGAAAGCTCCCTTTCTTTCAGCTCTACCATGGGACCATAGCTCCCAGTCCCACACTCTATTGGACTTCCCATCTTGCCGCATTGAATCGCGCAATATTACGATGCCCTGAGCCGGGATCCGAAGACTTGGGACCACCTGTCCCCCATCTCCGGTCCACGGTCCATCTACTAACCTAGCATACTACGCTGTTCAATTTTGAGATTAACGATACAATGACGACTCTGGGTCGCTTGCCACGTACAGTCAGCACAGCTAGTACATCCAACCGCGAAGAGAATGTCACCAGCGAAGCTAGCTCAATCCATGGGGGGGCCCTGGACGACTATCCTGCCAAGTGGTCCCCCAGCCCCGTCTCTCCCGCCTCGTCATCCAAGCATTCATCGTCATGGTCTCCCGAAACGTACCTTGAGTGCAGCTAATCTCTGTTGGTCATGTCTGTTGCGCCTCTCTATCTCGTCGTTACCCCTTCCCCTTCTGGAATACTACGGTGTAACCCCTAGCTATCCCAGCAATCGTTCGACAGATTTGCTTACATGTGAACTAGGTTTCAGTGACGGTTAGGTGTTGTGGCGACTGGCTACCTACTGTTGAACGCGGCTGCGCTGCCAGAGATTGTCTGGCCTAAAGCTCTCCGTTAGCGGTTTTAGTGCCCTGTTTCCCTTGTTTTTTACTCGGCAATCTACTATGTATTCAGCGCGTTCTGTGGCTACTTACAAACCTTGCCAATTCCGCTGGCCCTATGGCGTGTCAAGGATCAAAGCTCATTATAGCCACCCCGGCTCTCATATATCCCCTCCAAGCGGGCGAGGGAGACAGTGATCCATTCCTTTCCAACTGTCCCAGCAGCCCAGCATGGGCGCACCACCCATTCA
The DNA here is from genome assembly GCA_022495205.1 of Hypoxylon sp. FL1150. Lineage (NCBI taxonomy): Eukaryota > Fungi > Ascomycota > Sordariomycetes > Xylariales > Hypoxylaceae > Hypoxylon > Hypoxylon sp. FL1150. The sequence continues at coordinate 343,128 of MU376167.1, forward strand.
CGTACCGTATACCCAGTCAACCGGCATTCTCACCCTCCAGGGATTGCCAGTGCCTTGGCTTGCCTGGGTGAAAAAAGCTCGACCAGGGAACCTTCTGTCGTGAGTCTGGGTACGGCCCACCTCGATTATTCGCTTGTCATGCTCTACAGGCACTGCCCAACTGCCTGGTAGGGTCCGTTTCAGCTTTTTTATTTTTTCTGCATTCGGCTGTCTCGTTTTGTATTCTTCTATGCGTTTTCCACAGACGTTCCCTCGCTTTAGATAACCTCAACCTTTAATCATCTAGTTTAGGGAATAGCTCGTCAGCCAGGGGTCCTGAAAGTCATCTGTACTTGGTCACTCTCCAAGTGACTTTGCAAGTACCTCGCCTGTTGCGGGCTATCGCTGCCCCAGTTGCATCATAACCTCCGGCTGGGGTATCTTCTATATCCGGCAAGCTGACCATGGCATAAGATCACCAAATTATGCTACCGTCATCGCCGGTCGAGGTAACCGAATCTCCACACCCGTTCAGGAACGATACTTGTCTTGCACATGGCAAATCAGGTCAAGTGCTTTAACCTGTGGATGAAAAGAGAGGTAGTCTAGGCTGTCAAAGGTACTTTCGGGTCGTTCCCAAGCTCGTCCCTGCCTGGACAGAAACGAGAAAGAATATCAGACGATATAATGCATCCCTTGCCCGCTCTTAATCATTTTCTATTTTGACGTTTTGTCACCATATAACAGACGAGCTAAGGAATCCAAGAAAAAGGACGGCTCCCCCATACTCGACAGGCCTAGGTGGCAATGAGCTGTCAAAGACCTTAACTGCGGGCTGTCCCGAACTTGATTTTTTTATTCCTCTTGGCTTACGGGAATTCGCCGCTCTGCAAGACGATCTCACCTTGACACCACATAATCCTACAACATCCCGCATCTGACACAAGCTCACCAACGACTACCACTGCAATCAGTACATGTTCGTGGCTGCTGAGCTAGTAAGTGCTCGGCCTACTAATTTCTCAACCACAAACCACCAAGACGGGCATCATCATCGATACTACGCGCGAGACACTCACTCCCACTTCGCATTCACCTGCGCCGCAGCAGCCCCGAGGGGCTCCAGTCCATCAAATTCTTTCCATACAGACTCCGGCGACCGTCCAGAGCGGTTCGCTCTGGCGGAACCCATGTATCGAAGGCACACTGGCGGGCAACTATCGAGTAGGGCCGGACTACAATGTCGATTACTCCCCACAAGAGTCGCATCCGGGCGAGCAGAGCCAAACTCCACACGCATACGACACACATCACCACCGAGGAAATCCAATGCAGCACGCAGGACACGGGAGCTTACATGAACAGACACAATCGCACTCTCATCACAACATGTCGCAGCATCACCCCGCCCACCACCACCAGATCCTGATGGACCCGGCGCATCATCTCGGCGGCCACCCGGCGGCTCGACACATGAGCCACCAACCTTCGCACTATGGTCCGACAGCGTCGCCTCACGGTGTCGTTGGGCCGCCGCTATATCCGGCCATGACGCCCACCCAGCCTCACAGCGCCGGGTCGAAACGCAGCCGCCCGGACGACCTCGACTTATCTGTTCCGGGTATGTCTGAACTCGAGCAAGGCGATCTCGATATGCAGCAGTCCATGGGCGCCGCATACGCACAAGCCGCCGGCGCAGCTCCAACTCACCACCACCATCGCCTTCCGGATCAAGGTCCGCCTTCGAAGATGATGAGACGCGAGGGCGACGGCAGCATGGGGACCGCAGGAGGTGGCGCCCCGAGTGTGGTGGGACAAGCTGGAATGCCGCCACCGGCACCGAGGCCGAGGGGCCCCAAATTAAAATTCACACCGGAAGACGATGCGCTTCTAATCGATCTGAAGGAAAACAAAAGCTTGACATGGAAACAGATCGCCGACTTCTTCCCCGGACGTTCATCGGGTACACTTCAGGTCCGTTATTGTACGAAGCTCAAGGCAAAGACGACCCAATGGACAGACGAGACGGTAAGTTTTGGCCATGGCCGAGGCCCACAACTTCTTCAGGCTCCTCCCCGGGACACAGCCGTTAATACAAGAACCTACAGGATCAAAAGCTTCGAACGGCACTTCAAGACTACGAGAACGAGAAATGGCGCTTCGTGTCCAATAAAGTTGGTCCCGGTTTCACGCCCCAGGCATGCCGAGATCGCGCTACGGAACTGATGGGAGGAGAAGTCGTCGGGGAAGTTTCTGGAGTAGAAGTTGAGGAGGAAAACTTATAGCAATCAGCGTCTCCGCCAGGGGTGTCGGCTCCTGGATCTGGAGACACCATCTATCCTCAACAGCTGCAAGGTTGAGCAGCTAGCAGAATAACATATGACCGTCGACGCATGAGGGGCGAAGGCGGCACGCGAGCGCACGACTACAAATACCTATCGAGTTGCCAGGCTATCTACGGCCAATTACCGGGGGACGTTGGGCTAATAATCATGAACGTTGTCTTTTCACGGCCGCGATGACGAACTCGGGAGAAGTATTATTCTCCTTATGACCTACCACTACGTTCACGAAACCACCGATTAATCACTTGCGACACACCAGACGGCACAGCACTTTTCCTAACTCCTGCTATCACATCACCAAGCGATAATATTTTGTACAACAATAGTAATGGGCCGAAGTCTTTACCCGAGGTGGGTATTTTAATACTGGAGATACCAAAAGAAGAACTACGACGTTCATGCCGTCTACTGCTACCACTACTCGTAATATTGATCATTTATTTTGACGACACAAAAATCTTAGAGGTTTTACGGAGGAAGGGGAAAGGGGCGATTCAAGGGGCGGGGGAACAATGTCTTGAGGCTTTTGAATACTAAAGTCAATACACTCACACACACAACGCGCCTACTCTCCTCTCCTCTTTCTATCTTCATTCTCTCCCTCTAACTGCCTACGATTCTAACTACGCGCTATCGGTTAGAGGAGAGCGAGAAAACCGCAATGAAAAGTTATCAACGTTGACCGCAACTTTGCAATGGGATTTAGTAAAGACGGGGTAACTTGTGACGGAAAACTCGGCAGCAGAGAGATACCCCGGACGAAGCATATGAGAAGGCTGGAAGAGGAACATGATTATTTATTGCCGTGCATTTGGGGAGGCACGAAACCTACCTACCTAGGCAAGCTAGGTTCGTTACGTTTCGATGGTCGAAAGAAGCGCGGAGCGAGCCGGAGGAACCTGGGAAATTTCGTCGAGAAAAGAAGAGCTGATGTGCTTCCTAGGCACGAGGCTAGGAGCAGAAGAAACTCCTGGATTAGGGAGAGGAAGGAGGACGGACTGCGGGGTCCAAAATAGCCCGGAGAAAGAAGCGACACATCCGTATACGATATTTCACGACTTACTAGCCTACCTAATTTACTTACTATATTACTAATAATTGCTATTTAGTTACTTTTCTTGTATTTATTTTTTTCTTCCTATTTTCGCAGGTCGCCTTCGCGTTCGCGTTCAGAATAGACGACGTGTAACGTACCCGCTGACATGTGGTGGTGGTGTCGTTTATTCTTAAACTCAATAAGGCGTGTAATTTGGTACATATATCTCGTGTTACATATTATGACAAGCTTACTGGGGAGCTACTATATACCTATGCCATCAAGTCCCGTAATAGTACCGATAAGGATTCCTCCCAATCTTTTTGTTGTTTGTTGTTATTGTCCAACCTGTTTGTGAGGGTATATGGTATATGATACCAGCCACTTATTTGTGGTGCGCATACGGGGTTACCTACCCCCCTCTCCCTAGAACCCTTGGGCGTTGAAACATCCAACGTGTGTGCGCTGTGGCTCCTCTCTCCTTCTGACCTCCGACCTCTGTCTGACCTTACTCCTAACTCCACATGAACAGAACGAAAAACGGCTGATGCTGATAGATGCCTAACCTAACCGTTTAGATTAGGTATGTGCGTGAATATCAGAACGTGGGTACATGCCAAAACGGCTCATGTACCAGGAGGCTTGCGGGCGCGCATGCGTGCGCTAAGACTAGGACACGCAACCACTATAGGTACCTACCTAAGGTTAGAAGGATGTGTGTATGTGTGTATGTGTGTGTTATGCCTGTGGGCGGAGCGGAAAAGCAAGGCGGCGCGTGCCTTTCCCGCCAGAGCCCAATGCAGAAGATCATGTAGGTTAGCCTCGAGTTTGTTGTTTCAAAAATTCGAGCAGACTTCGAGTAGTTACAGCACGCATGTGGGTGAACATGGCCTGGTCCCTCCTCAGTAGGTATTCACCGCTTCACTCCGGCATATCACGCACGTAGTGATGCGGGAGGACGTTTGGTTTAGCTTGGTTTCTTTTCTTGCATTTCCTTCTGTTCGCAACAGTACATACCCACCTCCTATCCTAGCTCGTAGGGCGAGGAGTTCTCCGTTAGGTACCTGATAATCCATATCAGTAACACACACCACGGTATAATATAGGCAAGCAAGCAGGCAAGCTAGCGGTAGGGACAAGCTGGCAGGGAGTGAAACGTGCAGAACATGCCAAACAAGACCGCTAGGTTAGGTACCACGTTCTTTGATCTGGGAACTTGGATCTACAGTACCCTTCGAGCTGCACGCTAATCACGCCGGCTCTTGTTGCTTCTGGGGGGGAATGGTTCCGAGGTTCGCCACCGCAGCACCGGATTGGCCCCTGGGGCTAGGTGGCTGCTAGGTTGTTAATTTTTTTTCTGCTGTGCGTCTGTGTGCTGCGTGCGTGGTGTGTGGTGTGTGCGCTGTCATTGTCACATATAGCACGGCTGCGATATAACCCTTCCCACCTCCAGGTTTCTCGCGATGCTCTGCTCCCCTCCAATCGTTTCCAGACTTTGGTTTTCGGCTAGCCCCTGGCGCAACGATATGCGGAGGGTCGTGGAGTATCAGGGAGCCATCGAATAGAGTACACGCCGTTGGCTGAAACCGTTCGCATGCGTGGTCTCATGTAGATTCGAACTATCAACCACTCACGCGTACGAACGGCCTGGCGGAAGAGTTCTCTCACATAAACCGCCGAGACACAATTCGATCGCTCTCCTCAACCTTCTTCTCCGAGAGGGGTATATCTCTCGTTTACGCCATAGAAAAAAAAGCACACTTTGCGGACCTTTCGTTAGTAGTACTACCTTTCACCATCTAGAATCAACGCGGCCGTCACGGCCATATATCACCCCGTAATCACGGTTGCTGTGCCCCAGACTAACGCGGTTCCATCAACAGGAATACGGCCGGGATACCCTGATCTAGGATTCCGGCCGAGGGTCTGGGTCTAGTCAGGTAGTGACAAGTCTGCAAGCTGCTGCTTGCGAGAAGACGCAGCAGGAGACGTTTTGCGGTGAGAAGACAACACCTGTTTGCATGCGGCACCACCTTTTCCTTGCACGTTGGCAAAATCATCGAGATATCTTATTCAATGTCCCCTTGTCATACCCGAGTTGAATCCGTGCGCCGCCTTCATGCTTACTCTGACATCCACGTGGTCTTGTAGAGATGAGTTCGGCTTACGAATATTCGACGTTGAGCTTCTTACAGTATTAGCCCACAACTCCGTTTGGGGTAAATAACGATATCCAAAAAAGCCATCTCGGGAAAAGAAACGGTACCATATATACTGTCGGGTGGTTTCAGAGGTGGGTTACCTGGGTTATTCTAACCATAACAATGGGAAAGAGAATATGAGACTTTTCAGTATTCTTCGCTGAGCCTTGCGCTTAATGTGCTGTTTACTCTTCGGTCGATAGTCGTCCGTTGAGTCTACGGCCGGAAACATCATAGCTAAGGAGGCTAGAAAGCACATTGGCTTCCCGGATTCCTCCTATCCTTGTTATGGTTACAAGATCTCCAAGGTGTCTTCTGGTGCATTAGTGCAGCAAACCAAGACGAGACGGATGGCTGGTTTACTCGTTACGCACCGTTCCGCCATCCTAGCCCAGAAATTGCTCTCGAAGCGAAAGCTGACGTGGTTCTGCAAGGCGCAAAAGTTACCGTAGTCCAGATGTTCTTTCCGGCGGTGTGGGATCTTGTTTCAACTGCCGCCGGCCTCACAGTGAGGGGGCCGGACCCCCTGTTGCTGCAGCTGTAAGAAAATCATTCGCACATTAGGGGATTTTTGCTGCACGAAGGCTATCTGCAGTGGAGGGCTGGCTTAGCTGGCTGGATGGCCTAGCCCAGCCAGCCCTCGGCAATGCAGGCTGCAGCACACTTCCGGAATGTTAATTGACCGTCACCACCGGCATTATCTAATTCACGAGATAGAGGCGTTTCAAATGTGATAGAAATCCGATATGGTAGTAGCGCACAGCAGATTCCCGATCGATCCGGATCTCATATGCCACATAGCGGAACACGGAAAGCCCTGGCTAACACGGCGTGGTAAACAACCTTCAAGGCCTAAAACATAAAAGATAAAAATCATATCCCGATGTGTGATCGGCTTGAGTGAGTTAGACCGAGCCTATGATGGCGCTCCTAGACTGCTTCATGCGCAATTTGTAATCAATGGTAAAGTACTATCACTATCAATGATAGCTCCAACTCGGAGAGCTTCTCGGCTTAAAACAACTTTCTGTGCGTGATAATGCGGTGAGTTTAAGTAACTAATCTTAGCTCCTTTGCCTAGGTAGGTACCTACCTCTTACCTGGATACCTAAGGTAGACTTTGCTGCAAGATCTCAAGCGAGTTGAGGCTGAAAGGAGGATCTTCCGATGAGGCCTTCTGCCTCTGATTGGAGGACCATTTGCCAGGCAATTCTTAGGATCTTTCCGGCTTGCCATAGAGAGAGCAACTTTCAACGTTCCATCTCCTCAGCTCGAACATCCGTTCTCCTTCTCTAGGTAAGAAGGCCTCAATTCGAAGCATCATCTTATGCTTACGAGACCAGAAAAAAGTTGCTTCATGTATCCGCTTAGTGTGCGCGGCCAATCGGAGATTTCTGTTTGACATCGCCATATGCGAGGCCCCGAATTTGTCGGCACAGTACCCGGATCGGATCATCGCGATAGTTCGCAAGCAAGCCAATTCAATTATGACTTGCCGCCGTGCATACCGGAAATTGTCGACAGGGCAACATAGGTGAGTCTGATTAGATTGGTGAAGATAATGGTGTCGCAAAGAGCCAGTTTCGCAGACACTCCCGGCGTCTGTAATCTACATAGTAGTCACACTGTCCTGCGATCTCTAGTGGAAGTGAGAGACGCTGGTGATATGTCAGGTAAGCTTCGGCTCTAGGACGGGGACTTTTCCGATGCTGTTATAGCATACGTCAAGAAGGTCTGAGCTTTTTTTTTTTTTTTTTTTTTTTTTTTTTTTTTTTTTAGGAGGCTACAAGAACATCAGCTCGAAGAAGTATGTGTTCTACCACATAATAGCCAGCCTCTACATGGTATTAAGAGGTACGGAAATAATTAGGGTAATTTTGAAATGTTGCTGTCGCCTGATTCATATTTGTTCAAAGGTGTTCATCTTTGACCCGATAATGACCTGAAGTGTCGAACCATGTTCGCGCACTGCAAATCAGGGCATCAGACCAAATCAAGCTGTGATGGATGGATCGGCTACCTGGAACGCATTAGTTCTTGTCAGGCTGCAGAGTCCCTTTTAGATTCTTGAGGCCCGATGAACGCTAAGGGGAGATTTGCCAGGCGAGACAAGCCGCCTAGGGGCTCTGTAGGCTTACAGCAGTCCTGGTTGGAGGTGCAGGTCAGACGATCTTGGAACGTTTGCAATGGCAGTGTTGTGGGGGGTAATAGTAGGCGTGTTAAGGGGTGATTCGACCCTGTCGTCGACCCCTATATCGTTCTTGTATTAATGAACCGCCACGCCTCACTCCTTCCCAATCCTCACACGAGAGCAGGCTAGTTTTGACAGGCTGCAGCCGGACCAGGACACCCGGCTCCATGAAAGGCCCTCGGAACCATGCCTCCCTAGATGACCTGCAGATGGTGAGAGAATTCTCAACGTGAGATAGCCACCAGTCGTTGGGAGGAGGAGAAGGGTTGTAGCTGCAAGAGAACAAATGCGTAATCCTAATTCGTTCCGATCATCATACGGTGAGGAGGTCGGTACGCTATTGACACGCATTGATGGCCACCTAGGGGTAGATTCTGGGTAGTTAGACGGATGGCCAGTCAGTCGGTCATCCGCGATGTGACTCTAGACGGCGACGCGAGAGGCTTGGTATGTTCTGGGTGTGTGAGGAAAAGACGAATGAAAAGAAGTTCAGGTTTCGTTATCAGCCTATGCTTTACGAGACGCACCGTTCTGGCATACAGGGAAGTGATACGCTCTTTTGAATTAGCCCGAAGTCTGGTTTGTCCGTACCTACCTACCTAACCTAGGAATCTATGCGATTTGCGGGCACGTATTCCGTATACCCCCTATATCCATGACCGGTACTGTACCCGAACCGGAGAAAGACAACTGAATATCCATGAAGCTTGCGCACAATCCACATTGCGTATTTTACAAATATCTTTCTCTAATAGATACCATTAGCTTTGGGAGATTTCAAAATAGTATTTACAAGTTAGATAAGAAAATTTCGAGGCATTATGTAATTATGAGCCTGATAAGAGCCTTGGGGATACATGTGAAATGGGAGGTATGGAGTATTTCTTCACATGTGTTAGCATATCAGAATACTTACAATTCTTTCACGTAAATAAGTTAAGTGTTTTTAAAAACTAGCATGCAGAAATATATATAATCCTACTTGATAAAATACCTAGGTTACTGATTATGTGCCACGCTAGAGATTCCAGTGATGCACCGATGCACACTCAACCGACAGTTACAATGATTGCAATCGGCTAATGTTATTCATCGGTCAGAGCAGGCCTGGTCATTTTGTTGAAGGAATAGAATTTACGGAGGACGTTTTTTAGTGTCACGGATGTCTTAGATCTCCTGTATGGTTAGCATGGTATCATAATTACCTGGAGTTCTGTGAGAAGCAAATGTAATCGCCCAACACTAACAAGTGCCAATAGTTAACAATAGAGTTGCGATTTGTCCTCCAAGTCATTTATTAGATTAAAGAGTTTACGCTACATATAATGCTACAGAGACTCTGCTTGAGTACCTAAGATGCCCCAGAAATCTTCCACTTGCTCAAGCCCCATTCACCTCATTGTCCTTCTTTCTCCCGTAGCGCGATAGGAACATGTCCACTCAGTCTGGCTGTAAGCATAGTTCTTTTCCTGGCCATAGTAAGTGTAGAATCCTGCTTGTACCTAATCTATGCTCTTGCTTCCGAAAATTCGAAAATGTTCCTCGAGGGCAGCGGCTACATGCTGCATGCCATTCTCGTCAGCTGCAGAGTAAAGAGATAGAAAATAAATCCCATCAAAAGCGATTTCAATATCGCTATACATCGGCAGTCCGGACTTCTTGCTTGTGGTTGAGCCACCCGAAGCACCATTAATATTGGGTGAAACATCAGTGTTGTGGTTTCCGACAAGCCCCGAGCTTGATATAGTGCAAATCATTATCTCAAGAACCAGATTGCTAACATGAACAGATGTCGAGTTTCCGTGGATTTGTTCTAAACAGATACCAGCTGAGGAATTTTCTTTGTTAGCTGATTAGCTTATCATCACTCATTTTTAAGAGCTTCGCAAGCTCCAGGGCATCGAAAGTTGTATGGAGGAGAAGACAGAGTTGGGGGGTCCATCGCTTTAGCTTCAGCACTGTTCGTGGCACAGAAAGAGGCATCAAAGGCAGCGATATCTCCTTGAATAAAAGGGAGCTACACAATGAGTTAGCTGAGTAAATTTTCTGGTTCGTGGGGAAAGTCTTATAGTCTCTCTAATTATCTGACAAGTTTGGGGTGAAGCACCATCGGCATTGGAGCGCCTTGTCGAAACATCCTCCGTTGTATTATTTCTACGTAAGATAGTATCCCATAAAACATTTTCGTGTGGTGCTTCTCAAGGAAAGCGGAAAGCAAATCTAATTATCTCAACAGGGTCTTCCGGCTCAGGGGTAGCATGTACCTGGGTAGAAATTCTTATGGGAGATTTATAGGTATACTGAGAGGTAATGGTAAGGTTTGGGTAGAATACTATAGGAAATTAGCAAGGTACATAAGGCATGAAACATAGAAACCAGTAGTCGTTTGAGTATTTGTTTATTAGAAACAAACTACCTAGGTACGCATCTGGATTGACCAAGCTACAGGTTGGTGATATCTCTAACTCAATGAACTTACCTTTCCATCGGCAATGACCCGGCCTTGCGGTTACACAGCGTAAAGTAACTCTACGTTACTCGCTGAAGATACTATATGGCTCATTATGTTAGAGGTCCACAATGCCCATTAGTCCTTTGGCTGGCAGATAAATATATGTAAACGCCTAGGGATTTAAAACGATTAGAAGAGCTACAAATGTCATTGAGAAATTATGTTAGTTAGGTTCGCTGGCTTTTAGAAGAGCTGGGAATGACATCGAGGAGATGTAAGAGGCTAGTTAGTGAATGCAAGTTATGAGTGTCATTGGTGATTATCGACGAATGCGAATCCGCAAGGCAGCCATCGGCGCCACCAGTGCTTAGATATTACCAACTAAGGAATGGGCATAGGTAGGTACCTTCTAAGGCAATGATCCTCCTTAAGAAATCAAATGCTCAAGGATATCAGGTCCCAAGAGAGTTATTAATTGATTGAATGAATCTCAAGTTCCAAGCTACATACCTATACTAGCCCTTATCATACCGCCTTGCAAAATAAATTATTTCCAAAAATATTCCACATCTCTTATACCCCTTTTATAGGATTGGACGGCTGTTCGGTGAAATAGACGACTGCGAGTCACTAGGAAATCATGGCGAAATATAGATTATTAAGAACTACGATATCTTCTGGTTACCACCGTAAGAGATCTAGACTATAGAAAGTGATGTTAGTTTCAGACCTACCTACCTACCAGGTAGTTGCTGGGAAAACATTTCACGAGTAAATTTGCCGACTTACTTATGCCGAGGAAGCCTTTGCTATCATAATAACTCGCCAACATATCTTCCTAGTACGGCCTATCGCATAAAATGAAGTCATATTCTGGAGTATCGTTCTCGCTGGAAACAAGACACCAACCTATGTCCGTCTGAAGTGACCAAACTTATATATTAAGAGGGGTAGCTGTGAATAACCACCTGTCTCCGCCTCGGTTTTGCCGAGGAGCAAAAGGGGCAGGGCACCCCAGTCGACTGTGCCGCTATCTTCAGCTGTTGACGCGGCGTTCCACTTTAGTTCGTGTATGCCTCGCAAAAATTCCAATGCTACTTTGTCCTTGCATCTTGTCCCTCTGTCGTACTACATACCGAGTTTTGATTACCAATCACTATGACTGATGACGCCTGGTCTAAGCAGCCCTTCAAAGCTGTCTATACCGCATTCTTCGCACTCAAGATTATCGTCCTTACACCTCTGCTCACGCTTCGCTACAGCTGGAGATCAGCACGTCCTGATCCGCAATGGAGTCTCAAAACGTCTGTCATGGGAGGGATAACCCGAGAAGTATTCCACTACTGGGCCCAGACTCGTACATCTATGATCGATAGCGTTCAGGCGTCCCACGCAAAGGCAATCGGCCAATTGCCTTGGCTGAAGTAGGCGATGCAAGCTTGTATACAGAGCTCTTGACACCGGGTAGTGTGAAGCCAGCTCCAGTCGGCGGTCTGTGGTTCCCGGGTCCGCCGACACAACAGACAGATCTGAAACATGAGAAAGTTGTCTTGCACTTCCCTGGCGGTGCTTTCGTTCTTGCGTGGGGGACCGCTAGCACCGGAAAAGACGTCGCTAGTGTCATGGCGCAGCATTTTAAAGCAACGAGGACCTTCTATGCCCAGTATCGACCATCCATCGACGAGTCGACGCGATTTCCAGCTGCTCTACAAGACCTAGTTACCTTTTACCATTACGTACTATCACTAGGAATAGACCCCCAAAACATCATCCTCTCCGGGGACTCTGCGGCGGGGAATCTGGTTATCGCCCTCATAAGATATCTCGAGGACATGCGCCGGGCCCCGGGCAAACCTCCGCTTCCGTTGCCCGGTGGCGCGATGCTCTGGTCGCCTTGGGTCGAGGTCTCGACCGAAGCCGGCCAAGACTACATCAGCTCTAGGAACTCGGAGAAGGACTTCCTGGATCCGTCGCTTCTTCAGTGGGGCGCCGACGCCTATCTTCCCGAGGAATTCGGTCTATCCAAAGCCGTGCCTTTCACCTCGCCCTTGCACCACCCCTTTCGGACCTCGGTCCCGCTGTTCATCAATGCCGGGAGAAATGAGGCTTTCTTCGATTCGGTGGAGAACTTTGCCAAGGAGATGGAACTCGACTCTAACCGCGTAAGGTTTCATGCGTCAGACCTGGCGCCCCATAACCTACTCCAAGCTCATAAGGGTCTGGGACTGGAACATCAGATGGAAGTTGCGATCAAAGACGCTTATGATTTCTTAAATTAAAACCGAGCCCTAGATGATCTTTCAGTTCATGTCTAAATTTTATCATCATCCTAGCGAACGTCTGTCTTTAAGGTTGGTTGTCAGGAGGCAGATATTCCCGCGAGTGTAAATTGGATGACATGGACCAAGGATGGAATTGATTGAAGGGAAGCTAGTGAGAGGCAAGAAGGTCTAATATAAGCACTCTTGTACTATAGCATGTTGATCACTCGAGTGAATTTAGACGATGCCATGCATAACCTATCTCCACGGGCGTCGCATTTGGTCGTTGAAACCACTATTTTACTTAATGACGATCCAAGACACAACTACCACTTTCCCCCCAAAAAGTGTCTACTTAGTTCGTCTCTCGTAAGCTGTTTCCCTCCTTCAACCAGCTTCACCAGCTTCTCATGACTCGGGACCCGGCACTCCTCATCACCTACATACCGTGCGGTCTCCACGAGCCAGCCATTGAAATCGCCAATCTCCGTCGGCTTGCCCGCGCGCACGTCCTGCAGCATGGAGCTCGTGTTCTCACCAACCTTGGCCGCCACACCGTACAGCATCTCCTTTAATCTCGCGAACGAAAACCGCTCCAGCAGCTCGTCTCTTACTCTTTCGAGAGCTTCACTTTCGCCCGCTTCTCCCTCCTGCGTGTCGCTTTCCCCGTCCGGTCGCGGGCTTTGAAGGATGCTATCACTGCTAGGATGCGCAACCAGCGCCCGCAGCGTACGACTCGCCTCCTCGACCAACAAGTCGATAACATCCGGCACACCGTCTCCACCTCCGCCCTCCGCGAACAGCTCTCCGTTCTTACACCGCAACACCGCAGTCAACGGGTTGATAACCGCATTCACAACCAGCTTCTCCAGCTGCGCGACCCACAGCCCCCTCGTATCGACCCTCTTCGCCTCGAGCCCCGGCGCCCCGACGATCTGCGCGGCCAGGTAGTCGGACGGCCTGCTACCACCGCCTCCTCCTCCTCCTCCTCCTCCCGACCTACGCCCGCCAACGGCCCCGACGAGCACGCCGGCGGGCGACGCGTGCACGCTGCGGAAGGGCCCGAGGGACGTGACGCCGTGCGTCGTCACGCACGCGAGCCAGTCGGGTACTTTCGCGCCCTCGCCCTCGCCCTCGCCGAACCGGGCCGCGACGTACGCGTCGCCCAGCGGCGGCCACAGCTTGCACATGCCGTTCTGCGTGAACGCGACGGCCGAATCGCCGTCCAGGTACCTTCGCAGCCGATCGACCTGCGGCAGCGCGTCGGCGGCCTTGGTCGCGACGACCAGGTTGCGGATAGCGGCGCCGGCGGCCGGTTCCCGCACGGGTCCCGCGTCGGGTTTCGTCTCCGTCCACCACTCGACGTCGAAGTCGGCGCTCCTTTCCGTTTTACCGGCCCGGACCAACTCGATACCCGGCTGCGCCGTCCAGTGCTCGAGGAGCTCCCTGCGGTGGACTACCAGCGTGACGGGCGGCCTGTCGGCGTTCTTCGCGAGGAAGCTCGCATACAAGCGGCCTAGGTTGCCGAGGCCCAGGATATAGATACGGCGGCGCTCGTCGTCGTCGTCACCTCGCTGCCGCTGCCGAATCTCGCTCGCGGTCGGCGGTTTCTCGGAGCGAGATGGATCAACATCTGCATGACCCGGTAAGTTCGCCGGGGTCCAAGCGTACAGCGTCGGCGGGTCGGCACGGTCCTGCAGTATGCGACGCAGCCATTCCGCCGGCACCTGTCTCGCGCTTGCGCGGGACGATATGAGACGCGAGGAAGACGAGAAAGAGGCTTGGGAGGAACGAGTTACGGTGTCGCTCATCCTGACCCATCGGGGAATATTCATGATCAGTTCCCCCCGGCTGCATACCACGTTACTCCCTGAGATCGCGGACTTTTTTTTTCCGAGTAGTGACACAGATCTAACAAGTGGAGATTCAGGATCACGTGCAGTACAGACAGTGTTAACAATTCCTAGTTTTATCTTACACCGACGGAGCATTTTGGTCGCGTAGAAAGCGACCCAAAGACAGAAATTATGCGATGAGAATTCAGACGCCTAGACCTACTCCCTAGACTACCTAATGTAACGTATGGAACTAGCCATGGTAGCCAGCCTTTTGCAAAGCGTGGTTCAACAATACTCTGAAAATACAAAAATAATACGATACTGTGCCCTTGACACCCAGCAATATGAGAGGTGTCAACTAGTTAAATCATAAGATCTAACTAGACACCCCTCTTGCCAATCAACGCATCGTAAATGCTTATGCCTGACTTATAAAATCAGGCACGCCTAAAACAACGCTCTCCTCCAAGACTGCCAGGCCATGATCGACTTCCAAGGGTCCTTTATGGAATCGTCCTTCTTCCAGCTCCTCCTTCATCATCTGAGAAGGGCATTCGAGAATTGCGTGCTCTTCGGGAGCCGGAGGGGGAAGAGGAGTCAAGTGAGCGGCCATCAAGGAAGAATCACAATTTTCCTTGAGCCAATCGGTAGGGAGGGTAGGGAGGGGACGGAGACTCTCTGTAGCAACGGTATCGCTAGACTGCTCTTGAATGTTTTCTAAGTGAGTGGTTTGGCTGGCCGCGTCGGTTACTGGCGACTGAGACTCAGTGCTAGTATATTCGACGTGCTCTGTCTCAATCGTTTGCCCATCGAAACTAGAGCTATCGGTGGATGATGAGGACGATGAAGTTGTAGAGGGGGAATGTGATTGCGGCTGATGTTGCAGTTAGTTTTACACTATAAGAAACGAAAATGGGGGGTCTGGTGACCCTACCGAAGGTACAGCTCGCAGGCCGATGTTCTTCATGATGTCCAGGTCGATAACCGGCCGCGTACCCATGCGATGGAAACCGAAACCCGTAGCTGCAGCGGGCGGAATCTCGCCGTTCGCTATCCCATCTAGACTCAAGAATGATCTCCATTCCGCCGAAGGTCGGCACGTTATGCAGCATTTGAATTTACACTCCTCGGACTCAGGAGGAACCCATGGCTTGGTGCTCCCCGCACCTCTAGAGCCCGGAGGAGGCGGGAGATCAGCCGCTCGTAACTGTCGGCTTGCTTCCTTGGCGAC
This sequence comes from Hypoxylon sp. FL1150, assembly GCA_022495205.1. Taxonomy (NCBI): domain Eukaryota; kingdom Fungi; phylum Ascomycota; class Sordariomycetes; order Xylariales; family Hypoxylaceae; genus Hypoxylon; species Hypoxylon sp. FL1150. Next base: position 358,662 of record MU376167.1, read on the forward strand.
TTCGAGGACCTGGTGTCTAGGAGTTAGTACACATCATGCTAGGAGGCATTTGGTGTGGATAAATAACGCACATGCTGCCTCTGACACAGTATTGTGTGGAGTTGGCTGGGAGTGTACGTTTGCATCTGCTCGGGCGTCATCTCCTCGAAGAGACTGAAAGGATCTGATCTTTTCGCAGGCCCGCGGAGTCGATCCTGCATCTGCTCAGCGAGTGAGCTACCTACGAGGTCGAAGCTCACCTGGTAAGGATAATTAGTTAGCTAGCATTAGGTAGCTAGGGCACGAGGAATTAGTAGCAGAAACATACCGGGCGTCCCTTTTCCTGGGCATCTTCGATGAGGAACTCTCTATCAAATGTGCATCGCCAAAGCCAGCCCTACTGACCATGGTGACCACATAGAGAGCACATTAGGTTCGGATCATAGAGGCGCGTCATCGTCGGGTGAGTACACGCTGCCATGAATCGTCTGGTCGCATTGGTCGAACGGTTCGCCTGGTTCAGATGCGACACTGACGGAGAGGCGCCATTGTGCGCCAAAGCAGGTTGCTGCCGTTGGCTATCCATGTTGGAATGGTGAGTGACTTGCGGTGCGATGAAGCGTTGTACCATCGATGTTGCGTATTGCTGTAAGAGTTGAAGAGTTACCGGGCTGGAATTGTCTAGTTGTAAATTGGTCCAGCAGCGATGAATTCTTGACCAAATTTGATAATGTGTTTTATTTGATACTGTTGGATTGATGATCGCAAAGACGGTAGTGCACTACTGGAAATCCAAACCCGTTCATCTGAAGAGTTTGTTAGCCAAGAACCGCAGCTCTCGGCTAGAATTTGGCGGATGAAAGATGCTTAAGGAGAAAGTTTGTGTTCTAAAGGGGTGGGTTGTTTGTTGCAGTATTTTCTATCGTGTTGTCGTTGTCGAGCCCCCACATGCATTGGAAAATTGAAGCAGGAGCAGGTGGTAGACCACCTATCCACCTTTATTGGCCCAAGGCTGGTTGTGCCGACCACATCCTCACCGGAGGAAGGTCCAATAGTAACCTAAGAAGGTAAGAGACATAAATAAGGAATAAGGGGGCATTTATTCCTTACACTTCTCATATATCTTTTGCATTTGCATTCTGCTCACCTGATATGCCGAGGAATAGTACTATACTTGCCTGGTTGCACATAGATGTAGGGTGCATACAAATTCTCCAATGTTGAAGCTATTCCCAACCAAATCCTGACCAACAGATGAGCCGGTGTTACCGTGTGCCATTGAGAGCCATGCTAATACAATACACAATACACAATACACAAGACACAAGACACAAGACACAAGTCACAAGTCACAGTCACATATATCGACCATACCGTCTTTTCGAATGCCCACCCGTCTGCGTCTGCGTTAACTGGCAACTGGATGCATTAGTGGCGTGACCATACCTGTGTGAAGACCTGAAATGTCTCCATTATCCTTCTAAACACCAATTAGAGGCTTCTTTCGTCCTCAGGTGTGAGGTGTGAGGTGTGCATCTAAAGCATATTTTGGTTCTTGTGGCTCTTTTATCTGCTGGTTTTGTGGCGAGCTGTATGTCTCTACCAAAGTAGAAGAAAAAGTAGCATTATCCCTGGAAGAATAAATGACCGAACAGCTTGAACCAATCAGACTCGGACGATGTCCAAGGCAGAGATGCGCCCTAGATCGAAAGCTCGTAAGCTAGCAGTGGCAGTGTGGGCTGTGTGGATCACAGCTGTCGTGCAGTAACGGAACACGACCCCTGTCCACAGGAAGGCCCGTGTCTGGCTGGTCTTGGGCTGGCAAGGCAGGTCTGGCTGTCTGGTCCCCCCCGGTGTCCCCCTGGCCCCCTAAAAAAAACATTGGACCCACCGCGAAAGTCGCGACAAAGGAGCAAATGAAAGTGCTGCTACCTAGCTGGCGGCCCCAGCAGCCCGACTGTTGTCCAACCTCATCCTCACCAACCTCCTCCACAATCTGCTGCCCATCGTCTTTTCCACACGAACCCGGATGAGCATCGAACGAAAGACCCGTAATTCCCTTCCGGTGACTTTGTCCTCATCGAGAACGTAAGCTACCTCTTCCTTTCCGTTTTGCACCAAATTTATTGGGAATTGAAAATCAAAAAGAGACTGTGTAATTTACGTGCAGAAATAATATCCCCCTGCCTCGGTTTCCCCCTTGGGCTAGAGTCTCAGCTCGAGGTAAACAAATCAATTGAACTTTACAAAGCCACCCGAGATTTCCACCAACGCAAGCTGTCAATGCTTCCGAGAATACGTCCATCCGATCGGAATTTAATCACTAACATTTAATCATAATTAGAAATTTACGCAACAGACCTGCCATCTGACGATTGAAAATCTGGGGAAAACATGTCTATCAAATTCGAGAAGGAGACGATCCGCCATGCCACCGAGACCGTGCCCAGCGGCGGCCTCGCCCATGTGCCTCGCGACGGTCCCCTGCCTGGCACGTCCGGAAAGCATCCCATCGCCGAGGCGATCGGTACCGCGATCACGGGAGGAAAGAAGAACGCCGGCACGAGAGGCTACCTGATGGTACGTTGGCTCCCTTAATGATGATGACGATATGGGAAGACCCGCTGAGCTGCAAGTGATTGACACAAGTTTCGGTGCAGGCCTACATCAACGAATTGGAAAAGAACCCTCTGCGAACCAAGATGCTCACGGCCGGAACTCTTGCTGGTCTACAAGAGCTCCTCGCCTCGTGGCTGGCCAAGGATCGTAACAAGCACGGCAACTATTTCACCGCCCGAGTCCCCAAGATGGCCGCCTACGGTGCCCTGATCAGTGCGCCCTTAGGCCACTTCCTCATCTGGTGCCTCCAGAAGACCTTCAAGGGTCGCACCAGCCTCCGCTCTAAGATCCTCCAGATCCTCGTTAGCAACCTGGTCGTACGTATATATCTCCATCTATACCATCGTCGTCACCGTCGTCGTCACCGTCGTCGTCGTCATTGTCGTCTTCCGTACCTAGAGATAAAAATACTAACATACATCATCACCCACTCACAGGTCGCACCCATTCAGAACGTCGTGTACCTCGTCGCCATGGCACTGATCGCCGGCGCCCGGACCTTTCACCAGGTGCGGGCGACGGTGCGCGTCAGCTTCATGAAGGTGATGAAGGTGTCGTGGGTCACCTCGCCGCTCTGCCTCGCCTTCGCCCAGCAGTTCCTGCCCGAGGCCGCCTGGGTGCCCTTCTTCAATGTCGTCGCCTTCATCATCGGCACCTACATCAATACCATGACCAAGAAGAAGCGCCTCGCTGCCCTGCGCAAGAAGCACTTCGGCGACGGCCGCTCCGGCTCCGTCGCTGGCGGCAGGCCCGACCGCCCCGAGTCCGACTATCCCCCGGTTGGACCGAACCCACCATACTAAAAAACCAAGCAAGCTCTACGGGAGGGTCGGAGATGTGGCGGAAGCAGAGGCCTCGGTCGGTCACGGATAAGGTGAAATTTCAAGCGTGGGAGCGGAGAAGGGGAAGCGGGAAGTGAATGATATGTGAGACATTTAGGGTTTCAAACGGAAAGATGGATCGGACGAATGTGGGCGGGCCAAGTTTATATGTACTCGACTCTAATTCTCGGTGACGGGCACGCTTTTCTCACTCACCAATGACGGATGTATGTGTCGTATACAAAGTGTTACGAGAGGGAAAACAGGGCGGGCTTTTTCAGGGGGTCTATCTTGGGGCGATCCACGATGTGTTCAGGAGTATCCGCGCTTATATAATTTGCTTTCGACCTGTTTTTTCCCCTCCCAGTACCAAAGTTATTTCCTCAAGTATCTAAAGTCTATAAGCAAAATAAATTCTTCAAAACTTCCGTTGGATCTTGATGCCGTAAATGTTTACATACAAGCTTTGAATTTATGAAATGTACTAGAATATTTCCTAAAGCTGTGGTAGCATTGGTTCTTGTTGTGATATATTGAAGATTATCTATGCTTGTCTAATGTAAATGTACCTCACAAATCCCATCCCCTTAGTATAAACTGCCCAGGGAAACTTTTCGTTTAGGCAGTGAAGTCGATGCAAGACTCGTAGGTCTGCCTAGCACCGGTTCCGTACCACCACCATTGGATGACCTATAAGTGAGAAACAGTCAGTCTACGTAAATAGTTTATGGCGTGAAGAGATGACAAGTTTAAAAGAAAAAAATCTTCACTCCGTTACTCTCTCCCCCTCCCTCACATCAAGCAGGAACAAGACTTACACAGGCGCCAGCCTCGGAGCACTGAGTGCCGATGTCCTCGGGGATCGTGACGTTGAAGTCGGTCTGGTTGGCGGGCGTCGTGTGGCCGTAGAAGGCGCGCTCGTCGGCGTACCCGGAGGGCCAGGCGAGCAGCGGCGCGCCGCCGACGACGGTATCGGTCCTGGTGTCGACGATGGACACGTTGGCCGACCCGACGTGGGGGATGCTCAGCGACACCCGGATGTTGACGCTCTGGCCGGGGGCGTACCGCTGCACGTTGGCCGCGTTGTCCGCGTACTGCAGGCCCTTACACAGCCACAGGTTGCACAGGTCCGCGTGGTAGCCCGCGTCGGCCGCCGCCAGCTCGGGCAGGCCCTCCACGTGCGACGTCGGGTCGCCCGCGACGTTGGCGACGACGGACGACCCGCAGGCCGCGATCGAAGCGTCGCCGGGGGCGCGCGGCTCGGGGGAGGTGATAAGGCCGTGGCCGGAGACGGCGGCGGCGAGGGCCGCGACGGAGAGCATCTGGGTGAGCATCTTGATAGGGAGTTCTTCTGGAGAGTAGTCGGCTCTTGTATGCGTCTGCTCAAGTTGTCGTCGAGTTCGATTGGGCTTCAGATACTGTCTACCGGAGCTAAGCTACGAGCTGGGGCGACGGAACTCTTTTGTACCTCCTTAACCCCTTGGTAGAGGATTCCAAATACTTCCGTACCGAACCCTGCTCTTGAAATATTTAATCAATAATAAGGTTTAGGTACTATTTTTTCGTCCGTGACAGTAATATAAACGAAAGGTCGTCCCAGATCGTGGGGGGAGGATAGAAAAGTGCCTAGATGCTCTTTCTACCTGGAGCCCACATCGCCGGCAAAATGGAGAGCTGGGAACGCGGTTAAAAGAGGCGAGATGTGCAATGGGACGTCCCGATATGAATCACGGCACGTATAGTCCCTAACGAGATGGTACGGGTCCCTGCAGAAAAAAAAAAGGAATGCTTCTTCTTCTCGCGGAGCCAGCTGTTTCCGGCGGGATATGATCCACGCGAGACATGGCCAGGTCGACTACCCAGCCAATAACGCCGACACATTCCTGAGCAGCAGAAGCGCCTTCTCCGCTCCAGGAGAGACTCTGTTAAGCTTCTTTTGCCTCACACGCAACGGTATCGACGTTTTGAGTAACCCTTCGACGCCATATATACGACTTGGCTACAGCTCGAGGCTGTTGGGATGGGTAGCGGAATGCCCGTTGATAGCTACGGCCGCACGACTATTTGAGATCAACCCTGGGAGTTTGCCCCTGAGGATCTAGCCGATATGAAAATAAGGGATAAGATTCCTGGGTTCTGGAAGTTGAAGGGCAAAAGCAATATAGCTCTTGCAGTATACATGCCGGCATGAAGGGAGAGGCGACGACATGTTCTCTCCACTTTGTTATGGGAGCCTAGCGGGAAGTATTAATGTCCTCGATTAGCCTTATCATTCTCGTAGGCATGAGAAATAAAAAGGCAGGTATCTGCACGGGCACTATACGACCGCAAAATGGGATTGTAATGCAATACTCTAGTAGTTGACTTAGGCAGTCCGACTTCCTGGGAAGTCAATGTCTATCATTCATTAATTTCCCACCCTTTCCGTCGGTTAGGTACCTAGCGATGAGAAAGACGCCGAAGAAATGAAAAATACATATCTATGTCTACATATCAACATTTCGGATTTAAAAATCAAATTGTATAACATACCTAAACTACATGTATTTAGAACCCGCGATCTGGACATTGTAAATACAAGCTACATAATTGGCCATTAGTAATGCGTAATGCACTGCAACAACCACCGGCGATTCTGCCGTCTTTCACCGGTCCCCGTAGCCCATAGCTTTGGTCTCCGAAAAAAGGCCCCTTGACATCACTCACATCCATGATCCCATCCCAAACCAACATTCTGCTTAGAAACCCACTTAAGCTGTTTTTACTCCCCATAACCAACGGGAAAATGCCGCCAATACGCTGCACGCAGGCGTATTCCTCGTCGGCGGCCGCGAAGTCGTTCGTGCGGTTATTCCGCCCATCGCCTACAGCTAGCTCTGGCAGTTCATGTAGCAGCAGCCCCATCCTCGACGTGCTTCTCCCGCCGGCGGCCCGAAGCTTCCACCCATCTGCGTCTCGGGCCCTCCGCGCTCGAAGCCGAAATGTCCGGGCCCAAAATACCGTTTCCGTAGGCGGCACTGCGCAGGTGCGGCGGCGGTTCGGCACGACGCCGTCGTGGCGCAAGACGCAGGCCGTATATAACCCACAGAAGGACGAGGATGGGAACGACATGCTGCTGGAGATTACGCCGCGGGCAGCTAATGTTAGGGGCGGGGGGGGGGGGGGCGGGCGGCGCGGGGGGGGGGGGGGCGGGGGCCGCGCGCGGGGCGGGGGCCGGGGGGGCGCGGGGGGGCGGGGGCGGCGG
>MU376167.1:365334-518180 GCA_022495205.1 Hypoxylon sp. FL1150
CCCCCCCCTTCTTCTACCTTCAACCTCCCCCCTTATTTCTCAGACTAACCGAGAACCCCTCCCCAACAGCGGCTCTCCCAAATCATGGCCAAAGACAAGAACCCGAACCTCGCGCTGCGCATCTCCGTCGAATCAGGCGGATGCCACGGCTTCCAGTACCTGATGTCGCTGACCTCCCTCCCACCATCCTTTCCCTCGGTCCCGACATCCCATCCGCACCCACCCGAGACGTCCTCCTCGCCGCCCACCCCCACCGACTCCAGCGCGACCGAGGTCGTAACGCCCTCGACCACGACCAGCGCGTCCGAGTCCGCGCCGAGCGTCGGCGAAGACGACACGATCTTGGTGTTCACGAAGGACGAGGACGGCTCCGCGGCAACGGCAACGGCAACGGCAGACGAGAAGCACCGCGCGGCGGCGACGGCCAACGGCGTGCCGAAGATCGTCCTGGACGGGCCGAGCCTGGAGCTGCTGAAGGGGAGCAAGGTCGACTTCACGATGGAGCTGATTGGCAGCCAGTTCAAGATCGTTGATAACCCGCATGCTAGTAGTAGCTGTGGGTGCGGTACAAGTTTCGATATTAAGATATGATATATGATATGAAGGTACCTATGTGGACAGGAGGTTAACGGAATTACGAGATGGTCAGGCTCGAACCTGACGGCGAAAAAAATATCCATGTACTACACACTCTCATATTATTAAGAGCGAAGCACATCAACTAAACATGGACCAACGAACCCTGAAAGATTATAGATCCTGAATACGCAGGCGATGTCTGTTGACAACAATACTTGTCGTGAGTAGGTATTTATGACGAATTAAATACTGTGGAACCTACAACCTTGGTTACAGACATTGACATGCACTGAGAAGCAGGGTGATATTGACAAACTCTCACGAATTTTAGACACTTAGGGTATATCCATAGAACTAATGCACGGAGTTTTGGGGTTGCCATGATCATCAAAGTCTCAATTCATTGCTAGCATCCGAAGCTTTTATGAACGCCGTGACCCATGCAGAAGCAAACCCCATCATACCAGACCCCATTGACCCGCAACCGTTAACCGACCACTTGTTTAGTTCATTTGTCGGATGAGGGCGTTGATCTTGTCCTCACGGTTGCCCAAGTCACCACCTTCGATGTAGTGCTTGAACTTCCTCGTGCGGAAACCACCGTTGGGGTTGCTGAGCTTGAAGGGCCATAGGAAGTTGGACGCCTGCTTGAAGTTGGGGCCGACGGTGTAGATCTCGTGGACCAAGTCCTCAATGCAGACAATACCGTACTTGCCAAGGTTCTCCTCAATGATAGCGTTGTCGGTCAGGGGAATACGCTGCTTGTCAATCTTGCCGTATCCACGCTTGTAGATGAGCTCCTTGACGCTCTTCAGGTTGGGGTATCCGTAAGCAACCCAGGGTTCGACGATTTTGATCATCTCAGTGGTAGCCTTGGTAATACGGATGAAGACACCGTTGTTGATCTGAAGAAGCCGGAGGAGCTGGAGGATCTTGCGGGGCTTGGGGGCGATCTTGTTGATACTGTTCAGGGATTAGTATGTAACTGATCAATAGTTTTGCAATGTCTTCATGAACATACCCCTTGATACGGACAACGAACAGAAGCTTCTCCTCAGCAGGGACGTGGAAGTTGCCCTCCTGCTTGGCGACACGGTTGAGGCGGACCCTCTCACGCTCTGCATCACGGTACTCCTTGACGTACTTCTCAGCACGCTTGAAGATGACAGCGCGCTTCTCCTTGTTGAGCTAGTATGATATGTTAGCTTGCTACATATATTGGAAATCCGTAGAATAAAGATTGGGATTCCTCGTCGATCAGACCCGAAAGATGGTTAATTTGCAACAGCATTGACCTTAGTCTAGTCGCAAAGGGTTTTTATGCATCATAACGTAGAGCTTCTTCTCGAATGGGTGGTAATGACTAACCTTCTTGCGCTGCTCAAGCTCGGCGGTCTTCTCAGCGCGAGCCTTCTCCTGGCTCTTGCGCTTCTTGAGAAGGGTCTCGGGGACTAGGACCTGGTCCTTGGTAGGGACGGAACTATAGTAAGACACCAGATCAGTACGCAGTCCACAATCACACATAAATGCATGAATAGAGCGCCGGTTAGAGAATTGCCGACTGCAATGCGACATTCTCAGCGGTGGCTGACTCGGAGGGAGAGTTTTCATCGGTGAGATGCTTAGGTGTCTTGCTACCTCCAGAGACGAAAAGCAGTGACTTCCATAGCATTCCCCCTCATCCGACAACGCCTCGAACCATGTTCGAGATATATGCTCGCTTTACATTCAACTTGGATGGATGGGCATTTCTGCACCATCCGCTGACAGTGAAAGCGGCAGCTAATTTTCAAAGAGAAGGACGAAGCCTTCATCTCCAACACCCCAGAGCAGCATCTCTCAGCCTACACGCTATTTTTCAAGCCTGGAGAGAAGAGGGAGAGGCCTAGGAAAGATCGAGCTAGATGGGAAATCTTCTCTTATACCATTCGCAGGTATGTCCGAAAGAAAACTGCCATCCAGTCGAGAGGACCACGACAATCTGCAAAATCCAGAAAACCGGACATCGATACGCTCTTTCATAAAACGAGGAAATCAGGGAGGAGTATCATACGTAGAGGCAGCCATTGTTGTCGAACTAGGCGATGGCTGGTGATCGTGGGTTGTCGACTCGGATTGTTGGTTCGAGAGGTCGAGAAATTGAAAAGTTGCGAGGCACAAAAGAAAATTCAGCAAAGTTTTAGTGTGGACGATTAGCTGCCCTAATCCGAATTGGTGTACGGAATAGCTCGGTGGGGTTATCAGATGCGAAGGGGTCCAAGCTTCAAGGTTGTGCACACACAGCACAGACACACCGCCTCCCAAGCGAAAAATTCAACGTTAGGGCGTTAGGGTTATCATCCACCGCTGAATGTTTCTGCCTCCCCTCACCGCCGCTTTCTTTCCTCGCACCAACAGGCCAAAAAACCCCCCATTGAATTTTACCAACCCGAATTTCCTTGAAAATCCTCGCGGTCAAGCTTCTCGATCAACCACCGTCAATTCCTAACATACCCCCCAAGGAAAATCAGTCAACATGCCCCCCAAGAAGGCCCCCCGTCCCGCTCAGGAGAACATCTCCCTCGGTCCTCAGGTCCGTGAAGGTGAGTTTTTGGCATAATCTCTGCCGCAGAAATGCAGCAAAAAAAAAAAAAAAGCAATATTTTTGCTAACGAGTACCCCGCGTTACAGGCGAGCTCGTCTTTGGCGTCGCTCGTATCTTCGCCTCTTTCAACGACACCTTCGTCCATGTCACCGATCTCAGGTTCGTCTAAGCCAATTCCTCGAGTGGAATTACCCCCACCACGTCATATTTCGGGGTTACGAGCGAACGAGGAGGAAGAGATCTACCCACGACCTTCTCTCGCTACGCATCCCTGTGTTGAAGTATACGGTTTTCTGTGTGAATGCTGCGTGTGTAATGGTTCAAAAATCAGGCTAACATCCTGGGTGATTCCAGTGGCCGCGAAACCATCACCCGAGTGACCGGAGGCATGAAGGTCAAGGCCGACCGCGACGAGTCGTCGCCCTACGCCGCCATGTTGGCCGCCCAGGACGTCGCCGTCCGCTGCAAGGAGGTCGGCATCAACGCCCTGCACATCAAGATCCGCGCCACCGGCGGTAACGGCACCAAGACCCCCGGTCCCGGCGCCCAGTCCGCCCTCCGCGCCCTCGCCCGTTCGGGCATGAAGATCGGCCGCATCGAGGACGTCACCCCCACCCCGTCCGACAGCACCCGCAGAAAGGGTGGTCGCCGTGGTCGTCGTCTGTGATCGCAATCCGCATTATCATATCTTGTTTTTTACCTGGATGCATTGGTTCGTCGATAGGTGACCGATCTGAAGGGCAAATCAAAACGGGGTTTACGGGTTTGCGTCTGGGCTTCTTCAATCTCTGTGGCGTTGACAATTACGAGGAGAACGGCGTGGGTCTAAAGAAGGAATAGAGCATGCCTGGTCTCCGTGATACTTAAGGTAGCTATGCTTATTGTCACATGATGCTTCTAGCACGGCTACAGCAGAAATGAGAAACGTTGATCGACGAAAAACCTCATTCATTTGTCTTATGTGAATGTTAATGTGAAATGCACTTTCGTAAGGGGCAAGCGACGGAGAATAGCTAGTTATTGAGTAAGTCCATAACTATGATCTCAAGGCAAATTCCGGCTCGGGCAAGCATGTCCTGACACCTATGCTATGCTATGCGATCCCCCGTAGCTATGTAAAAGCTAAGCAGTCAACGCCTTGCGATCATTATCAAAACACAATATGATACCCTACTTCCGGGGTCTTCTAATACAATTATTAGTATCCTGGCTTAAGAGCCCAAATGCCTCGCATGCTCGAACCCGTCTTCTCCATCTTCGCGACGCGGTCCAACGCAAGCTTGAACTGGTTGGACTGTCTCTGGGTCGGGCAGAACTGATTGAAATGGTCGACCAACAGTTTAGTCGGGACGCGACCACCATGTGTCTTGATGAATTCCGGGATCATCTTTTCGAAGTCCTTGGCCCTTACGCCGGTGCTTCCGAGTAGATTAGGCGTGGCCGAACGGGAGCTGCCCGAGCTACCGGGTGTGTTCAGACCCTGTCGATCAGCTAGCCCGGCAAGGATACCAGCTGAGCTGGGACCACCTCGGCCGCGACGAATATTGGACGGCCGGCCGGCTGAGCCAACCTCGCCGGTCCATGTGACAGTTCCAATCGGGGCTGAGTTAACCTGCTCCTGCGCACGCTGAAGCGACGCAGCAGCTTGCGCAGCCACACGATCTGCCTCTCTCTGGAGAATTCTCGGGTCGGCTCTAGGCTGCTTCTTCCCATTGACGATCTTGTCATGCTCGAGGGCCGATATACCGGAACGGGCAAAAAGGCCCTCCATTATACGATCCTCTTCTGCCTGTGGTGCCTTTTCTTCAGGCTCGGGTTCTAGATCCTCGAGGCCAGCCACACCTTCTATAGTATTGACGTCTTGATCGCCTTTGCCATCCGATGGTATATCTTTCGTTGCCGCTGTTCCCGCACCATTGACCGTCTGTCCGGTCGAAGACTTGTTGAATTTGACCTCGGAGCCCTCGAAAAGCTTGCTGGTTTCTGTCTTCGTGTCTTTGGAGTCACCTAGTGTGAAGAGGTCGTGCAAATCCTGAAGATGAAAAGTGGTACGTTGTTTCGGATCTTTCAGCACTTTATTACTAAGAAATTGCTTGAAGATCTGCCGATGGAAGATTTTCTCTTCGATGGTACCTGCGGTCATAAGTCGGTATATAGTGACCTCTTTCTTTTGGCCAAGACGCCACGCTCGTTCGCGAGCCTGTACATCTGTCGAGGGATTCCAGTCAGGATCGAATATGATGACTCGATTCGCCCCAGTCAGGTTAACGCCCAAACCACCAACCTTAGTTGTAAGTAAAAAGAGATCGATTTCCGGGCTGTTGTTGAACTGGTCCACGAGAGTCTGTCTGTCTTTGATGGCAGTACCGCCATCCATGCGCAAGTAGTTAAGGGATCCCAGGCTCTTGACAAATTCCTCAATAATATCCAGCATCTGTACGCCCTGGCTAAAGAGAAGTGTCTTGTGTCCCAGTTTCTTCCACATTGGAAGCAAGGCTTTGACAACTTGCATCTTGCCCGACTTGCTCGACAGTCCCCAGCTGTATCCTTCCTTTGTTTTCAGCTTAGGATTAATTAGATCCGGATGGTTGCAAACTTTTCGGAGGATGTCGATACCATAAAGTGAATTTCGAGTTCCCTTCAGAATGCCAGCCATCTCGCTCGAGTTCAGGAACATCTCGTAAGCATCGCGCTGCATTGGTGTAAGCTTGCAGAAAAGAACCTGCTCCGTCTTCTTGGGGAGATCGGCAGCAACGTCGACCTTCAATCGTTGGATCAGGTATGGACTGATGGTATCCTTCAAGACTTCGGCGCACTTTTGCGCTGTCATGATTTGGAGATTCGAAGCGTTAGCGTAGCCCCCAAGCCGGATAGGAATCTCGAACTGGGTGCGGAAGTCTACAAGTGTGCCTAGTCGCATTGGGAAAATGAAGTCGAATAACGACCAGAGTTCCATGAGATTGTTCTGCATAGGTGTGCCAGAGAGAATTACTCGGTTTGGTGTACGTAGCTCTTTGCAGTATACAGTGACCGCGCTGTTCGGATTACGAATCTTATGTCCTTCGTCTAGGACGGCGTAACCCCACTCTATAGGGGTCAATATATGACCGTAGGTCTGCAAGCCAGCATAAGTGGTGACTAGGACATGGCCATGCTTAAGAACTCGATCCACAATCTTCTTAGCGGCCTTGTTGGTCTTTCTTCTACCGCCTGTCTCGTCGTACATCTCTTCCTCGTCCTCAATCCTTCCCTCATCCCGGACGCTGAGCATGCCACTGCCGGACGAGTGGAGGATCGAGACACGCAAAGGGGGCCACCATCGGTGAAACTCGTTCACCCATTGTTTTAGAACAGTGGCTGGAGCTACAATGACCACGGGCTTATCAAGTTGCTTGCTATAATGTAAAGTAGCAATGAAAGAGATGATTTGGATCGTCTTTCCGAGACCCATCTCATCACCGACAATACCTCCAACTTTCGAATGGTAGAGCTCGGCCAACCATTGTACCCCCGTCTTCTGGTAATCGAAAAGCGCAGGGAAAATGTCGCCGGGTAATTTGAGACCGTTCTCGAAATCTTTGTCGGGGTGATCGGGGGATGGTTTAAACCACTCCTCACCTTCGTCGTCGCTATCGGCCTCTTCAAGCCCTTGTTCTCTTTTTTCCTGTCGTTTCCTACGTCTAGCCGTACTTCGACGAGCAACCCAATCCGCAAGTCGACTTTGATAACTGGTTTCGTTTCCGTCGTCGATCTTGCTAAGATCAATCTCGACATCTTCTTGGGTCGCCTTCTTGGATTTCTTTCGAGGCCGTTCGTTCTCCGACTCTTGATCGGCAATCGAATCTACCTCAAGCGCATCGGAAGAGGCCTGAGGTGTGAACTCGTCTGATGACGCAGCGTCGTGCTGGACTCGCCGCTTCTTTCTAGGACGCAGTGAGAACTCACTCTCGGCATTTGCAGTAGGCGCCTCGTCAAATCCAGGCGCACGCAGGTTCTGATGGGAACGAGGCTCATAGCCAGCTTGCTCTTCTAGTTGTTGTGCTGTAGCATCTTCTTCAGCATCAGCTAGAGCATTAGCTAACTGCCCTTGGAGACCCTGAGGTCTGGGGCCTCCAAAGCTCGCAAACGGTGTTATCTTGCCAGTGCGAATGAGGAATTCACGCTGAGTCTCATTGGGTAGCCTTCTGTTCCCACCTTGAACCTGATCAGCATGCTCGCCTTCCCGGTGTCGTTCTTCGATTCGGGAACGGAAATCGGCAATATCTTGGATGGCAAGCGCAATATCGGAGTCTATTTGTTCGATTTTCTCTCGAATAGTTTTCTTCAGTTCAGGTCTGCCAATCGCTTTGCGAAACTGCTCTTCTTGTGTCTTCTTTTGGGCTTCGAGCTTCTTTATGCTAGCTTCAGCCTTCTCGATGCGCTTCTCATCTTTCTTGTCCTCGGCGTCGATCAATGCGAGATTCGCCTGATAGGTAATGTCCCGTTCGAGATCGTCCTGGTCGCGTACGTTCGCAGTGAGGTTCTTCAGGGTAGAGGCTTCGTCCGTAGTGTCGACAGCATCATCTTCGATATCAGTGTCGCGATGGGAGGCTTCCTCGACAGCTGCAGTGATCTGTTCGGTGATGGATGATTGCTTGGGCAGGTTCGGCGGAGCTGATGGGCCATCCTCATTGCCAGAATCGGAGGCCATGGCTACAAACCGCTAAGTGCATATGGTACGACAGAACCTGTGAAATGACGAACGGTAGAAAGGTATGGTGGGTGGAAGGGAAAAGACCAAGGAAGGACAAAGATGGAAATCTTAATTGATTATTAGGGAGGGGAAGCGCAAGAATGGAAGGCGCAAAAGTAACGTTTAGCATGAAATGTCGAATGCCTTACATCTAAAAAGATAGGCAGCAGCGCACATGAGGCGAAGATGACGGCAGAGAGTTGAGGCTCTTTTTGATTACGGGACGTAAACCAATGGCTTGGTTGGGCACCGACTGAGTCGAAAGAAAGATAAAGAAGAGAAGGCAGTTCGTTCACCCGGCATCTGAGCTTCGAATTTCGAATCGCAGAATGACGCAGACGCAGACGGGGACTGCTATCTAGGATGTATCTGATTGGCTGGTGGGGCCAGTTCGGGTGAGTCAAACAAAGCTTAAAGTACGAAGTACCTACCTGATATCAGATATCGATAAGCCCCTTCGTCAGCTTCGCGCCTAACCCCACGGATGTAAGAAGGCCAGGAAGGTACTAGGTATGAAGGTAGGCAAGTAGCTTCAAGTTCCATGAACATATAATGGAGAAGCGCCATATTCTATGATGATATTATATTCTAGGTTCTGGTTACAAAGTGCACAAGTCCTTTCAGAAGAAAAGACGGACAAATTTCCTTTGATAAATCACTTGAACGGAATACAATTATTACATTGTATGTGGGATATATAAACTGCGAAGGACGAAGTAGTTGGTTATATAGATTAGGTACATAGATAGGTAGCTTAGAATAGACATTTGGAATAATGATCATAAAGGTTTATATAAAGATTCGAATCTCTTTATGGAGGAACATGCTGTGCATGAGCCCTAGGGTGAAGTGAGCAAGATGGTACGATGAATGAATCAGAAGGGCGTTATTAGAAATGAGTCACCTCACTAACAAATTACCAGATACCTCACATCTTCAATTATAAAACAAATTACCAATTCCATAAAATAAGTTAGGAAAAATGACAATATCATAATGTAATATTTGAATTACATTATAAGATCTTTTTCGAATTTTGAATTCAATAGTTGATAAAGTTATTTAAAATGAAAATTTTGATTGATTTAGATTTATGTTAAGCATTAACCTAGTTGGATCTTGAGATTACATAATGCAAAATAAAATCGTGAATGCATGTACCCCGCAGGCCAGTTGCCAAGTGATGGGTACTAATCTAAGCTGCAACCTAAAATCGCATCTAAGAATAGAAAATTAGGAGGATTTATTAGTACTTTTCACATACGGCACAGGCGCCCCTTAATCCCATCATTATCTTAACTTCTCTTTCTTTCATATTCCTTCTGCCCTTTTCAACAGTCAAGGTAAACACCTTCGCTCGAGGGTTGAGTGTGGGAGAAATGGCCGCGGGGATAGGTAGTTGGACTATGCGGCTTTTTACACGGGATTAAAGGAACCATATGCTCTGCTCCAACGGTATCATACTGGGAGAGCCACACAATGTCACGTCACCTCCAACGAGCTCTCCCTATACTCGCAGTAGCTCTGGGGTAGCTACGCTGTATACTGCATCTCGAATCATGGTTCTCCAATGCGCGCTGCTGTTACTAGCGGTTAACGACACTAGATGATACGACCTTGGCGGGGGACATGCAACAAAGCGCACGACTTCACACGCTGCGCGCATACTCACACACGCCAACTTACACACACCTACCACGCTTATACATACATAGCTCGGTCTACATCTTCTTCTCTTCACCGGAGCCCCTTCGTAGCCTGAGGAGTCACCACGTCTTTCTACTATTCGGGAGCAGGCAGCGATGAATTACTACGCATGGACAAAGTGAGCAAGTAGGATAGGCCCGATTCCATCACACCCCCGCCGTACTGATTTCCGTGTCTGTCAGAACGATATCCTAGCTTTTGGCACCCCTCAATTGTTTCCATTCACGGGAGGAGCCTAACGGCGGAAGCGCTGTGGGCACCTGCCTAGTCCGGGCAGGGCTGGCTGGTTGGGTTGGCTGGCTGGCTGGCTAGGGAACCCTGGATAACCTCACCACGGCAGGATGCAGAGTAAAAAGACTATTCCGCAAAGCTGAGAGCAAGGCAATCAACGCTATTGGCCATTTCCATCCCCTTCGCGACTAAGTGGATCCTAATCCTATGTACCCATCATGCAGCTCACGGCACTGAGATACATGATATGCCGGCAAGGGGAACATCCCCTAACCGCCCTGGCTGGCTGGCTGGCGAAATGGCGAAATGGCAAAATGGCGAAACCTTTCAACGATAGTATTTGGGATTCTTTCTTTGCACTGCCGGGCTTAGCCTGTGCTAGTGTGCAGCTGTGCAGATCCTCCAGGGTGGTTTGTGATGGGAGATAGATTATAAACAGACTCCCTTACTGTGACTACTTAAGTGTTAAGCTACGTCTCGCCTTCCCTTCCATGCATAGCCCGATAGCCATCCCTCTGCTTCGAGGTCCTTGGTAGTTGGTGAGCCTAGTCGAGCTGCTGCGAACTCAAGTACTTAACGTGGCGACTCCTAGCTAAAGCTTCTCGTCTTGTGTTCGATATTCGATATATATACTGCTTGCCACAAGAATACCAACCCGTCGCTCAAGATGTTGGCGTGTAAAGCAACCACCTGGCTGACCCGGCTGCTGCCGTTCCTCGTCCCGGCAGCATGCAGCACTGCGGCAGTCGACGACCACAGGGTCGTAATCTACTACCAGACGACGCAGCTGAACAACAGTGCAACGGAGCACATCTCGCTGCTACCTCTGATCAACAGCGCCCCAAATATCTCCGTCACGCACGTGCTGGTCGCTGCCATCCACGTGATGGACGGCAGCATCCACCTCAACGACTACGCGCCCGACGACCCCATCTTCGACCAGGTGTGGACGGACACGGCCCAGCTCCAGGCCGCCGGCGTCACCGTGATGGGCATGGTAGGCGGCGCGGCCCAGGGTTCCTTCGTACGCCTGGACGGCGACAACGCGACGTTCGAGACCAACTACGCGCCGCTGCACGACATGATCGGCACGTACAACCTGCAGGGCCTGGACCTCGACGTCGAGGAGTCCTTCTCCCTCGACGGCGTGATTCGGCTCATCGACCGGCTGAAGGCGGACTTCGGCGACGACTTCATCATCACGCTGGCGCCCGTCGCCGCCGCCTTAACGGAAGGCGGCGGCAACCTGAGCGGCTTCAGCTACTTCGACTTGGAAGAGCAGCGCGGCAGCTCCATCGCCTTCTACAACGGCCAGTTCTACTACGGCTGGGGCGACGCCAGCAGCGCGTCCGACTACGAGTCCATCATCGACGACGGCTTCCCCGCCGACAAGGTCGTCATGGGCATGCTCACCAATCCGTCCAACGGCAACGGCTTCGTGGCCCTCGACTCCGAGGCTCCTGTCCTACAGGAGCTGACGAGCGAGAACCCTACCTTCGGCGGTGTCGCCGGCTGGGAGTACTTCAACTCCCTGCCCGGCGGCAGTGACGCTCCTTGGGAGTGGGCGGCCTGGATGGCGGGCTACGTCCGCTCGGCTGCGGCTACTACTGGCGAGAAGCGCGAGATCTCGACCACCGAGGCCCTCTGGAGAGGCGTGAGGAAGGCTGGCCGTCGCGTGCGCCGAAACGCGAAGAAAGTGTATAGGGATTACATTGCTTAAGTCGAGCATATGATGCACTGTTGCTAATATACCATGAGTCCATTTTGGAGCGTTATCAAGAAGGGGGGGGGGGGGGGGGTCCTGAGGTCAATCATGGCCCGTGTCTATATGTCCATATACCAAGCTAATACATGCTTATGATCAATATGATATGATAAAATCTTGATACTCAATGTCATCCGTACTATATATCTATAGTCACTTGTGCCTTAATTACCATTTACAAAGTACCAGAGTCTCGTAGCTACGAATACGTACAACCATTCACACTACGCCGCGGCCGTAAAATCTCTTTATCTACCTCCTATAAGACAAGAGAGGAACTACATATCTCGATTCCTGGTTGAGAGTCACTCAAATCTCAGGGGTATGTACCCAACCTATGTACGACGGCTCTACCTGACATCCCGCGGAAAAGGGGGTTAATTCCAAGTTTCTACCATCTATGGCACCAACGTCCCCACGAATGGCCTCATGCAACCACAATCACACCCGTACGCGTGGCCCTCCCTCACCGAGATTGACCGAAGAGAGCCGCACCCCGGCTCGCGATCCGAGGAGACGGTTGCGTACATACCGTGCACGCAGTCGACGATTCCCGCTTACAAACCGCCGGGACAACTTACTCACGTGGGCAATCTGACCCGTACCGCCGGGTCAACTACATCCCCAAAGCGGTCGTGGCAAGATGCACCTTATCTCGACCCGAACGGGGAAAAGACCACGACGGAAAGCGTATCCGCGTTGTAGGAAGCCGGCGAACTAGGAACAAAGTAGGCGGATAGCATATGTGTACTATGTAGTGTGTCGCGGCTCATGATTGTGTCGCCACCTGTACCAGGGCCTTTGCTCTCATGTCTAGTCAACCATTTTCGATCCAGTAATCAAGTCAGTCAGAACCGTTGACATGTTGGCGAGTAGAGTATCGTCATGTCAAAGTTGCAACGGACCAGGGCCGTGTCAGAACCTAAATCCAACACCCTTTGTCACACGTAAGACTTCGTTTCCGTTTGGCTTAATAATGCGACCTTCTCCTAGAACATGTGTATGTGTATCCGCTCAGCTGAGATTTCACCGATAGTCTTATTACTCAGAAATACTGTACGTATAACTACCTATCCTACACCGCAAAATTGCTTGCTCATGTCTGATCTATATAGTAAAGCCTTTATCTCGGGGTTTCGGAGTACATTCTAAATCTTTCCCTTGTCACAAAAGTAACCTTACTCCGATCATCTACCCAAGTTGGGCATCCATGCCGTGCAGGTTGAGCTGTCATTTCTCTGCCCTTCCCCCTCTCTCAGGAAAAAAAATTCCTTCAGGGTCCAAGAACCCCTGCATTAACTGACTGCATCCCGGTCGGACTTTCCGCACGGCAAACTACCAAAATGCGGTCTACAGTTCCACCTATTCAAATGTTGTGTAATAGTAAACAATACATCCCATAGAAGGGCCCCTACATATGCTGTAAGAGGTGTATAGCCCCACGTTCCCAACGCCGGGCAATGCGACGGCTAGTCAAGCTAGCCCAAAATAACACCCTCCGCAATGCATCCAAATAGGTTCAACTCCATCATAATGCGTAGTAAAACTTCGCTGAAGAAAAAAAAATGACAAAATGGTTAATATGTTCGTGGGAAAGTCACAAAGGAGAATTTCTCGTCTCGGGAAACACCGAGTAGAAATGAGAATGCTCGCAGGGTATTGTGGTGATAATACAAGGGTATAGTAGAAACCGCCCTAGAATAGACATTAGGGCGGCTCGCATGCGTATCCCGCTCCAACGCAAGAACCGGAGAGCGCTGATGGCATCGTTGAATGCGAAGGTGGGAATATTCGTCGCTCGCTAAAAATCGAGGTTTTGCCTATCAGCAACGTTCCATGTGTTCCGTGGGTCTAGACGCAGCCCGAGCCGGTGAATATTGCTGAAATACCGAGGCAGCGGGCGGAGCTCCAACCTCTCTGCGAGATAATGCAGGTTGTAAGTGAAACGGTCCACTTGACAAGATGAACTGGTGAATTACTCCTGCCAGGCTCCGACAGAGCCAGGCCTAATCCGAGCTCGGGCGTAGATTACCATGAAAATCGTGCTAAATCGCATACCAGAGTGTTCCTGGTAGGACCTTATCCGAGGAAAAGACTAGAGAGAAAAATACCCCACAATCTCTGAACGATGACTGTGTCGTCGGGCTTCCAGGTTCCAGAATACTGGGGTGGACCCAACCAGACTGGCGATGTCGGCAGATTGGAGTAATAGAATGTTCAGGATTCGTCGGGACACTAAAGCTAGCCTGTCGGCCGCCGCCGTCGCTATATTTGACGTAGTCCAGTGGGACAGGGACGGAAGCAAAGCCCGATAGCCACGCCTGTCAAACTTCAAGGTATAGCCCACACGTTCCAAAAAATCGGTTTGCCGACGTCCCCACGGGCTTCGAATGTTGTCATGAACTTCGCAGCCACGCTGATCGCCGTGCAGCTAAAAAGCGGTGGGCGCAAAGAAGTCTTGCCAAGAATTCAGATGACGTCCTGTGGAATAGAAGTCCACCTAGCAGGAATACCATCAGATCCAATTTCGTATGGTTTTGACGTAGATTTCCTCGGCGGTAGAAGCCATCGAGCATGTCCCTCGCGCTGATCGTCTAATTTGCCGCGCTTGCGCATCAGATGTTCCAGAACAGCGATGCGGATGAAGTCGGAATTTTCACGCATCTCCCGTTGGCGAGGTCCAGGGGGGAAGACGAATGCTGGAGGAGATTTGTTAGGATTGCTCGTCTGAACAGCTGCGCGGCCTGCTGCTGACGTGCTCTTCGATCGCTGAACTTTATAAGTCTGCATTTGAATGGAAGCTGTATAACTGCGAATTGGTGACCGGACACGGGATTCGGGTTGTAAGCTACTAGTCGGGTTCAAGTAGCGACGCATTGCTTCGCTGGGCTCCTCCAGGATAGGAGGCATTCTCTCGTCAGTAAATGGAACACGCGGGTCGATCGTGAGTATAGATCTAGTAAGAAAATCATCAGGAGGAATTGACGTTGCGGTAAAGCTCGATAAGGTCCGAGCCGCAGAGCGCAATGCGCGAAGTGATGCTGTCAGATTCGACTTGAAGACAGACTTTAGTGGCATGAGCCCCGTGGTCTGTTTCTGCGATATGGCCATCGGCTTTGTGTCGAAGACTCTAAAGTCGAGTTGGTCAACGTCTAGATTGCTCTTCGAAGAGAGTGGATGATCTACGTGTTGACCAGGTGGTGAAGAGACCGGCTCCAGTGAGCGTCTAGGCGATCGTGCTTTTCGCCCGCGCGGTGTTACGGGAGAATCGATAGAAGTAACCAAACTGGTTCCGAACGAGTCCCCCAGGGACGGAACGCTCTCGAACGACGCCGCGCGAGTTGAGAAGGCGGACGTGAATGCGCTGTCACTATTGACAGATGCTTCATCCTGATCTAGCTCGTCCAGTTCTTCCGGAGGACTCAACAGCACATCCATCGGACTGCGATCATATAATGAAAGGCTTAGGTCGCTTAGATCTCGTAGATCTCGACCAAATTCCTCACTCAGTTCCTGGCTCAACTCCTTTTCGGAAACCTGCGCCCGACGCACGATAGAATCCACAGTCATATGTGAATCCCGGGATGAGTCTCTGGATTGTCTTTGCTGTGACGACCTTCTGCGTCGAGTAGGCGGGGGGATGCTAGTGACGGCGAGCAATGCGGCCACCGACGGAGGGACTGCATCGGGTGAGTGCACATCACGATAGCTTCGAGTTGGGGACGAGTGTTTTCGGGGCGCATGCGGGTGCGGCCTCGGCCTATGTGCGTTGACGCTGTCATACTTGGACCTGGCGACGGGAATCTGTACAGCGCTCGAAGGGGTATTTGGTCGCGCGACAGCGGTCGTCATCGTGGTACTTGGCAGGCTATGGCTGGGTGGGGACAATTTATCGGATTGTATGCCCTTCCGCTTAGACATAGGTCGCTCTCGAGGTAGTGGTGTAGGGATCGCGGACTTATTGGGGGAGGTGGCGCTTTTGGTTGATATGTCATCCTTTCCCTTTGGTGACGATGGCTTGGGTGTCTTGGTCGTCGGTACAGAAGTCGGGGGGAGTGGCTGTTTGCGAGAGTAGAAGAAGGACCTCGGGACCATCATCATTACTCGACTTCGAAATCAGGCCCGGCTCTGTAGTCGGTTCCTGTTACTAACAGTAATAATTCGTCACCCTATAGATGCAATTAATCGGACTTGCGGGACCCGCTCGCCGCAAGGAACGTGGATATAGCTCCTTTTCCCGAGGTGGCCACCGAATCGGAAGCTAGATACCACTTCTAGAAGGGTATGCTAAGTGAGTTGCTGGATTGGTGATCGTGTGCTGTCCTCCGCGAATCACCAGGGGTTGGTGGTTTCTCGTACGTAACAGCGATGCGTTCTGTCAAACGTGGGTATGCAGCCCTGATGCACGACAGATTCCCGAAGACGTGGAAACTCGTAGTATGAAAGGAATGATGTCGCCTATGTATGTCTTTTTTGCAGCCCACAACTTTCAGAAGCTAAAATCCGCTCTTTCGTGGGCGCATCAGCTCTTTGGGTAGCTGGGTTTGGAGAGCAACGAGGCATCCCAGGACAAAACAATCAGCGCAGCCAAAACACGGGGACCTCGGGTCGTGCAGGTCGTGGCGAGCAAATGCGACCGATAGCGATAATGACCGCTATGACATGCAATAACAATTATGACCTTAACTCTTCAACGAACTTCGGTTGCGATCCCGATAACAGCTGGTCGGCTTCTTTGATACGCAAGTTTTACGTATACAGGTAGGTATCGGAATATCGACAAAGAGACGTAATGAAGAACAACGGGAAAGGAGAGTCAAGGCGTCAAGGCGTCAAGGTAGGGTGGTCATATTATACAACTCAGCTCAGGTCGATGCCCAAAGGGGAACTAGAACGGGCACAACGGATATTGTGAAGGCCAAGACCATTTATCGAGGCAAGCGAACCAAGCAGATAGCACGGGAGGTATCGTATCTATCTATGACTTGTTCCAGCAGGATTCCGATGACCCTCATCGTTTGACTGAGGACTGTATGTGGCCTGCCTGATTCGGGGGAGATAAAATACATTACTAGTAGCCACTTTCTTTTTAGTCGTCGAGTCAGACTGTGCTTATTACTTTTAGGGGCCAGGGGTTACTTATTTAGTACCCAGCTCGTGCTGCGTCTGCCGCCCTGCACCTGGGGTTACGAGCTTGTACAGTGGGGTGAAGACATGTATCGTTCTGATGGTGGGCGTGGGCGCTGGCGCTGTGATAATTGTAGGCACTGATAAGCGAACGGACTTCCCTGAACTTTGAGTGGAATCTGACTTGTACGTACCTAGGTAACCAGGAAAGTGGCTCAGATCAGCTTCTATGCAGTTTCCGGTTTCTTCGACGTGCGTCTTCTGGTCTTTTGGTCTTCTGTTCTTCTACTATTATTACCCATTGATATTTGTCCAACTGTTTGACAACAGCTTCTTATCTCTTCGATAGATATTATATATATATATATATATACCACTGACACGCATGTGAAATATGCAGGCATGGTAAGTGATCGGCTGATCCGGTACCCCTTATCCTAGCCTTTTCGCCCTGCGGAATGCCCAGGCGTGGATATCCACAAATCATCTTACAGCCACTTCTGTTGCGGTACCTACAGCGCATCTAGGTAGCCACACTCGCCCTTGCAGCATGACATAGTTGGGGGTTTGTTGGGGGACAGGACCCTGAATATTACACAACTGGGCTCACTCGCTGGTGACAACTTGCCGACCACGCGACCTTAATGGAATTACTTCCAGAATTGACTCTTCAAAACTCGAGGTCGAAGTCGCATTCGGAATCAGTGCCCGATTAGAGCATCAGAACCCAATTGCTTCCCTAAAATGTTTCGCGACACAAGGGACCGCAGAAATCAGCCTGTAAGAATAAATAGAGAAAGCGACGTCAGCTAGGTACGGGTTAGTAAGTCACTGTCGTGTCTCCTACTTTAGGGTAACATCGCACATCTCATACACCCATTATTTGTATAAGTTAATATAGCAAAACACGATTGCGGGGAATCCTGAGCATTTTCAGAAGCGTCTTTCGAGAAATATCGGGCTCAGATTGTCGTGAGTCATGTTGTTAACAGCTACGGTAATATTATCTTTGCATGACATATTATCTTTGCGTAACAATTTGGTTCGTCTAGTAGTATTCAATTGCGACGACACGAAAAATAAGAACTCAACACCATACCTCGTTCGTTCTATTTCTGCCAGGGAGCAATGTTCAAGATAGCGAGTTAAATCTCGCCAGCTCATCCACCTAATAAATCTAGCTGGGCCAAACATGGGAATTCCGAACTAAGCGCAGTAAGCTTCCCCAACTCTACTTGTTCTCTGGCTTCGCTTGAAATTGCCTTGCTACCCTGGTTTTATCTTGAGGGGTACCTAACATGAGTTTAGGGCTCTAATGTGAAGTATCGCTTGTGACACAAGCAAACCTAGACTATTATAAGTACCTCCTAGGAGGTAGTAATAGCATTGTCAATTGTTGGTAATAATGCGGCATTGACCTTTGCTATACTTGCATCATCTAGCTACTAGCTAAGCGACCTGCCGCACACAATTATTTGACCAAAGTAGTCTCATGCACCTAGAACTTCATAGTGCGTAGCGTTCGTTCAGTCTCATTCAAACCTCATCTTATCATCGCGGCTTGATTCGCTCCCCCGCATCTTACTAGCAAACAGCCCAGCTTTCACCCACACAACCATAAGTACGTAGGACAAGTGGACTTATCGTGGAATCAAGCTTCGGTGATATATCAGCGATAAATGAACTTCGGACTCTGACCCTGTGATTGTCCTATTCCCAGCTGTATTAAGAGAGCGGGGGAGGTATTGCGAATGAATTGATGGGCACCATCATTACTTCTACCAGGACAATAATCTGGGGACCCCAAGGTAGATCGAGATTAATCCGCCTCTAAAAGAGACTTCCCCTCCACTCTTATGACTAAAAGATGCCATCGTTCACGATGCATGTCGGATTCATCACGAGGTTGTTGGAGCTAAACCCGGGCTTCTTTGTAGATCAGCAACTGACCCTTTCCCAAGTCAGGAGGCCGAAGGTGCAGAATGACGTTGCTGCCTAGATAGCCTGACCTAGCACCGGGTGCTTCTCCGCGGGGAACTAGGGTGGCCTGAACAGAGAACGAGATGCTTGTCTATAACGCACACCGAGCCAGCCTCCAGAGAACGACTTCTGGTAATATGGACTTCGGCGCGAATTTGGGCCTGTCGATCTTCGATGGTAATTCAGACTATGTCCTGCACTAGAGGGGATAGGTCGAGCAACGCAGGATAATCTAAAAAACGACCTGCCAGCCCGCCAGCCTTAGGTACACATCAAGATTCATGATGCTTACTATGTAGAGGCTGGTAATATAACATACTAGGACATTCAATCTTGTACACGGCATTTCCATAGTCTAGATGCAAAGCCATCTAGCCTACCATAATCGTAGAAGCTTGTTCCATCTTGCTCGCCACGGTTCTCGTTAAGTACTTCTCAACCCATGCTTCAATGAATTATTTTACGCCAATTACCGAGAATGTAGGTAAATTTCGTACTTCGAGGCAACTCTAGTCTGGGCAAGAGCTGATTGTCGTTGCCAATATTTCGGCTCGTTTTTTACTATAGTTGCGGTCATATCTGAGTTTCGTGTATGATAGGAGTATAGTTGAGAGTATCGGCTTAAATCTCTGACATTTTCTTATACGAGTTTACAATTCCTGTCGGATTGTGAGAGTAAAATACCTGCACAGGAGCTGGCGACGTACCGATCAACAGCTGGTTCAAGTCACAGTCAGCTGAAAAGCCCCACCAAACCCCAATCCTTTTGGGTACAGGGGTGCCTTAGGTTATGTATGTACGTAGGTGACAGGTCCACATTTTTAACGAACCTGAGAATATGAGAATCGAGCTCCTCACAAAAAGCGACAGCAAGAAAAGGAGAAGCGCCGAGCAGAGAGAAATTCCGAGTCGACCATCGATGCAGCCAATTCTACCTATCCTTTAAAAAAAAATTAAACAAAAATAAATAAAATAAAGAATCCCACCGAATCTTTTTTTCCTTCTCCCGCACAACAGACGATGGCGACCCCCGACACGTCCTCGCTGACGAGCGCGGCCGACGTCTTCCAGGCGCACACGCTGCCGCAGGTGCGCGCGATCCACAAGAGCCTGCACGTGCAGGCGGACGAGAAGTCGGCACGGCTGCGCACCCAGGTCGGCAACAGCTACCGCGAGCTGCTGGGCACGGCCGACGCCATCGTGCGCATGCGCGCCGACATGCTGGCCGCCCAGGACGTGCTCGCCCGCATGGGCGGCACGTGCGGCCGCGCCGCTGTCGGCGGCAAGGTGTCCGGGCTGGCCAGGTTCCGCCCCGCGGCGGACGATACGGACGGTAGTAGGAGCAGGGCCGCGAGGGCGCGGCTGCTGGGTGCGTGCGGGCTGGCGGTGGGGAGGCTGCTGAAGGGGGGTGCGGAGGGGAGGGGGGATCGGCTGGTGCTGGCTGCGAAGGTGCTGGTGCTGAAGAGGTTGCTGGTTTCGAGCTTCGGGGCGGGAGAGAACAACGTACACGAGGATATTCGGGTCGCGGTCGAGGGGGCGAGGAAGAGCTTGAACAGCCTGAGGAGGAGGCTTTTGAGGGCGGTTGAGAAGGTACTGGAGAAGGTCGGCGAAGGAGTAGACCGGAACGACATTCTGAAAGCTTTGACAGCGTATAGTCTCGCCTCTAGTTCGGGGGCAAAGGATGTTTTACGCCATTTCCTAACCGTTAGGGCCGAAGCGATGACGTACGAATTCGACCTCGAGGAGCATGAGAAGGAGAAGGATGCGGAGAATGTCCTCAAGGGTCTTGATTTGTATACGAGAACTTTGTTGGATGTGCAAGCTTTGGTGCCTCATAAGCTCTCAGATGCGTTATCACGGCTCAAGCAGCAGCACCTACTAGCCGACAAGTCGCTGCAAGGACTGGAAGGCCTTCGACTAGACATATACGAAAGATGGTGCGGAGATGAAATACAGTATTTCACTCCCTTCATCCGGCACGATGATCTGGATGGTCAGCAGGCCAGGGAAATGCTTACCAGCTGGGCGAAGAAGGGTGGTGAGACTCTTCTCCAGGGGCTACGACGGACTCTCGAGCACGTATCCGAATTCAAGACTATAATCAATTTAAGGACAAGCGTTCTTCAGCATTGGATTAACGACGGAGGCAAAGCTAGGGGATTTGACCCGTCTATCATGCTCAATGGCTTACGAGAAGCCATTGACGAACGCCTTTTACAGATTCTCGAAACCAGGGTTGCCAAGCTAAAGCTGGTCGGATCCGAGGTTGCGGCGACCATTGAAGCATGGCAACCGGGCACAAGCGATCAGCATCGCAGTTTATGGAACGAAGAGATTCTCGATATGGATGTATCAGGCGACGCGAATCAACTCACCCATGAAATCGTTTCCCGTCTCTACGGCAGAAACGATGCTGTGGCGCGAGTTGTGACGAGCTATGAATCGTGGCGCCAACTAATTAGTAGTGTCGGCGAGCTGATTGATCAGCTCAAGCGCCAGCGCTGGGATGACGATGTGGAGGAGATAGAAGATGAGGACGTCATCGCGGAACGGCAGAAGCTATTGAGCAAGGATGACCCTGAGTTACTACAAAACAAACTCAACGCAACTATCGAAGAGGCTCTAAATAGTCTAGACAAACACATTGTAAGCGCCTGGAAATCCAGTTCGGATAGCACGGATAACGGGTACATTGCTATGTACATCCTGCGAATCTTAAGGGATATTCGAGGGAAACTGCCTAATCTCGACGGCGTTAAGTCTTTTGGCCTCGAGAGCGTCCCTTCTCTACACGAGAAATTGGCAACTCACGTATCAACACCACCGCTCGAGGAGTTTGCTTCGTCCGCCTTGACGAGGAGACGAGTGGCCGGCCGAGCGTTATGGGAGAGTGAACCGGCCTTGCCAACACAACCTTCCACAGGGACATTCAAGCTTGTACGCGACCTTGTCATGTCTATGGGAGACGCCGGTCTGGATCTCTGGACACCCGCGGCCGTGAGAACGCTGAAGCGATCGTTTGGCAAACAACTAGTAGAAGTTTGGCGGAAGGAATACATCTCGGAAGCCGCAAGCGAGCAAGAGATTAATGAAACAACCGAAAAAACCAGCGAGGAGAAGCCGTTGACGGAAGAAGAAAACGGCACTGCAGAAGCCAGCGAAGACTTACCTGAAAACGGAAAGAATGTTCCAAGGAAATCCGAGAAGAGCAAAGATATCTTCATTCAGTGGTTTTACGATATACATCTTCTCCAGCAGTGTCTTGGTGCGGAGGTCAGCTCGGAAGAGTCTTTCAAGGCGTTTGTAGAAGAGGCATTCGAAAAGACGGGTTTGGAAAGCGGCGCCAAGGACAGGCTGGCGAAGGCATCACAGGAGTATTGGAAGAGAACGAGCTTGTTATTTGGGCTACTTGCATGATACCCGTCACACCCAGCTACATGAAAGAACAGATAGAAATGAGAAAAATACACCTCTCTCTCTAAAGTTTTCATAGTTTATGCCTCTTCTTGCCCGTCGCAAGCTTATGGAATTCTTCCTGCGGAATGCCAGTAACAAATCTATTCAAGCCGGCGAATACCTCGGCCACGTTCTGCTTGTCTAAAATTTCCAAGCTAGGCTTCCGGATCAGCGCCTTGATTTGGAGCAAGCTCTCGCCGTTTAGGTGCTCGCCCATGGTGTCGTCGATCTCCTTCATCACCAGCTTCAGGAAACCGTCGCTATCGCCCTTGGGGGTGTCAAAAACTTTATTAACAAATCCCGAGCTAACCAGCTCGTCGCAGGAAATGCGCTTGCTCTGGATGAGCGCCTCGTTGGCTTTGCTGATGCCCAACCGCTGCACCAGGGCGTGCGAGGCGCCGCCCTCGGCGACCAGACCCAATGACGAGAATGGCGTTAGCAAGAACGTATGTGGCGTGCAGTAGACGAAGTCGGCCAAGGCAACCAGCGCCGCCGAGAACCCGATGGCGGGACCATTCAGGGCTGCCACAAGGATCTTGGGGTGCGTGTAGAAGGCCTGCGTCACGTTCAGGTTGTTGGCGGCGAAGTTGCGGAGCCAGCGCAGGTATGCGTCCGGCTCGCCTTCTGAGCTGTCTTTTGTTATGGATACGTCCGCGCCGCTGTTGCAATTGTGAGTCTCCTATCACATCTGGTGACATGATGAGAACTTACGCAGAGAAGTACCGTCCTTTTCCTGTCAGGACGGTGATGTATACGTCGTCGCGAAGGGCAACCTCTCGAAGGGCCTTGGAGATGGCATAGTAGCCTCGAAAGCCTAGGGCGTTGAGCTTCTTGTCGTTGTCGATGGTGATGGTGGCTAAGCGGCCGGCGTAGGTAAGCTTGATTAAGTCCGCCATTCTCTAGACTTGGGGAGGCTTTGTCTCCCTTCGCGGTTTAATGATCTAGGTAGTCTGTAGAGTCATAGGCTCCCGTCTATAAGGTCTAGCAGTTGGGGCATCCGGACTTTTAATAACGTCTTGAGGAGGTCGTGGAACGTGGAACGGACCCCGTACCCGACATTCTTTGTGGGTACCTCGGTTGATTTACCGTGGAACGCTCAGAACTCTCAGAACTCTCAGAACTCTCAGAACGCTCCAACATCCCCCAGACCCCAGATAAAAACAGTGGGTCAATCCATCGCCAAGACGATTAAATGCCGACCGAATCAAGTCCTAGACTTTTGGCCTGACATCGTAGATTGTAGAACACCAATGTTCATATATCTTATATGGTCAAAAATATACGTATACTATTATATGAAATGTGTTCCAGTCTTCAATCCAGTGTTATTCCTCTGGATAAGCGTGTGAGTACCGTATATGGTATATGCATATACCTCCTACCTAAGACCTGAGACCTGGTTAGATACATACCTAAGGTAGGGTGAGGTAGCGGGGACTAGCCTCACCGAATTACAGTGATGTACGGGATACTACACCCTTTAACACCGATAATACACGGATCGTCACTTATCGATTTCACCTAAACCATCGACAACGGCAAAATAAGCAAGATTACCTTACCTAATGAAACAAGCACAACTCGAACAACGTCTCTTCTTCGTAGCTAGGTTATTCGAATGCGTATAAGTCACAACTCTGCATTCAAGATCAGTCTAGCTAGGTGCCTGAACGAAATACATTTTTCCCAGTCATGTTCGTCCGCCAGCTACTTCATCAACGACCCCGTCTTGCTACGGTGGCATGTCTATCCCACGCTTCCCCGAGAGCCATGGCTCGTCGCTCGAGCACTCAACCACGGAGTCAGCCTTTTTCAACGGGAACAGCCGCTGTATCTTTCACCGCGGGGTTGGCATCAGCCACCCTCATGTACTGGCTTACATCTCGCAACCAGCAGAACCCCAACCCTGACCTTGCGAAGTCAAAGATCCTTGACGTCAAAAGCAAGGTCGTTCCGAATCTGAACGATTTGGGCCTGCCCGATGAAATTGCGTATGATCATGTTCCTTCTTCGGAGGAGGTTACACAACAGTTGAACGAGCTGGCCTTTTCTCTCCCTGGTGTGATGAGATACGACGGCACTCAGCTAGGGTCCAACAGTCCGTGTGAAGACACATTCCTCCATGGTTCATTCTCCAACCCTTTCGATTCCAAGAACGAGGACTGGTCCGCCTGGGGGGTGTTCGATGGACATTGCGGGTGGCAGCTGTCAAATCTCTTGACGAAACAGCTAATACCACACGTACGACGCGCGCTCAGTGCCGCCCAGCCACACAAAGAGAGTATCGAGCAGGCTATCAAGTCAGCCTTCACAACTTTCGACGATGCCCTAGTCAAATCCGCCGCTGCAACCATCGAGAGTGATCTCCCCTTCGCCGAGAAGGCAAGGAGATTAGAAGCGGCATACGCCGGCGCCTGTGCTCTTCTGGCTCTGTACGACCCCCTCAGCAGGAACCTCACCATAGCATCCACGGGTGACTGCCGCGCAGTCCTCGGCCAGAAGGCCCCGGACGGGAAGTGGACGTCGACGGAGCTCACGACGGACTGCACGGGCGCGACCCCGAGCGAAGTCGCGCGGATCCAGGCCCAATTCCCGGACGAGCCCAACATTGTTAAGGGGGGCCGCGTGTGGGGCATGCAGCCGTCGCGGACATTTGGCGACGGCATGTGGAAGTGGAACGCGGCGCTCAAGGAGAAGCTCCGCAACTACTATAACGGGCTCAGCCTGCCGTCCGCCGTGCGCTACAGCGGCTACCGGGACGGGCCCTACCTCACGGCCGAGCCGCTCGTCACCACGACCGCGGTTCCCGACGCGCGGCCCTCGTTCCTCATACTGGCGACGGACGGCCTTTGGGACATGATGACGAGCGAGCAGGCCGTGGACCTTGTAGGCCGATGGGTCGAGTGGCAGGATCAGGGCGCCGCGAAGAAACCCGTCGAACCCGAGACGAAGGACTTTGGCCCGACGGTGCTGGGCATCATGAAGCAGTGCAGATACGAGCCGCACAAGACGACGCTGCAGGATGACAACGCGGCGGTGCATCTGGTCCGCAACGGCCTGGGCGGCGGAGACGAGGAGATGGTCAGGGGAGCGCTGACTTTTCGATACCCCAACTCGCGAGATATCCGAGACGATATCACGGTGCAGGTCGTTTTCTTCAAGCCCTCTCGGGGTATTCAATCCGTTTCGTATAAGTGAGTGAATACGGTATCTACCTAGGTACCTGAGTTAAGTAGTTCCTGGAACGGTGCATCATGCTCACTTAGGCGTTGCTTCATTTGTTTTACTTTGCTCATCATTCTATGCATACCATTAGCATCGCGGGTTTTGATATCAGGCGCATCAGACACAAAAATAGACCCGAAATTTCTTGGTCTTATTTATTTTATACGTTGCGGACTCTTGGCTTATTAATGCTGTGACGTAACCTTTATATTCGAGTAGACGTTTCTTGACGCTTTTCGTAACCACGTATCCAGGGGCATGCCGACTTGGGCAAAGAAAGACATCACCACTGTGGCGGAATGGATGAAATGCCTTGGAATATCCAAACCCTTAAAAGAAAGAAGGCCATCTCCCGTTTCATATTTCCAGGAACTACTACTATAGTATTTTATTTCATATTCACAATTTCTTCCTGACAATCTTTGATCCACCGGTGTCCTTCTTTTCCTCCCCTCAAAACAGCCCTCTACGGCACATTCTTATACAACTCGACTACCACATCTCGGTTCTTCGCCAGGTACTCCTTGAACGTCGAGAACCCGATCCCGAAGTCATCCGGCACGACGTGATCATCGATGCCCCTGCGCGTCATCTGCCCCGCGACAAATGGGTTCTGCTTCGCGAGCTCGGCCGCCTCCTCCGGCGGGTAGCTGTACACGGCGAGCTTCTTGCCCGCGGCCTCGCTCAGCTGCGCGATCAGCTCGTTGGGGGTGATGCGCTCGGCCACGACGTCGAGCTCGCGCGTCGCCTTGCCGCCCGCGAAGGTGTCGGGCGCGCCGATGGCCGCTGCCGCCGTCCGCCCGATGTCGTTGACGTCGATGACGGTGAGCGGCACGTCCGCCGGGCACGCCGTGCGCAGCACGCCCTCGTTGACCAGCGACGGGATCTGCAACTTGGCCATATGCGCGTCCGTGTAGTTCGACATGAACTCCGTCGGCCGAAGGATCGTGTAGTGCGCGAACCCGCCGGCTCGGACGAGCTCTTCGCCCTTGGCTGCGGTGTCGTGTTAGTATATGGTACCTAATATATATGTTTTGTAATCGTTTTTGTTTCTTCTGTTTGCTGATAATTAGAGGGGGGAAATACCTTTCGAGGTCCAGTAGTTAGCGAAAAACGGACTGCGATCCCAACCCGACAGCTCCTGATACCGGTTCACGCCAGCAACGCTGCTGTACACGACGTGCTTGACTGTACCGGCGCGCTTCGCGGCCTCGACGATGTTAGTCGCCCCCCGCACCTCGGCTGCCAGGTCGGTGAAGGACACCGCCGACGGGAAAAACAACGCCTCGATGCCGCCGGCGAGCGCGCGGTCCAGCGCTTCGACGTCCTGGTCCCAGGCGCCGCCTTTGACTAGTTCCGCGCCTGCGGCAGCCAGCGCCTGCGCCTTCGGAGAGGACAGGTCCCGCACGTAGGCGCGCACGGCGTGCTTCGACGCCAGCAGTGCTCTCGCCGTGGCGCCTCCTTGCCCGCCGGTCGCTGCGAGGACGAGTACTTTGACCATGTTGCCAGAAATTTTTTTTTTAGTTTTTTTCTTTTTGTTAGTAGAGAGGTATTGCGTGTAACTGACTGTCGAATGGTAAATCTTGTGTATGTTGGTTGGAAGCAAGATTGTTAAGAATGTTCTCTGGGCCAACTACTTATATTGTCGTTACGTTGCTGCCGCCGCCTTGCGTGAAGCATTCAATTAATCATCATACATGATACATCGGGCAGCGAAGCTATACACATAACCGTGGCCCCAACAGCAAAGCACGAGATCTCCATTCATCATCAACCGTCTCGGTGGTCGCCTTCCAAAACCATCCGTGAATAGACCCATCTTCAGCTCGTAAGGCATCACCAACCTGGTCTTCCAACTCTCAAAGCTGTTGCCTACGGAAGAGGAGAAGGGATGCGAGCGGACAAACCCGGACACCTTGGGGGCTTGGTAAGTGGAATTCGGGGTCTCGGCTCTCGGGGTCAGGTGGCTCGCTGTTCTAATCCATCCGTGGTCCGCTACGTAGTATTCCCAAACATGTGACTAGTTTCTTCTAGTACCTGAGAAGGTATTAATCACGACGTCGGCGAGCAGATTACTCGCTGTCTTCTCAAAAATCAAGCTATTCCCGAGCGCTTCATCGATATTGGCAATGGCTTGGTTTCCAACGAATGACGACCTTTGATTACTTCGCATGGATATCTCGGGTGCGGATCGAAAGGTGTCGCTGTCGGAGGCCGAATTGCAATTGTAGAAAGAGTACCAGCACCGGTCTTTTTACGGCCGCGAGGCACGATAACGGAACCCAGCATGAGCTGTGATCGACGCTATGATGTGACATGCTCGGCTTTCGTTCTTGGTTCTTAGGCTTCAGGGTGTAGAGATTGATAAGTCAGATTACATTGGGTATCATAATACTGTCATGGATACTTACTTTGGGGAACCCAAACCCAAATTAAGGACAGCCAACTCATGAGAGTAACCGAAAGACGAGAAGATATCGCTAAAGTGGTCATAGCATTACTCGTTGCCGCGGTCGAGCCCGAAGGCGTAACAATAGACGTATTGCAATGTGGTCTCAATACACCCCTCACCCCATCAATAAGCCCCTTATCTACGAGTACGCACCCGAAGCAGCCGCGCTGCTCAAATCCTTCGGCACGATCCCATCGGCCACCGCCAGTCGCCGAGCTGGGCCTTCCCAGTTCCATTACGTCCACCCGGCCGTAGATTTCTCGTACCCCGCGACTTGCGTGCGGAACTACTTCTTGTAAAAGGTCGTCGTGTGTTAGGGGAATGCTGGAGTCCCATTATAATACTGTGGGGAAATTAGTGGTGGAGTGCCTGTCGGGCAAAGAAGGGGGCAGAGCTGGAGCAGAGGAGGAATGGATACGTGCCCTGTGGCCCTCGAGAGCGAGGGGTGACGGTAGGAACTCCTTCGGTTTTCCCGCGCCCCAGAGACTGCCCATGAACTGCACATGTAGCTTGTCCTTGACGTTGAGGTTGGACTCGACTTAGCGGATGCCCTAGACGAAGAAGTTAGAATATGCGTCGACAAAAACAGTCGGTGACTGACAGTATACCTAACGTAAGCTTCGGGATAGAACTTTGACCGCATGTCATCATGCCCCTGAGCTGGCTCGTTAACAAACCCAATCATGCTGACATTCCGCATCTCTTTTCTGGTATGTGCCAAATTCGTCAAGTACTTTAGAAAGTCAACACCTCGCCTGTAGTTGTCGTCGTTGAAGAATTGCACATGCGATGTTGTGTGGCAGGCGAACGACTGGCTGGAGGCTTGTGCTCGCGGCGCCGCGTGCCTGCTTTACACGGGTATTCATCAGATACGGGGTCAAATAATTGCCATGAGTATCAAGCATCTTACTCAAGAATAACATAAACCCCCTTCGAACTCGCCATCTCGCACACTTTCAAGAGGTATTTCTCTCCTCCCTTGGCGTAATATTCCTACCCCCCAGCCTAACCAGACTCCCATTCATCCAGAAACCAAGCGGTATGGGCACGGCATCCAGCCCATAGCTCTGGATATCATCAATCAAAGTCCTCCTCGGCAATCCACCTCGCCCAGTGTTCCGCAAATGCCTCATTGACCTAGCCCTGCCCAGCTTCTTCAAGCACAGTCCCACTCGAACTCGAAGCCGCCGCAGCCCATGGTGCTCCATTCCGACCAGCACAGCCAAGACTCGACGACGCACATGATGCCGAGGTTCACGCCGCAGATATTTTCACTTTATAGTGACGATGCCGCCGGGTAGGCATGCCACAGCCACGGAGAAGGCCGCTAGGGCGGCGAGGATGAGCTTCGGTGAGCTAAACATGGATACGTTTTTAATTGCTAACTGGTAATGGGACGACTGTGCCATACGCCATACGCGAGACGGCGGGGCGGCCATGGCGGTCTGTTTATATGGCTAAGAATACCGTCTATTAGTACCTAGGTAGGTATCTAATTTCCCTGCTCGGAGGATCGTGAGGCTCTGATCCTTCGAGTGACGTAGGAGTGCCGGGTTAGGCGAGATCTATCCGTGGAGTGCATTAGGGCTGATCCTCCTCCCCAGCGTAGACGCCACCTAGGGTTGATGGTAATTTCAGCTTGAGATATTTGCATGTGGGTTTAACTCTTTGTCATACTACCTGCTCTACATCTATCTAGCTCAAGTGCTAGGTTAAGTTGTTTCATCATTATGTCACATTTCTCGTCTAATCTCAGACCGCTATCCTGAATAAGCAGGCACATTAGAGAAACATCACCTCCGATAACTTTTCATGCGGAAACCGTTGGATCTGCTAGGGGGTGCCGAATACCTCAAGCGGATACATCCCTCAATCAAACCCGGCTTCCAACCATCCACTTCAGGTGTGTGTCGTGTGCCCTCCAATAACTCCCCCAGATATCCAGAATGCGGTTCCTGTTGGTAGGGTTACATACATTAGCTCGATCAAGTTATATGCCATGCCGTGTTTTCGGTTCCTGGAGAATGTACATGCATGGCATATGCACCCAAGAAAGACAACCCCCCGTATGCTATACCATAGTAGTAAGGAAAGTAAGTTGTATGCATCTTTTCCTGTTCCTCATTACCTACCTAGGTAGCTATGTATATCCCATACATACCAGAGTCGAAAAAAAAAAAATGTGACATGTAAAAATAAAAATAAAAACCTTCTTTTCGATCTACATCTGGGTGTAGGGCTGCTTTCTTTTCTTCTTCTTACTTGTCGGAGCCGAATTATCTGATATGTCAACTGATACATGTGTCTCGTTTTCCTTCGAATAGAAAAAAAGCCGCATGTATTAGTTTCGCTCAAAATCCTTCAGGCTCAAGTTCACCGCGCTCGCCTGGCTCGCCCACAGATCCTGAAGCAATCCTTACTAGGTCTACTGCCGGTCTGGGACATGGGGAGTATTGATCCTGGGGAGAAGACTCTGGTCATTGACAACACGTTAAGCAAGTCAAACCACTGTGGAGCAACAAAAGCCAAATCCATGGAATTTTTTTACCCATTAAAAGACTCGCTTCTATGTACCGTGATTCTAGGCCGCGGATCTACCTTTCAACTCTGGCAGGGTGGAAAATACATGCCGTCGAAAGTATGGAGATAGAGATACAAGCGCTGATCCGCCGAAATAGTCTTGCTTTTTTGTATTCATTTTGGCCCTTGATTTATTTGCCCCGTGTGGCCCGCCGTTTCGCCTGCTCTTCCGTCCCGAAAAATGTCATGCCCAATACCCCTGTGACTGGTCGGCCGTTATTCCCAATTCCGAGACCCCCTTCTCGACGCCATACGCCCAACCCGAATGAATTAAGAACGGGCAGATTCTTAGTAAACCGCAAGCATGAACAAAGCCAAAACATTTTTAAGAAGACACATTAGAATAGAAACTCCTTGATGCGAAATAAACCCGATATTATGTTGTATGTAAGACACGATATGAAAAAGAGTGGAGGACCTCGAATCTCCTTGTGCTATTTGCAGGCTTATATTCGTTGTGCACCGTCTGACATTTTCATTGGGTCGAGGAAGCGATATACGAATGCTGTGGTAATCTTCATCCAAAAAGATCAGAGTTGCGGACACCAAGCGGTTCAGTGAGCGCGTAGATATGAGGTTATGGCGGCTTATGATATGCTAACCTCAACCGCCGGGCAAGTTTGACCAAGCGGCGATATTTTGGTGCTGGGCTCTTCCGCTGTTTCCTCTATACTTGCGTTAGTGCTGGGCGGACTGCTACTTTCGGGACTGTTCTGCTCCATGGTAAGTAACGGAGTGGGTGCGGCCGAGTTGACCTCGACAAGAAGACTCGGCGTCGTAGGACCGGTGGGAGACATCCCGTTTATAGAACCGGTCGTGCTTGCTGACATCAGTCTATCAAGGGCCGTGATTTGTCGTCCGGTGCTATGCTTCTTCAGGCTCGCAAAATGGGGTCTCATTTCCTCTATAAAGGAATCTCGGTCGGGACCCTCGAGATGATGCATCAGTTTTTCTGTTTTATGTTAGTTTTGATAATCTTGATGCATCGATAGATTATGGACAAGATGCTCCAACTCACGAATTACGTAATTCCCGAATTGATCCCTCATGATGGCTTGGAGTTGATTATTTCCGTTGTTGTCTAGGGACGTAGTAAGCTGGATCCGTATCGCTCTTCGATCTTCGTTGGTTCCGTGCTCTATCGACTTTTCAACAACGTTGGACGCAAATTTGTGTCTTGAGTAGACAAGTAGTTTCTGAAGAACAAGCTGTATCAACTGTCGCCGGTCCTCGGGCTCGCCCTGGGCGATGATATGCTGCGTGACATAATTGCCATATTGGTCCGTGATAAGTCTTGTCGCGCAGGTATGAAGATCCGTCATCAGGTGCTTTTTCTCCGACTCCGTCCCGTGCTCCAGTATTCGCTGGATGACTCGACACCCGTAATTGTGCGAGGCTAGGGACTCAATCTGGCCTTGAAAGGCGTCCATGATAAATGGAATGCAGAGGCGCGGCACCATTTGGATTATCTTCTGGATCACGTGATTGCCGTTTTGGTCTTTAACAATCCGCATGATATCGGGCTTTAGCTCTTCCACGATTTCAACCTGCTGTTCAACCAATACATGCTCGAGGGCCTGAGTCGTCGAGTTAGCACTGCTGTTATTGAAGGCGGACTGACCAAATCGACCTCACCTTTTGTACAACGCGACACGCGTACATCTGCGTCGAGAGTTCTGCAACTTTGCCCTTCATCTGCGCAGCGATGATTTTCTTCTGTACTTGATTTCCATGCTCGAAGAACTTCTGTATGACATAGTTACCAAACACATCCTTCATCAGTTGAAGGGTATTAGGCTCGATCTCCCGGAACACTTGATCTTTCTCATCGCTATTAGCAGTCTGCAGTTTCTCCTGAATAAACCGCGAGCCATGCTGATCACCACTGAATTCGACTATGTAGCTGTAGATATCCTGAAACCGATGTCAGTTTTGTTATCCATGAATGCTTGGAGTTTGATAAAGCTCACCTTGAGTTCGTAGCGCTTATTAGACTTGGTATTGCCCCGAAACTCTTCGAGAACAGCACTACGCATACCTTTGCCAGGATCTTGATCTCTACTGGGCCGCGCAGGAACAGAGAGGCCTGGGAGGTAGTTCACTGGTAAGCCATATCCCGGAAGCTGCACCTGAGAGCGGAAGTTGGGGTTCTGCACATATTGGTCGTAAGGGGTCGAGAACTGAGAGACGCCTGTGCCGTAGTAGTTCTGGGGGTAGAAACTGGGTACTTGGTCCAAGTACTGCGAGCCGTTGAGTGATCGATCGAGCCCCTGGAGCATCCTTGGGTCCCTCGATCCCGGCCTACTCCATGGATCGGCCCTCGCGTTAGGAGTTCCAGAGAAACCTCTCGGGCTATTGACACTAGGACGATAGGAACTCCCAGCAGGGGAACCTCTCTCACCCCCAGCCACAATTCTCCTAGCATTTTTCAGTGCCATGTTCATGGGGTCCCAGGGAGTTTCCGGCATATTCTGGTTGAAGCCCATCGAGTTGGATGGCCCTATATCATGCTGCCAAGATTGAGAACCCGGGTCCAGTTGGAACGATTGGCTACTAGGGTTAAACTGCCCGCTGACCGCATACCCTCCGTTCATAGGTTCCGGATTGTCTCCCATCGAAAGACCCTCCCTGAAACTTTCCTCGAGGTCATGGGTGGATGTATCCGCCGACCCAAATCCATAAGCATTTGGGCGACCTAGATCTGACGGCATCGTGATTGAAGGTCCGGAAACAGATGGACGTTGAGTTTGCTGCTTGGCATGTCCCGATAACTTGGCGAATGGGTAGTGGTTGTTGTCGCCATACTGATGCGAGGGCGTTTGTGCGCTGAGCTCAGGTTGTCGAGAGGTTAGCGTAGCCTGTCTACTATGTCCAATGTTGGTATATGTAGGATCATTCGAGTTGCGTCGGTAGAAATTGGAAGCATCAAAATCTAGCTGACTGTTGCTGTTGGACGCATACAGATTAGGGTTATTGCCTCTCTCATCGCCAGTCGAGTCCACGAACCCGCCTGAATACTTGAACGATGACGTTGAAGGGTCCAGAGGCCCAGGTGCCACCGTTCTATTAGGTGGAGCCGACCCATTTTGACTAGCTGGGGGTCGGAAGGGAAACCCGTGAGAGTTGTTCTGGACATCTGGATAGCTAGGTTGAAAATCTCTTGTGCGTGTTGGTGAGGTACTTCCGGAAGACGATGAGCCTGGATGCCCATTGCTCGTCTGATTCCATATACCGCCCCGAGATCCCCAGGGGGCTGCTTGAGAATGCGAGTTCAGCTGCGCGGACCCTGATACAGCGCTTGGTGAGGCTTCATCTGACTCTGAGGCGCATGTTAGTTCTGTTTTCGAGGTGCATCCCGGCCCAATTGTGCCTCTATTTGACATACCTCTTGGGTTCATAGCTTCCCGGCGCGAATTCAGCGAAATCGAGCTATTGCCCCAGATACCACCAGACTGCCACGCTGAATGACTGAAGGTCGATCCGAGAGGCTGTGAAGC
Source organism: Hypoxylon sp. FL1150 (assembly GCA_022495205.1). NCBI lineage: Eukaryota > Fungi > Ascomycota > Sordariomycetes > Xylariales > Hypoxylaceae > Hypoxylon > Hypoxylon sp. FL1150. The sequence goes on from MU376167.1 coordinate 399,250, forward strand.
CTTTTCGTTGGAGGAATTGCCCATGGCGAGGTTAGGGAAGCCTTTAGACCGGGTCTGTGTGATGGGAAATGTGTTAGCCAAAATATTAGGCAGGTGTTAGAACAGCGAATGCTATGTTAAACGTAGGTAGCCAACATATGGTATATCATTAGACCACCGACAAGATCCCGACAATCCATACCACCCAAACTCCAATGAGCGATCAAGAAAAGGCCGGTACAAGCGTTACTTGTATCTCCGTAGGCAAGAATCACAACTCAGAGTGGAACAACTTACAGCTGTGGCCATAGCTTCAGCTTCCTCGGTAGTGATAACTGTAGTCGACCGTCAACGGCGTGGTATGTGTATGGAAGCGTCGTATTGCGCCGTATTGGGTCGTCGTTAAACGATATTATACTTGTAGTTTGTCGTTCACGGAGGTAAGGGGATAATATGCGGTCGATGCGTTTGGGCGTCGAAGATGGCAAGAGTGCGACGAAATCTATTATATACGCCGTAGGGATACGAAAAGTTCTTCTGCCAATATGGCACTCTTAGACAAAGGGTTAGTTAGGCTTCTAGACCACAATTTTGGAGTGGAAAGGAAGGGAGAATCAGGAGTTCAGGGCACTGAATAGGGCATAAAGATCGGCAAGGCTATCCGGAAGCAATAACTCACCCAGTGTCTTCTATTAATTTTCCCTTTTGCGTCAGGTCAAGGCTAGCCGTGAGTACAGTCGGACACGATGCAGGTCTGCCTCGTAATAGGGTTCCGGTGTGATAATTTATCCGTATACATAAATCTCTACGATGATATAGCTCGTGCTCGTCGGCTTCCCTCATTCGCCGATAAGATAACGATGAAGCTTCCGAGCAAGAACAGAATCGAATAAGGGCAAGAAGCGCTACGGTCGGAAAGAATGAAGAATGATGTAAGGAGGTAGGCAGGCAAGCATTCGAAAGAAGGGCTGTTGTGTATTATGTAGGTATGTATAGTAGGTTGTGCGCGGTGATCGGATTGGTTGGGTGTGTGCAAGAGTCGTTCACGGCTACACGCGCAGGATGGAGGTTAAGTTCGAGTCGAGGGTTGGCGGAGTAAGTACCGTGGGTTAAGGTTGTAGTTGCGGCAGAGTCTCGGTGTTGAGTCGTGGGTTTAAAAAAGGAACACTGCGCTGTACAGCCCAAGGCTACGGTTAAGAATTGGTTGGGTTACCCCGTGAGGGCTTGCCTCGACGAGTATCGACGAGTGCGCGTAAACCAGGCAGTTAGATGTACGGAGACGTAATGGAAGTGAAGGGGAAAAGAGGGAGCCCTATTTGAATGGGTCCTTCTTTTGGGGGGGTGCGGTTTTGCGCAAACCGGAAAGCGAATTTTGTGCTTTGGATTGGCTGGATTAAGAAATGGAGTTGGACTCTTTTCGTGAATGTCAGAGGAGTCCCAGTAGTTTAGTCCTGAGTTCTCCTAGTACGGGACTGGTGCAGTCTCTGCTCTGCCCGGTCCAGGAGCTAGACAGGGGTGTTCCCGGCCCCGAAAAAGAAATCAATCCCAAACGAACAGCGCCCACAGTCCTAGACTGTCTAGGCCGTCTATGCTAGCCTAGGATTTCGCTGGGGTCGCTAGAGTCTGGGGTCGAAGTTAGAAATAGGTAAGGTCCGCCAAGATATTGGTACTGCAAGGCCTGTACCTAAGGTACCGGTGTATACAGGATGTAATGATGTAGCATGGGAGGGGGTGGACCCTATTCACAAGTTGACGGGCTATGAATCTGATAGATCTGGGGGGAAAGATAGTCGGAGGGTTGCAACCGAGAGAGTAGTGGCGAGGCAGGGCAAGAGCAGGCGTTTAAGAAAGGGTTACCTAATGACAGGTACCTACCTAGGTATTTTTCTTCTTCTCACTCAGGCTTTTTGCGGCGCGGGCAACGCAAAACGCAGTACCGGTGTTGCAGGTTGGGCTGTGAGGTGTTATCAGATACGGGGCCTGCAAATGCGCTTCTGCTTGTGCGACCTGAAGCCTGGCTCTGTGTGTACCACCGCGGTACATGTGCAGGTTGAAGTTAGGCAAGCAACTCTGACGCACCTCTGCCTCGATTTTTGCTGGTGTGATGTGTTGTATGTACCGATCCTCGTCCCTCGTGTACTTCCCGTATGCACTGTATTGATGTATGGTGATCCCACCACGCCGAGCGGCCAAGGGCTAACAGTCGGCCTTAACAGAAGAATAAGCTTATGGGAGTGAGACGCTGATGTCGCGATATACCGTTATGTATATGATATATTTTACGATACTTCGTACTTTGGGATCGACAAGCGCAATAGGCGGGAAATAGAGGATTCAATTCAGGTTTGCGATCGAATCCACAATAGTTTGGTAAACTAAAATCTTTTAGTGTTTCCGAGGTGCAGGTAAGTTAAGGTAGTCCAACCACAAGTGCCGTGAATGCGTACCTAGTCAGTCGTCCTAAAAAAAATATTCCAAGTAATGATAACCTAGGGTAGCGAGCCTGGAGGGGATAGTTGCGGGTTCCAGCCGATGGATGTGTCCTTTATTGAGGATAGACAGAAGCGATTCTGGCTTTTGGATTTTTAGAGGGGCCGAATTGCAGGAGGACGAGAGGACGAGGCGCGGATGCAGATGGGGCGATGGGTCCGTCGACGGGACTCCCGTTCCCGCCGTCTTGCCGCTTTGCTACCCTATTTAGTGCCTTCAAAAGGAATTGGTGTCCGATAGTCGCGCGACACCACTTAGCAGGGGAAGAATGAGGTATTGACAGGTGGGGGCAGGAACCTCTGTCTTGTTTCGTATCTTGTCGTTTAAAAGGTGAATATACAGACGACCCTAGAATTCGTACCGATCAAACTAGATGGGATGTTCCTTTTTTGCGACAGGCGTGGTGGTCAAATAGCGAAATCTGTGTGGTTGGTCCTGTCTTGCTGCAGCCAAACCCCGTGCCGGTCACCGATGGTGCTGGTGTGCTACGGTGCTACGTCTCAATCGACTTATCAGGATCCCGACCTCGAAACTTCGAAACCCGGTAGGTTCAAAGACTTGGGTACTCAGTGAGTGCTATACCATAGTTAGATTCGGAAATACTAAGAATGGTACGCGTGACGAATACCTCCTGGACGAATAGTATTCACAGCCTTGCAGAGAACTAAGGGGTGTTGGTGGCGGTGTCGACGTGATAGCCGGAAAAATGTTCCCAACGTTGGTTTATAGTAACAATCATGTGGGAAGGGTAGCGTTGATGTATATATGAGAAAGCAACGCGCAGAACTTGTTGCTGCGCCGTTCGAGGTATATGCGTTTGGGGGCTGTCAAGTCTTGTTTTCGTATGTTTTACAATAGCATCGCCTCAAATAGATACAGTAGAAAAGGGGTCCTATAGAACGAAAGGCAAAAATAGATAGATGGAGGGAGGTAGACACTAATAAAGAACAGACGATTGCTTTATACGATGTGGATTGGGTTGTATTGACATTAGACGTCGCCGTCCTTAAGCCGCTCCCTTCGGACCAAATAATTACGACTGGCTAAGGGCGAGAAGAGATATAGGATATATCCAACTTGAAGGGAGAAAAGAGAGGGGAAAAAATAATGGTAAATACTGATGTTATATCTATCATCTCCTAACCTAGTTGCTGTGGCCAAGCTACACTATTGCCACAACTACCAGCAAAGCATGTATAATAAAATAAAAGGCCTTGCAATACAGGGGAGAACGTGCGGATGTACGGGGCAGATCACTCATGTAGCCCCGCTCCATGTCTTGGGGGTAACTTTCTCTTGGAGTCTGTCCAATTGGACCGGCTTGACGAACCCAGCAGTCTGGGGAAATCGGGATTGCCTTGAGTAGACACACCTAGTACGGTATAATTATGAACAGGTATATTCCTCAGTTGTCCTATTGAGCATGCTCTGATAGAAGCTGCTCAAATGCTCTGTGTGATGATAGTTTGAACTAGCCAAATTCGTTGAGCTTTGCTACTGTTGTATGCCCTTCCCAACTACTAGTGCTACGTATACTTTAAGCCCTCCAGACTGTGCAGGCCTACCAGTATTGGGCAGGAATAGTATGGGGGCTGTAGATAACTTGGTTGAGCTCGTGGCATGCAGGCAATTACGTCTGGCATAGGGGCCACGGTAGTTCAAGGGATGTCGAACGAGAGTCCCACGTCTTAATCCCCGCCGGTGGGAGGCTTAGGAATGCCGTAATCTTCACTACTCGTTGCAGGAATAAGTGTCATCGCGGGGAATGTAGACCAATGCCAATCTCCCCGTTATGGAACGATATGTCACAGTCTCACCTAGAGAATCCTTCATCCGTAATCCCGTGGCACCGTGCTGCCCGTTGGTTTCGGTATGCAGAACTGTTGTCAACTTCACTGACACGCCTCAGACGTCGCACCGCAGTCAGACCTCGGCTCTACGAGCGAAATAGTTGGTCCCCTATCCACCCCAATACGGAGGAGGTTGGGCTCATTTATCATTGCTGGCAAGAGTCTGGCGTGTTCTGCGTTCCCTCTTAATGTAATACAAGTCCCGTGATACGAAAGCCCGAAGCATTCACTCTATCTTTCGATATGACCCAGAAGTAGCGAGGCCTTTCAAGGCATGCTCGTATGTGTTGAGATTCGCACAAGAACATGCCTATCCCTGAAACACCTGTCAAAATCAAATCGTTAATCATACTATCGTGCTCAGGGTCGTTTTGTTTCACCGTCTACAACCTACGCAAGGCGGGCACACGACAGAATTGAGTCGCACACTAGGTCTACCTATCTGAGGTAAATACCGTTGATTTATACGTGGCTTGCCGCTTTGAGAGATCCAAGGCGTGGAGGGCTGGCGTCGACGGCACTTGGGCCTCTTGTTTGTTGCTTCAATTTCGTGTACCCAGCCGGCGCCTAGAGAGTAAGACATATTGCACAAGTATAGACCGGGATCCTCCCTCTCCACGGGTAGTTGCAGGACATTGAGGGTCATTGAGCCATAGAGGGCGCGTCTCCAGCCGATTCAGGTGAGACATTCTATGCACAAGCTGTTTCCCGAACCGGGGAAGAATCTCAACGGAAGAGTCGTGCATCAGCAAACTTGATTATCAGGCAAGCGTGAGGTCCTGGGGATACAGGAATAACCTGTGGCAGCAAAAGAGAGGTCCATTCCCACACTTGTCGTCGTGGCTAGAAAAACTGTGCGACTTGAGAGATATTAGCAGTCTATTGTCGAGCACAATGATCTTGCAATATCTTTGGACGCCGCTTGTGGAGAAGACCGGAGGGTTTCTAGAATCTTATCCTCCCAGATAATCCCCCCTCTCCTGTGGCTAATTTCGAGCAATGCGTGGGTATGCGACTGGCATAATCCTCCGTACTCTGGACATGTCGCAGCATTGACCTTGATAATAAGCTGAATTGAACTTATTAGTGGACCGTGGAAATTGACTTTGAAGCTTGCCGATAACAACGGACGCTTGGACCACGTAGTATAAAACCTCCATCTTCATATATTTCATAATTAAGCTGATTTTGAAACTTGTCAAGGTACGAGTCGTCATCATATTACTAGTCAGGTCCCTACATGATATTCTTCAGAACTGTACAAGGTCCCTAAGGTAAGGCTCAAAGTTCAGTTAATATCGGCAATTCATCTAAAGACTTGAGAGGCTCGAAATCGTGAAATGAGCAGTCGAGTCTAGCACTCAAACACACAAGAGCATGAAACAAAACGCATAATTGGTCGAATTTCCGAAAAGGTCAAGAAACTGATTAGGGTATTGTCGTGCCCAGTTTTAGTTAGCCAGCATCATTGAGACTTGACCGTTTCTGTGCTAGGCCACCCACCTTTTGCGACGCTGGAAAGCTCTCAATTGGTAGATCTTAAAATTAAGCAGCGTTAAGTTGGGGGCTTGTCAAAGGATGCACCGAATCACAGGCCTGTGCCTGTCGAGCCCCTGTTCTCCAGCGTGGGAGTGGCAGCAACGGCGTCCCGTAGACGCCTGTAAACGACAGCCAATCCCCTTTTCTCCCGAGCTAGAGAGCTCCACACCCCAACATGATCTTCTTCTTACATAGTACGAGTCTTCCATCTCCCCTTTCCTTTCCTCTCTCTTCACGATCTTCATCGTCGTTGCTGTCGTCGTTGCTTTGTCGGTTCAGACTCGTCCATTCTTTTTTGGCATTCGCCTATCCTCTCATTCACTCATTCACTGGTTTCAACTTCACTCTTTTTAGTTGATTCCGTCCTATCCTTCTTTGGAGCTCTCCGAATAAGTCCTTGAGACCTTTTTCAGCCTCCCTTACGTACGTTCTATCGATGTCTTGAAGCATTCCTGACCACTATTGGACCGAATATCTAACCATTGATTCAATGCAGCCGATCCATCCATTCGTTATTCCACTGAGCCGACGAATCCCTTGGCGCACGACTTCCAACAAGCAAGAACCATCACATCGTCAGATCAGCAGCTATTCATCAATATGTCTACTTTCAGCAACCTTATTGCCCGGGGCAATGCCGTCCTCTCCAGGCGAGATCTGGAGCTCGGGAGCGACTCGGACACGGTTGTCAACCTCATGATCGCCTTCCTTGGCATCGCTTTCTTCGCCCTCGTTATGGTTGCCCTGCTGGTTATGCTGAAGCGAGCGAAGCACGAGCGGCGGCTGCAGAAGGAGACTCTGCCACAGTACAACGACATCAAGCACGACAACAGCAACACTCGCCGCCTCACCATCCAGACCCCTGACGGCCGTTCAAGCATCTTGGTTGTAAATGGTCGCCCGATGCTGGCTGACCCTAACTCGCCCCCTCACTCTCCCAACAACATCCCCGAAATCCACATTACCTTCCCCGATGAGCAGGATGAGAGTGGCCGCAACAAGAGCGGACGCGTCGTAGTTGTGCGAGTGGGTGAGACTTCTGTCGGACTCGAGCCCCTCAAGGAGGAGCAACTTCCTGCCTACGAAAAGGAGAACACCGGCTTCTACTCTATCGACATGGATCAGATCGGCGGACTCAAGGAGAAGGACCGCTCGCACTTCTCCTAGCCAACCTCACACCGTGACATTCTCCTTCGGGATCTAACGAAACTCGGAAGCGTCATTTAACTAGTTCCTACCAAGTCGATTTGTTGATACATGATGGAGTATGGACGACACATACATGCATGAATATAATGGTGTATCTACACAGGGCAACTATTTTTACAGTATCCCTCTAATCGCCTCTGGGACGAGGCGAAGGAGTTGGAGGATGGACCACAATGGATAAGCGAGCCTTTGGATGACCACTTCCTTTCCATCCCAAGGCTCTACTTGCTCATCGGTCCTGTATATATACATAAACGATACCCCTTTGCTTTTTGCTTTCCCCTTCTCCAAAGCCACCCATTCGACAACTAGGCTTCTCGCGCCGGGGACAAAGGCAAGGCCTCGTGGTTGCGGTATATATTCTCAATTGTATAGCTAAGAATTAATCGTATATAAACTAGCTCCTGTGTGATCTCGTTGCATGAAATGTGTGGTGAGACTTGCTTGAAATATATTTTATAGGTATTCTTACAACCCGGTATTTCCCTACAGGGGCACCTGACACGTGAGGTTGTCGCTCATATTCACCACTACAAGTCTTACTCCGTCTTATAGGGCTGTTTACTAGACATAGCAGTTCGATGCTCGTGGCTCATTGACTAACTGTTTTTTGAGAACTACCACGAATAAAAAGCAAACACGATGATCTTGGAAGAACCCACACGCAAGCCCGTCGTCGATCCATGAAGATCACCGCGGAGATATTCAATGAGGCGTAAATGCAAAGCAGATATGGTAATTGCGCCGCATCATGTATAATGTATACCGCACCAGCTCGGACAATATGTGCATTTTGGCGTTCGTCCCTGCGTGTGTGGCTTTCTTGTTAGACGGTAAGGACAAGAGGAAACGGGCTCGAGCAAAACCCGCGGCAAAGATGCAAGTCATACCCCGGACGGATATCGGCAGGACGGGGAGGAGGCGCGGGACACACACATCTGAGACACATATCTGTAATGTCTTTATGCCGTTTGTGCGATGGCTTGTTGGAGTCGCTCTTGGCAGGGAAGGGCGATGTCGGGGACCGCTGAGCCTCTGTCACACCCGTGATGTTTAAGCCGTTCCCGTGGTTATATTTACTTGGGGGTAGGCGGTAATGAATGGGAGTAACTCTGCGAGCATGTAAGTACCCATTGGTTGATACACGTACCTACGTAGGTAGGTTAAGATTAGCACTAGTCGAGTCCTAAGCCTTACTTGGCTTCAAGGGAATTGCGTCGGGGCTCGTTGTGTTGGGATGAGGTGCGAAGGGTGCGGTTCAGGAGAAATATACCGTTGGATCATTTCCTCGGAAGTCTTAGCACGGTTGTACGCCAGGTAAGAGGAGAGGTCGGCCTTTCTTGTAATTTAGAAACTTGAAGTCTGAGGTTGAGCTGCGTGGACTTCGAACACCCGAACGTATGAAGAACCACGTTGCCCTCCATATATCAACAAGACAACTTAGATTGGGCATTAAAGGGTGCAGATTCCGCCATATTCGTATCGTTCCTAGTGATATGTCTCTCGGTTAATTCGTGGGTTTTGGTAGTAAAATGATGTCTATGTTTATAGTGCTTGTGCTTACTTCCTAGGTCGGGCGTGGTAGCTTTGAGTGGTGTAAGTCAGTCTCAGTATTTGCACCGGGGCATTGGGGGCGGTCACACAGAGCGGCACACCTATCCCTCTTAGGATAGACCACACAGCCTAAAGCTTGTACGAGATGCCCATCTCCTTAAGTAAGTTACGTGTGGTGATATCCACTGCAATAGCTCCGGTCCAAGCCTATTAATATCTTCAGTCATGTTATCGTGGTATAAATACCTATTTCGACTATTTTCTCGCAGGAACCATGGCCCCCAATGCCTTAGCTATCTGTCTAGTCGTTATCCTAGATGTGCTCGGTATACACGTGATAGCACACGAAACGGTTGATACTTGGTGGGTTCCGTGGAACGTGAATGGTGGTGTTCCTGTCTTCTCCGGGCGGAGATAATATCTTGAGTCCGTACCTAGATATCAACGGGAATCTCATGGCGTTAGTGATAAATCCGAGGAGGGACTGAAAGCCCGATACAGAATAGTGAAATGTTGGGTAAGAGGATCTTAACATAAAGTTGTACTGCTGAATACGAAGCTGTGATAAAACATGGCTATCAGATATCACCGGTAGCAACGCTGCAGAGATCTAGCTTGGCAAGATCAAAATCCTCAGCAGGTATGTCACAAACGACCCCAGGTAGATACTACAAGTAACTTGTCGATCTGCTGACATTCTGAGGATTGGCGATATTTGATTACTGTTTGCTAATCAGTAAAATATGCTTATTTGCGAATAGTCAGATATTCTAGCTAATTGACAGTATGGGCCGCAAGATAGCTAGTATCAGGGCGCAAGTTACCGGCGACCGGAGGAAGCCCGGCGGAAATTGTGGGCATACTCTCCGGACCGGGTGCCGTACTAAAACCCGTCAAACTTGCATTGTAGTAAGATCATTGTTAAGTCCGAGAGCTAGTTTGCCCACTGGAGTCCAGACTCTCTTGATCCATCCGATACGTCATTCGCCTCATATTAAGAACACCATCGTCAATTCGCCGCGCAATATATCTACGTTGCTGGCGGGTATGTATGTAGCCCCCCCTAGTTCGCATTACCACAGTGGGTAGTCGCGTCATAGACGAGAACTGCATCGGTTTTATTCGACATACATGACTCATAAATCCGACTAGTATCGCTATCTCCCGCTTGGCATAGTTGACCGACGTGATAGCACGGCAGTTTACTATGGTTGCTATATCGCAGGCTTTATTCTGGCTATATTGTCGACGTTAAACTCCGAACTAATTGTTAGCTCATCGCTAAGCTCCGAATGAAATCGGCCATAATGGAATTAGATAGTCACTACATGGATTTCAGTCCGAAGGTAGATACTATAATATAGCTAGACTCGCAGCCTCTTCCAACGACATGATATAGGTGAGTACCACGGCTTCATACAGAGGTACCTATTCGAGCAGCACGCTGGTAAATTCAACATCATGGCCACAGCCGACCAGAACAGAGCGGCTGTTTACGGCTTCACCAAGACCGTACACCGCGATACGTATGACTTCATATCCCCCAAGAAAGCAAACTTGTCTGGGAAGTCGGTCTTCATCACCGGAGCATCCAAGGGCGTCGGGAGAGAGACAGCCCTGAGCTTTGCAGAGGCTGGCTGTGACAAAATAGCCATCGGGGCGCGATCTGACCTGTCCAGCGTGGTGGGTGACATTAAGGAAGCAGCCAGGAAGGCCGGCCATACAAAGGAGCCCAAGGTGCTTAGCTTCAAACTCGACGTCTCACTAGAGGACGACGTCAAAGCTGCCGCGGAAACCGTCTCGAGGGAGTTTGGCGGCAAGCTGGACGTATTGGTCAATAACGCTGGATACTTGCAGGAATGTGTGCCGCTCGGCGAATCGTCAGCAGATGGCTGGTGGCGGCATTACGAAGTCAACGTCAAGGGAGTCTTCCTCTGTAGCAGATACTTCATGCCACTGCTTCTCGAAAGCGAGCTCAAGACCAACGTCATCACGTCGAGCATCGGCGCTGTTGTTGTAATGCCCGGTGCTTCAGCCTACCAAACTAGCAAGTTGGCGGTCGTCCGACTCGCGGAATTCATAACACACGAGTATGAGGACAAGGGACTCATCTGCTTCGCTAGTACGTAATCTCGAACCACCCCCCTGCCCCTCGGAATCACCCAAAATGATGATATACCGATTAACCTCATCCGAGAGCTGTTGCTTCTATAATATGAGTAATCGCTAATCTTCACCGTGTTAGTCCACCCTGGCAGCATCAAGACAGAGCTGGGATCCAATCTCCCCGAAGAGTTCCATTATCTTCTTAATGAAGAGCCCCGAATGCCGGCCGATTCCACTGTGTGGTTGACATCTGAGAGACGTCCGTGGTTGAACGGGAGGTTTATCAGCACCACCTGGGATATGGAAGAGTTCGAGGCCAAGAAAGACGAGATTGTTAAAGGGGATTTGTTGAAGTTTAGATTGACAACAGAGTTCCAAGTTTAGAGCCTTGGGAATATAGGAGAACAGCTTGGGATAAATTGATTAGGTATACATGTGTTGCAAGGTATGACTTAGATACCTCTATACAATACGCAAAGGAGAGAAGTTCAGTGTTGAAAGGGGGAACGATAAATATAAAGTATTGTCTAACTTGGTTAACTTAATAAGCCGGCAAGCATGTGGCTTACGTAAGTTGCTATTAAGTGGGGCCTGGTTTAAGAGGTCGTTGCTATACTTCGGTACCTGAGGTGAAGCTCTTTTTTTTTTTCTCATCTCCCCAGATGATTTTTTCAATTCGCGACGTTCTTTTGCAGTTATGACTACGACGCCTCAGATGCCCCAAGTTCACTAAATCGCTACTTGTTTCTATTGTCTTCATTTTTCCTTCTTCGGTAAAGGTTGTAGAAGCCAATGGCCACGAGCGATCCCTGCACGACGCGTTAATTGCTTTCCGATCCCCCACGAAATATGCCCTCCCGCAATGCACGATCCAAAGATCCCGAATCCGAGTATAGGGCTATCGCAGCACAATGGGCCCGTGCAAAGAAGCTGAAAGAGCTTGAGGACTCCAAGGGCAAGCCCGATGAGACCAACAACAAGCCCACAGCCGAAGAAGGTACACATCGTGCTGCTCTCGATGCTCGCCGAAAGACAGCTTTCCAGCGCCGCTTATATTGGACTACGGGCTTTTGGCTTTGGCTATTGTGTATGCACATTGTTGGCATAGTGCTCTTCACCAGCGGATTCCTCCTGACTAGATTGGTTTTGGACGATCGGTCAGAATGCGGTAGCCCACCTAATGCGCCCTTGTTGGAATGGAAGGCAAAGGGTACCGTTGAGGGTGGCTGCTGGCACCCCAAGACCTTCGATAAAGCTGTTATTGTCTTGATAGATGCCTTGAGATACGACTTCACAGTTCCCGTTGACGACGACGAGGCCTTCCATAATGCGTTTCCCTTTCTATACGAGAGCTCCGTTCAGTCTCCGAGAAATGCCTTTCTCCGACCATTCATTGCAGACCCTCCGACTTCCACTCTCCAGAGATTGAAGGGTCTGACTACGGGTACCTTGCCTACATTTATGGATATCGGATCTAGCTTTGCCGGAACAGCTATAGAAGAGGACAACTTGTTGATGCAATGGAGGGATCAGGGAAAGCGCATTGTCCACTTGGGAGACGACACTTGGACCTCGATTTTCCCCGGTTATTTCCAACCCAACATAAGCAGAGCCTACGACAGCTTCAACGTTTGGGACTTACATACGGTAGACAACGGAGTTCTAGACCACATATTTCCCTTAATGAAGCCCGATCAAAAACCGCAATGGGACGTTCTCATTGGACATCTGCTTGGCGTAGACCATGCGGGTCACCGATACGGGCCCAATCACGCTGCTATGACCGCCAAGCTGCAACAAATGGATAATTTCATCCGAAATCTTACCCAGGAGATAGACGATGATACGCTCTTGGTCGTGATGGGCGATCATGGGATGGATGGAAAGGGCGACCACGGTGGTGAAAGCGACGACGAAGTTGAGGCTGCTCTGTGGATGTATTCGAAGAAGCCAATCTTTGGCCGCACGCAACCTGAATTCAAGACACCGCCAGCAACAGCCAAGATTCGGCCGGTGAATCAAATCGATCTGGTTCCAACGCTGGCACTCCTGCTTGGTATTCCGATACCGTACAACAATCTGGGCAGGCCGATTGAAGAAGCATTTGTTGGTCCTAAGGGGAATGCATGGAATCACCTTGCCGCCGCCTCGAGCGTAACGTCTGCAGGAGTCAGGAGATACCAAGCATCGTACTTCCAGGCCCGTGGGATTGAACAAAGCACCAAGCCCGGATCGCCAAATTCACTGTGGAGTGACGCCGAAGCTCTTGTCACGGGAGGCGCTAGGAACAAACCGTGGGAGGCGCTCTATAAGGCTCATACTGCTTACCAAGAGGAGACCCTGAGAATCTGCAAGGAGCTTTGGGCTAGCTTCGACATTCCGAAGATGATACTCGGTATTGTGGTAATGGCATTTGGCGTCGCCGTGCTACTACTCTATGTCTCTAGGGACGAAGATGATGACTTTGCGGTTCTCGACGACGTTGAGCTAGACTTTGCCGAGAACAGTCTGGAGTTGCAGAACTTAGCAACTGGGCCAGAGGCTACATCTTACAAGACCTTTACTAGATCACTTGTCAAATCCAGTCTTCTAGGTGCTGCATTGGTAGGAGTTCCGGGTTCTGTTCTCGCGAAGGTGATGGAATTTGATGACTGGCTCTCAGTCGCCGCCGCAACTGCTATTGGGAGTATGACTGCCGCGACGGTTGCTCTTCTACGAATTAAAGGATCATATGTATTGAACCTTTTGCCTAACACCTTTTGGGGATGGCTCTCAGTTATCTTTACGCTGAGTCAATCGATTGGCTTTGCTTCCAACTCGTACACGATCTGGGAAGACTCGATCTCGTTATTCTTCCTTTCCACGTTCGGCTTTGCGAGTGCAGTTACTGCGCTACAACGACCCTCAATCGCCGAGCGGACCCTGGGCGTCTACAACTCGGTGTTATTCGTTTTACTTGGCCGGCTTGCTTCCTTCTCGAAGCTTTGCAGAGACGAGCAGATGCCTTACTGCACATCGACGTACTACGCATCGGCAAACTCGTCAACATCGGCGACTTGGCAGCTAGCCATCCCATTTGCTATCTTCCTCATTCTGCCGTCGATCATCAGATCATACATGAGCACCTCGCGATCATACGAGGGCCTTGCGCCTATATGGATAGGCTACGTCTTCCGAGGCGGCCTATTCCTCGCTGCGGCCTACTGGACTCTCGACGCCGCAGGCAACAACAACTGGCTAACAAGCATCCCCGAACAGATGCTCAAGACCATTCAGGTTTCCGTTGCGCAAAGTGTCTTAGCGCTAGCCCTCGTGGCCGGCACGATGGCGTTCGTGTACGCCAGTCCCTGCATCTCCATCCTCACGACGTCGGCGGGCGCGCGGACGGCGCAGATGGTCGTCCTCGGCTACGGCAACGCGAACGGCGCGCGGTACCTGCTGCTGCCGATCAACATCGCGGCCGCGTGCATCCTGCTCTCGAAGCCGATGGGCGGCGGCGCCATCGCCCTCATGCTCTGGCAGGTCCTGGCGCTCGCCGAGGTCCTGGACCTCAACGACTTGGCCACCGAGACCATCGGCCCCGTCGCGCTGGCGCTGCTCGGCAATTTCCACTACTTCAAGACGGGCCACCAGGCCGTTTTGGCCTCGATCCAGTGGGACAGCGCCTTCATTCCGCTGTTTACGATCCGCTACCCGTGGAGCCCCCTCGTCGTGGCCCTCAACACGTTCGCGGGCCAGATCCTGGCGACCGTCGCTGTCCCGCTGCTGGTGCTATGGAAGACGAGCCCGAAGCGCAAGGGCGTGCTCGAGAGCGTCAGTCGCGCGCTCGGCGTCTTCGTCGCGTACTACGCCGTCGAGAGCCTGGCTACGATGGCCTGGGCCGGTTATCTACGGCGCCACCTCATGCTGTATCGCGTGTTCAACCCTCGCTTCATGATGGCGGCGGCGGTGCTGCTGCTCGTCGACCTGGTGGGTGTATTTGTCACGCTGTCGGGCGTGGGGGCCAATGTGCTCGCTATCAGCGACGTCTTTGGGTATGCGGACTAAACGGCGAAGCCACGATGTTAAGAAAACTGGATAGATGGATGGAAAGTGGATTGGACACGAGTGTCTATGATGTGCATGTAGAATTGTACGATACACCGGAATCGTGTCGATAGGAAAATAGAGCCTTGGAGGCTACTCGGGTCACTACATAGATAATTGAAATTACTTTGTTCAAAACTAGGGACCTTCTTCATAGGTACTCGGATAGTATGCATGTATGTGCGGCTATCCGCCGATCTGCGATCCTCCTACCAATCGGGGCCACTACTAGTTGGGCTAACCAGCGCCCCGGCTTATGTCTGAAGCTAAAGATTTCGTATAGGATCGAAACGGATATCGTGAATACGCACTTATATGCTTCGCCCCTCGCTGCCGATCGCACGACATATATAGGTTAGGTAGACGAGAGATAGGAAACGTTGGGGGTACAGAGTCGGGGGCTATTGTCGCACAATACCTACCTACCTCCTATCTAACCTACATACACTATTCCCGTAAATGCGAGGGACTGGCGCACCCAGAGCCTTGCGATAGGGCAAAGTGCAATACAATGGCCTAACCCATCGCCATGTGAATTAGACTTCAAGCAGAGCTCTAGGCAACACTATATTGATTCATTGAAACAGCCGAGAGGCTGTTCAAATGTCAAAATTACCACAATGCTATACTAGGAAGACAGCTTAAGAAGGCTGTCAAGTAAAAGTATGTACGAGAATCTTAAAGTATTGCGGCATGATACCGCCCACCTGTAAGCATCCGAAGCCGTCCCAATGCTTCGCCTCCAGATGTTGTCTCAAGCACAACATAACCCGATCGATATATGAGCCACCGCCATCATTCCCTCTGCCCTTTCCTAGGGTTCCTAAGTTTAGCAGGATTTCCTCGAACAATGTGTTACCTGAGCCCCCGCCGCCTCATTGCCTCGTTTCCTTTGTTTCGGGTTCCGTTCTATCGTTCCGCAGTAATAGTAGCTAGGGGAATAATGATTGGTGTAAAAGGATATATACGAAGAAAGTAATAGAGTAAAACATAAAAAAAAAAGTCTAATCTCGCGTATATTCCGAGAAAGGCAGGGAGTGTGAAATGGGGTATCAAATATGCGCCGCTAAATGGTAAAAAAGGAGCAATCCGTAAAATCAAAATTCGTTCCGCCTTCCCCTTTGTAGTTCCCGAACCCGGTAGAGTGTGCCAGTCGAGCTTCTCGCTATATCCGACCCGATCCCGTAGGCGCCGTATGATTACAGTATAAAGAGTTTGTTGACAAGTCTATGAAAGGGATGACGTGTGTTATCGTATCCAGTTCAAGACAGTTAAGAATAATATCGACAACACCAGTAGCGATGACGCTTGGGATGTCGCTATACCGGCATTCTCTATCGCCTGGGGAAGGGCCGCGCTGACGAAATTCGCACCGCATTCCGAATTAATCTGCTCTGCTGCGGACACGTACGTATTCGCTATGTACTTGGTCCGATCCGCCGACGCCGAGTTGTATATCTTCATCGTCTCGCTCGTACAGTAGTCACAAGCGGGAAGCGCCGACGCCGGCAGCGACGAATTAAGCGGTAGGTTGTAGAGATAGACATTCGACGCAGTGGTGAGGTTCGTGACGGCGGTGACGAAACAGTAGGCCGACGTGTCTGGGTTCTGCAGGCACCCGGCGCCGTAGAGCTCTTCATAGGACCTCATTCCCTTGTACGCCTCTATGACCACCTGGTTCTCCTTCTGGTAATCCTCTCCGCAGTTGTCGTCGGATGTGAGCTGCTCCGCAAGATCGTTCAGATAGGTGGCGCAGCTTGTCTTGTTGGCCTTGCACGACGTCTCGATGACCTGGGTTATCTGCACCAACGATCGCATGGCCTGGAAAAATGAATTGGAACCCTGAGACATGGTTAGTTGCAAGTTAAGAGGCCAGGAGCACCTTGTACTCGCCTTCAAAAGCATGGAAAGAGGATAGCATGCTTGAAATGTCGAATTATCCAGAAAACTATTAATGAAATTCAAGCAAGTTCCGCCTCCATCTGGGCCAGAGAAATTCGCCGCGAGCGCGCCATCGAAAGGAGTCGGAAGGGGACCGGTAGCGACAGTCGAGGTCGCGGTTGCGGTGTCGGTGTCGGTAGCGGTAGCGGTAGCGGTAGCGGCTGAGACATCGACGGTGAAGGTCTGGGACGCGGGCTGTCTACGGGCGAGCTGGCGATGCTCTTCTTCGGACATGATCTGCCAGTGACCATCGACGAGGACCGGTATCCGCGTGTCAATCAGCAGCGTAGTTGTCTCAGTAGTTGGCGACGATCGCGGGGAGTCTTGCAGTGAAATAGCAGCGGTTGGGGGGATCCAACAGGAAATAATCAGGATGATCACTGCCATTTGTATCCAATGTTTGTGGTAGGCGGGTGAAACGGCAGGGTACGACGGACCACACCCGCGGCGCAGCGACTGCTGGCGCACCAGGGATTTACTGGGAAACATCATGTCTCCGACGCAGGTAATCGATCAGCGATCGAACCATACATCACTGCCAGTCTTGTCTGTCGAGAGCCTCAGGCTCGTGTCCAGTTTTATTCGATCGTAGCAACTCGACGTGACTTCTGTGCCTCCAATATTCAGGGTAGATGCAGAAGCAGGAATCCTGCAGCCGTGCCCCCCATACGCCTTTTATTATATTTCAAGGGGTCTAAGCCCTACTGCCTTGTGGGCTTGGAGATGGCTCTTATGCGGGGGGACGAACTGGCCAATATAAAGGATCGGCGGGTAAATGAATGAACGCGTCCCCGTAATGAAAAAGAACAACACCAATGGGCGACTCTGCTGGTGGTGGTGTCGTGACAGGAATTCAAGGCGGCGTATTCCGTACAGGGGATCGATAGCGTTGTTCGGTAGAATCCTATAGGGTCTCCGGATATTGGATAGGTGTTAGGATGCCGTCCTCCGTAGACACTACGAAGATCCAAAGGCATATGGGGAAAGGCAAAAAGAGAAGCAGAAGGATCAATTTAATAAAGTCCAGCAACCCACCGTACTCTTAACTGAAAAGCCGCAGAGGAAGTACAATGTCGAAGATGGTCAGGGCGCGCTGGTGCCATCCTAACGTTTCCAGACGTTCCCGTCTTTGGACTTTATGCCCGGTTGGTGTGTGGCCGAAGCACCCGTTGCTCGCCCGAAAGATGCTAGTCCAGGCCTAACGGCTGTCGAATGCTACCAATATCGCATTTGGGGTCCGTATGTACGTGAGTACCTAGGTAATAAGATGATAAACTTATACCTCTTGGGTTAAGCAGCGACCCCCAACGTCCCGGCCGTCTTGGTGTACCACTGCTAGCGAATACGGCAACGCATATTCCGTAGCGCCGTGAAGAACATACCACACCCTCAAACATCCTCTAACAAGTTTGGTAGCAAGAGACGACCTGTCACTTCTCTCCTGAGTCACCAACGGATTCTATCACGTCGGAACTTGTCAGCTCGTCAGAAGCAAAAGAGTGTTCCTTTCACTTCTGTAAATCGCCGTCCGTACCCATGTGCAGTATATCTAAATCCAAGTAAGCAGGGTATGTAAAGGCTTGGCTCTGGCTGTCTTGGGTCTTCGAGATGTTGGTAAGTCCCGAGGTCTAGAACGTGTTTTCCGATTCGATCGAGTTCCCGATTGGGAACCCCTGTTGTGCGATGGAGGTAGTTGGAGGATTGTGCGGGTTCTGCATAAGCGAAATTTCCTTATAAGTCATGTTAGACAGTACGGAATACGCATTCCTCCCAACGAGATATTAGGTTAGATGAATATCCCGAGTGTGTTGTTGTTCGTGGAGGGAGCATGCTAGCACCGCACTATCTCACGACTAATGTCAGGTACAGCCGTAGTTCCTCGTGCCTACGAACTCGCCGTCTACTATGTAGTAGCTAGCTCTAGCTATCTATGAGCTAAACCAGCCTTAGCGTGACATGTATCTGCCCTTGCTAGCATCGGCGTACTATTATTTATCTGCGGCAAAGTTACGATATTACGTACTCCCTCATTTTACGATCCTTCTCTTATACCTCACTGCCTTACCTGACGAAATGGTACTTGACCTATACCTAGTCGGCTCCCTTTCGGAAGATTCCTACACAACCCACGCCGTAGGGCAACATACACCGGCCCTCCTAGTTCCGGTTCAGCCGCCCGGATCATCACCACCGGCAGCACAAGGTAGCATCGCGTGTAAATACTACAGCGATTGATAGTACGCGTCCCATCCCTCGTTGTATCGATGAGCCAAGACCTCGCTCTCATTCATTTATTTCGGTCCCGGGACCTTGGGATTCCTCTTACCAATGAGAGTCAGAGGCTGGTTGTCCTAGCCGCTATTCATTCATTTACTCTTTATTAATAAGGTCTTATCCATTTGAAGGCTACGCACGAGTCAGGAGTTGGAGACTTGGCCAAGGATTACACCACAATCACCTCACATAAGTACATAGGTAGATGTTGATAGATACCAAGCAAGATTTCAATTTTGACTCAACCATAGCTACACATCGGAACATTGGAATGATGTGCAAGCTGGACCCTTCAAGCCCGCTTAATACTGTAGCTCTCGTGTAAGCTCAAGATAAGTCTTACGAGACCTAGCTACAAGGAATCGGCTTTTCGAAGGCAGGACCATGAATATTCGTTTAAGCTGGCTCGCTAACTTGTTTCACGAACAGACACTGGAAATCATTTCTGTTGGACTCAGACTACGACTGCAAAAGGAAAACCGAAGCTATCGTGAAATGCAGGAGACCGCCTGCAGATCGATCGGCAAGGTCGATATTAACCCCAGCCAACTGATCGGCACGATCGTTACCCTTTACGTTTGCTCAGGCCAGCTTAGAATCCTTCCCCATTTCCCATCACCAACACTTCAATCAACGTTCCTTCTTTTCTAAGAATAGGTACCTAAATAAAAAGCAGGCACCTTGTTTCGAATTGTAAGCATGCACAAGTTTGTCTTACTTCAGCTTTTCTCTACCCTTACGTCCCTAGGTTGAGTAGAGAAGCAGTCGATTCATCAAGTATTATCTTTCTGTCTCCTAACGACGTAGCACAACGCGGAACTCCTACTCGGGAACTTACAGGCAGGTGGATATTACCTTCGAGTCAATCATCCCCTACGTACATCCCAACGACACGTACATTACATACATTGGATCGTATGTAAGGGGCCGAGCTACACGCGTGGCAAGAACACACGCCAATGCAAGGGGCCTCGTGGCAGCTATGAGACACACTGTCTATGCTGACACCCGCTTCCCACCTACCTACCTAGGTATGTAGACTGCCGGCCTGAGACACTCTAACCCGAGTATCTCCTTTCGATAGAGAGAGAGAGAGCCAGCTGCAAAAGCAATCCCCGAGTCCTCTCATAACTGAAACGACCCTTTATTCGTAATCGAGAGATGAGAAAGTCTCATTAACCCTTAACGATATCGTCAGCGGCCCCGAGACAAGGTTTCATAACTTCAGGAGAAGCAAACCCCAACGTGGCTCCGTCCGTGGCCCAGTGCCATCTACAACACATCCCGCCTCCAAGTCACAGTCACTATCACGATCACAGTCAATCACGGCAGCACTCAGAACGCCACATTCATTACATGATTATATTAGGGGAGTTGTCCTGTCTCATCACAGCTATAACAACCCATCTCTCTTATCTGTCTTCTCGAGAGGCCTCATATCTCGTAACTGAGCTCTATGGGGACCCTCCCCTGACAAAAAAACGCCGAACAAATGCCCATTACATTACATACAATGCGGCGCCAGTAACGAACCGGCAACCGGTAACCCAACAACTATGACCATTCTAAATACCCATGGGGAATCCTATCAACAAATGCTTTTTGCGGAACAAAAGGAAAAGGAAAAAAAAAAAAAACAAGTACCGAGAACCGAGTACAAGCGCCAGCAAGCATCAACACACCGTCACCATGAGATGTTGCTCCTGACTAAAAACCCCCCTTTCCCATATTTTGGTCCTTTTATACATCCTCTCTATTACCCATTACCCAACAACCTGCCTATCGGGTCTTCTCCAAGCTCTGCAGGTTCACCAACTCGGCGTACCGGCCGTTGGCTCGCATGAGCTCCGAGTGGGTACCCTCCTCCACAACGCGGCCCTGGTCGAACACGTAGATGATGTCGGCCTTCTGGATGGTGCTCAGCCGGTGCGCGACGGCGATCGTCGTGCGCCCCTTGGCCGCCTTATCCAGCGCAGCCTGCACCACGTGTTCGGACTCGGAGTCGAGCGCGCTGGTCGCCTCGTCTAAGAGCAAGATCTTAGGGTCGCGGATGAGCGCGCGCGCGATAGCAATACGCTGCTTCTGGCCACCGGACAGCAGCGTACCCTTGCTGCCGACGATGGTGTTGAAGCCGTCGGGCAGCGACAGGATGAAGTCGTAGATGTTGGCCTCCTTGCAGGCGAATTCGATGTGCTCGTCCGTCACGTGCTCCTGGGAAGATCCCAGAAGAATGTTGTCCCGGATCGTGCCCTGGTATAAGGTCGGTTCTTGGGATACGAGCGCGATGTAGGACCGGTACTCGTTCACGTTCAGGGAGCTGATCTCCTTGCCGTCGACGAAGATGCCGCCGACGAGCGGGTCGTAGAAGCGCTCCAGCAGCGCGATCGTAGTGCTCTTTCCGCAGCCGGACGCGCCGACCAAGGCGACGTACTGGCCGGGTCGGATCGTCAAGTTCAGGCCCCGTAGTACGGGCTGCTCGGGTCGAGTGGGATATCGGAAGTGGACGTCTCGGAATTCGATGGTGCCCTCAACTGCTTCGACGGAATCGCCGTCTTTAGACCACGTATCAATCGCCGGCTTTCGGTCAAATAGGGTCTTGAGCTCGCCGGCCGCGTGGTGCGCCTTGCCCATGTCGGGAGCGAAAGAGAAGACAATACCTGCCGATTGCGCACCGTAGATGACAGACATGAAGCAGACGAAGAACGTGAATAGGTCGTACTCGCCCTTCGCAATTAGGGTACCGCCATACCAGAATCCTAAAGCAAAAGCCAAGAAGAGGAATGACTGAGAAGCAGCGTAGAGTAGGGACGACTTCAGTACTGATATCAAGCTGGATCTCTGTTGAATCGCGAGAGACTCCTTGTACTGAGCCAACACGTCTTCCTCTCGAGTCAGAGATGCAACGGTGCGAATAGCTGAGATAGCCTCGGAAGCGTAGGAAGCACTCTGCTCGTAAGCTCTTCGGGAACGTCGTTGGAAGTGCGCAAGCATGTAGAATCGGAAGAAACCGCATGCGAGCAGAACCGGGACAGTAGCAATGCAGACCAGAGCCAATTTCCAGCCGAACGCCAAAGCAACAACCATCGCAGAGACCAAAGTAGTGGTAACCATGAGCAGGGTTCCGAGGGTAACACCGCTAAGACCAGCTACGTGAGTGGTCTCAGTCGACAAGAATGACGTGAGGGCGCCGGCAGTGTTCTCGTCCTTATCGAAGAAAGCTACGTCCTGGCGAAGCATGGTTCGGAATGCACGATCTCTAACACGGTGGATAAGCCTCTCGGAGCACTTCGCGAAGGCAACACCCTGAGAGACTTGAGCGATGAGCATAACGAAAGCCAACATGAGGAACATGGCGCTCCAGAAGTCGCTGTCCTTCTTGATCTGCGCACTGTTTGCCGGAGTGATTTGTTGCGCAAGCGTCTATGAGAGGTTAGCTACCGAAGTATTAAACCGGTGATTACCACATGTCCAAATACTTACGAGAATTTGCTTAGCAAAGAAGAAGGCTTGAGTTGGGTTACCACCTCCGCAGATGATGGACCAGAACAGTCCCCAAACCATGAGCTTCCATTCTTCCTTGTTGAACGACGCAATGAGCTTAATCAAAGTCCACAATCCATACTGCTTCGATTCCTCGGGCTTGCGAGCTTGAAGAGCCTTGCTGGATGCAGATCCCTGGGTTGCCGATCGGTTGAGCTTATCCTGGATGTTGTCGTCGGGGTCTGCGACGTAACCGCCCTGAGAGGCGCCTTCGCCCGACTCGAAGCCCTTAGCAGAAGCCGAACGAATAAGCTGCTCGTCCTCGATGTCAAGTTTCTCCTGTTCCTCCGCCGACACGTCATTAACGGCCGCGATTTCCTGTGCGTTGACTAATTTAGCGTATGCGCCATTGCGTTCCAAAAGCTCGTCGTGGGTTCCCTGTTCGACAATGGAACCTTGGTACATGACTACAATGTTGTGGGCATCCCGAATGGTTGAAAGACGGTGAGCGATCGTGATGGTAGTTCGGCCTTCTGCGGCGACCTCCAATGCTGCTTGGACGACTCCCTCCGACTTGGTATCTAAGGCACTCGTAGCCTCGTCGAGAAGAAGAACTACACTCGGGATTAGAATCTGCTCGCGCATTGTACATTATTCAACTATAACTTACTCTTGGGGTCCGAAACAATAGCTCGAGCAATGGCGATACGTTGCTTTTGACCACCGGACAATAGGAATCCACGTTCACCAACGTTAGTTTCGTACCCCTCCGGCAAGGATGAGATAAAGTCATGGGCATTGGCCTTCCTAGCCGCTTCCAAGATAAGCTCTCGTTGCTTCTCTGCACTCTCGTTTTCGAATTTCGTGCCAATGAGACCGTGTCGGATGTTGTTGTAGATCGTGGTACCAAACAAAGTCGGTTCTTGGCTGACCAAGGACATCTGCTGGCGCAACCAACGGAGGTTCAGGGTACTAACGTCATGGCCATCCAATAACACTCTGCCTTGTACGGGGTCGTAGAAGCGTTCCACCAATCCAACGATGGTACTCTTTCCAGATCCAGAAGTTCCAACCAAAGCTGTCGTCTTGCCTGCCGGGATTTCCAAAGTTACATCCTTCATGACTGTGACATCGGGTCTCGAAGGATAGATGTGCTTGACGTGTTCCAGACGGATTGTGCCTACTACCTTCTCTAGCTTATCACCAGTTTCGTTGGTAGGATCCAGAGGGGATACGCGGTCGATGGTGTTGAAGATCTTGGCGGCAGCTGCAAGCGCAGTTCCAAAGGCCTGAAGGTTCGGGGCGACGTTACCCAAGTTGAAGGCACCAATCATGATGGACATCATGACAATGAGAACACTCGACAAGGGGATCACGCCATCGATGAGATACTTGCTGCCCATCCAGAAACTTAAGCCGTAGTTCAGATAGATGATCCACATCATACCAGCAACCATGATAGCGACGGAGGCCGCCTTTCTGAATCCATAGTACTCGGCCTTGATCAAATGGGAATCGTATTGCTTTGCCAGGCGGTCCTGGGTACCGAAAGCAACGGCATTGCGGATGGAACTGATAACCTCTTCGGCCACGCTGCCTCCTGTCGCATAAGCCTGGATCGAATTCTTGGTGAACTTGACGACAAATCGAGATCCGATGCCCATGTCCAGAATCAGGGCAAACAGTGCAGAGCACAAGATGAGGGTCAACTTCCAGTAAAATACAAAGCCGATGACGAAGGCAGATACGAAAGTCGAGAATGCCGTCAGCGTCAATCCGACCTTCTCGGAGATACCCTCCTGGACCAGGTTGGTATCGGCAGTGATACGGGTGGTGACCTCACCGGCGCCAAGCTTATCGAAGAAACCAATGTTCTGGCGCATGCAGCTCTCTAGGTAGTGCTCTCGGATCTTGGCGCTGATGTGCTCGCCAGTATAGATAAAGCCGACGGTGGCGATGTAGATGGTGACGAATTCTCCGATAGCCAGGTAGACAAAGTACAGGACGAGAGTTGTCATCTGGTTCATGAAGTCGTCGTAGGTCACAGTGCCGAGGAAATAGCCTTGGAATGTGTTTTGGAGATTGCCGAAGATGACCGTCATGAGAGGTAAGGCGGCACCGCCGGCGATGGCGCAAATGGTACTCACAAACATGATGAGTAGATCATTTCTCGAGGAGTACCGGTACAAGGTGGCAACGCCAGCTTTGACGTCGGGTGTAAGAACCTGCTTCTTGAGGATTTGCGCCTCGTCGGCGGGGAGGTGTTTGAAGGGATCATTGTTGGCGTCTTTGGAGGCCTTGGAGACTTTGGAATCGGCCTTCTCCATAGCGGTGGCTGACTCCGTAGAGCTCACTTCCTTGGGTGCATCTTTGATAGAGTCGCCGCGGCTTGAAGTCCGACTCGAGTGGCCCTCGGTGGCCAGCTGCGGCTTTTCCGACATCTCTATCTCGGAGGCCATGGCTAAGGAATGTTTGGTGGTTTGGTTCCCGAAAGCGTCCCAAGTCGAGATTGAAATGAGTTGGGTCGGACTAAAGGAAAAAAAAAAAAAAGATTATTTACACGACACGAGTGTCAGGTAGAGCGGGAACGGTGCAAGACCTGTCGTGTGGCCAGTACTTTTTTGATTCTGGAAATTTGAGTTCAACACTTTTTTTTTTTTTTTCGTTTGGTTTGCTTTGGCGCAACCTTCAGACGCCCACCTAAGGTTGGTAGCAATGCAACCTCGCAGCTTTCAATCGATAATGGCAAATACCAAGTCAAGTCCAAACAAGCGTTTGTCCGGCAACGCGTTTGTCTTCTCCCAAGACTGGATCCGGTCAAGTAGAGGGTACAAGGAAGGAAGGTGCGATTACTACTGTGGAGGTATCTTACACCTTAGATTTACTGGAGGGGTTTTACACTCTTACAACAACACATCCACAATCTACCTCTTTTTCGGTCTACTATTTACTTAACGAATTGTACAGTAAAATGTAGACGGGCCGAGCCAAGTTCTTTTATACCACCATAGGACGCGGGTACCTAACACAGTAATACGCCACCGGGGTTTAAGGTGCGAAATCCGGCAGCATGCCCTCTTTTTATTCCAAGGTCCACGCAGGTGCCGGGGGGTGACGGGGGATGACGGATCTTGTATGTCCCCGATGTGCAAATGCAAGCAACCTATGCCTACCTACTTGGGTAGGTAAATCGTTAGGTAGGTTATTAGTGGAATTATACGGTGTATCCCCTGAGGCCCGGCGCTAGCCCAACACTAACATAAGATATTTCTACTGGTTGACAAGGGCGATTAAGCCAATCAGGTCTTCAGACAAAACCAGGGCTTTTTTTAACCCATATATATATCTTTTACAGCCAAATCTAATATACAAATAAGGTTTTATAGACTAGCAAAGAGTTAAAGCCAATAAAAATTTCGGATAAAACCAGGGCTTTTTTTGACCTATAAGATATATCTAATCAGATCTTCAGCCTAAATTAGGGCCATCTTTTCTATCTTGTACTGCACCTTTAATCTGCTTTAATCTAATTGGCTCAATTGCCCTTATCAACTAGTAGAAATATCTTATGTTAGCGTTAGGCTAGCGCCGGGCCTCAGGGGATAAGGTGATGGCTGCGGAATGATAGAACCCGAGCACAAAATACGTAAGCGGCCTCGAAATCCGTACTTTACTCAAAGGAGACGGGGTTACCGAATCTTAGGTAGGCCAATGAACTGGGTCAGTATACGTACACGTGCGGCGACGCCCTGCGATATACGAAATCGATACCTAATCGATATCGTCAATCTTGCATCTGAAGGTCTGGAGTCTGGACATGCATGACACTCGCACTCTTATATCTCCAGAAAGCATCAGAAACCCTGAGTGAAACCCTGAGTGATCTATCTCACCGCAGCAAGTTTGTCAAGTGGACCCAACATTAGACATACACAATTTATATCCTACACATTCATTTACTATTCAACGTGTTTCCATCTATGCAAGGTCTAGAATCATGGATTACCTGGAACTGTCATATTATGTAGGTATTTGTTACCAGGACGGAACGGGATTGAACAAAACACACTAACCTAAGATCTGGGACGGGACCAGATAGTGGAAACGTTACTTTTCCCCCTACCCCCAAAGCTCAGGGATCCGGGGAGTTGAAATTGGAAAATTGTCCGGTCAGGCAACTCTTTTTTTTTTCTTCCATAAATATATCTCACTGTCTGATCGTATGCAGATAAGGCTGCATTCCTGCAGAGACGAGTCACACCGCCTATACAACATAAAGATATGATGAGGTTGTACGCAACAGGATTTCTTACTTATTTCTTATGTCCCTACTAGGCATCCTCGTTGAACTTCTACATGTAGCCACTAAATTAGGTATCTAGACTTACTAGTCTGACCAGACTACTGTAGGTTGAGCTGATGTTCTAGACGCCTTACCATAGAAAGAAGGTAGATTGATTTGTATGTATGTGGTGATGTAAAAGTGTAGAAGGTCCTCCAGTAGGTCCAAGGTATAAAATACCTCCACAGTGTATGTAGCACCTTCCTTGCTTGTACCCTTCACCTACCATTGCCATTTCTACTACGGAATATGAGCTTTGTTTTTCTTATCTTTCCTCCTTTTCGCATCTAGACCGGTGATAAACTTATTAACCCCTTTTAAAACCGGCCCAAAGTCATATCTCCCAAGTAATCTCGCTTGCTTCGCACCTAACTGCCCAGTCGAAAATTACGAATATTCTGAAGACCCGGAATGAGTCACTATCATTCCAATCCCGTACGGCTTGTAAGTCGGTATCTCGGTGTGCTCAGCGGCCGGGCCCGCACAGAGTTCATACTCATTCTTAAGGATCGCACAACAAGGAACATGCATGCCTTTGTGTATGCCGAATGACGCGTCGATTAAAATCTTACGATTGGCCGCCGGTCCGAACTTGGAATGCGGTCAGGAACTGCAAGACAGCAGAGTGATATATATAAAGTTCTATTCCGCCCCGTCCCCGGTTTCATTTTATCGCGTTAGATACCCGAACGCGAGTTGCAGGCGTCCAGGTAAGTAGTCAATGAAGTTACGTAAAATATTCAAGTAGGTATGGTTAGGTACGGTCCAACTGTACGAAGTGCGGCTGAAGACTAAGCAAGGCGGTTTATCCGAGCTACCAGGTAGGTTAGGTAGTTAGAAGTAAAAGGAAATTCTTGGCTTGGGAACCGCCTGACGTATGACGCATCCACCATCCAATGTCCAATGTCTGTCCATTTCCTCTTCCTTTCGTTCAGCCTTGTCCTGCCCAAAATCCATCCCAATGACACGGCGAAAAAAATCTTGGGGACATGCCAAGTGTCCTTTCAATTTAGCAAACCTACCATCGCGGGGCAGTCTAAAATAATTACTACTTACCTACTAATCCAATCCAACCCACCTACGTCCTATATTCAAACATTCCAATATCAAGCTTGCTTCAACTATTCCGTCGGTATATCATGATCTGATTCAAACGGGCCGTACAAGTCGTGCGACATCGTTTCATCCCTTTACTTAGGTACCTAGCTGTCATGCTCAGCTAGTCTAGGCAAACCATTTTCAACAATTAATACCGACCGAAAACTTTCGAACCGCGAAAAAAAAAAACACCCGCCACGATGCATATCCTCTCCGCATCTCTCCCCATCACCACCGCCACCCTCCTCCTCCTCCTCCTCGCACACCCCGCCTCGGCCGCGCAACCCAAACCCAAACCCAAAAACGCCATCCTCCTCTCGGACGTGCAGTCCCTGACCCTCCGCGGCAACGGCGCGCAGACGGCGCACCGCCGAGTCCCCGCGGTCCCGCAGCTGCGATGCGTGTCGTCGCCCGGCATATGCGCGCTGCACGCCGTCGACGTGATGCGGTGCGCGAACCAGGGCACGGGCTACGACGACCAGGACGTGCAGTGGTCGTGCGCGGCCTCGCTGCCGCCGGAGCTGAAGCTCGGGTCGACGGACGTCGCGTGCGAGGGGTATTCCAGCTCGGAAGATCCGTATGTCCTGCGGGGAAGCTGCGGCGTCGAGTACCGATTAGTCCTGACGGAGGCGGGCGAGCGGCGGTTTCCGGACCTAGCGAGTGGGGGTTCGGGAGGAGGAGGAGGAGGAGGAGGGAAGGGGGGGTCGGGCGGCGGTGGTGGCGATGGGAGCGCTGTCGTCTTCGGTCTGATATTCGCGGGCGTGTGTATCTGGATCATATATAACGCGTGCCTCGCCGGCAACGCGAATAATACCATACGACTGGGCGGCCCGCGGAGACGCAGGAATAACTGGGGAGGAGGCGGTGGTGGCGGATTCGATCCTGGCTCTGGACCGGGAGGAGGAGGTGCTGGAGGTAGCGGCGACACCTACGATGATCCTCCGCCGCCGTATTCGGCCCGTAAAACGACGTCTTCGTCGACGCGGTCGTCTTCATCCGCGAATAACGAGACCCGGGGCGAGGGCTGGAGGCCAGGATTCTGGACTGGGTTAGCAGGAGGTGCGGCAGCGGGCTACGCGGCCGGCAACCGAGGCAATAATCGACAAGAGCAGCGCTCAGGATGGGGAGCTGGCCCCTCCAACTCGGGCTGGGGATCGAGCTCGAGCTCGGGCTCGTCCGGGTCTGGTTCACAGTCGACGTCCTCCGCGAGATATGAGAGCACAGGGTTTGGGTCAACAAGTAGAAGATAGTCTTTAGGAGTATTGACACAAATTATAACAACAATTGCATAACCTCTATCGCCTCGCACTTTGCTATCCTGTGCTGCGGCTTTCGCGCAAGAATACGCGACTTTGTATATACAGTTGGATGGGGAGGTGATCGACCTCCTCTTGCGCAGACGCAAATTTGTAATTCTCAGACTCCAACCGCCAATCATCTTGGTATTGTTCTTGCATCCCGAGCAGGGTCACCCCCAATTCAGACGAATCGAAGCCCCTAATGTCTGCGACGTCGCGACATGAAGGCAGATCTGTGAATGGCTAGTATGTACACATGACTCTTACACATCACCCCACTCTCTCCGACAATATGTTACAAGCGTCCTCATTCGGATCGTAGGACTCGGATCCAAACATCCCCTGGTTCCTAAATCTATCCGCGCATCGGACGAGTTCCTTACTAACGCTTGGCTGATAGTTGATTTCGATAGCGTCTCAACTGCATTCCTTTGCCAATATGCCTCTTCTTTTCGCCTCCTATGACGTAGATAGTTAATTCTCGGCTGTTTGGCGGCATCTTATAGGTGAACAGTCATAGCGTCTGACTTATCGAAGGCCTTGCTACATGCAGGGCACTTCCTCATTCTGTTGGCGATTCGGTCATCGATGCAACCTCTGCAGAAGATGTGGCCACAAGTTCGCAAGACCGTATTTTTGAAATCTTTCTTGCAGATTGAACACGTCGCCATACTCTACTCATATCGTTAGTAAATAGGGCCGCTATCCTCAAGAACATCATACTCACCCGTAGCATTTCTTCCTCTTCGGACGAGTTGCTGAGGCACTTGATCTTCCACTTGTCACGGTCTTTCGATACGGTCTCGAGACGCACTCTGAGCCTCTCCACATCTGCCTCTAGCATAGCGGTCTGCTCTTTCGCTGTAGCTATGGTCCAGTCTTTCGACTTCGATAGACTGGATAATTCGGCAACCTGTTGCTTCAGTGCCTCAAAACGACGCAATACCTCGTTGCAAGTCGCTTCATGCTTCTTGGACTCCGCCATGACGGACGCATTCGTCTGCTTTAGATCGGAAAGTTGTTTGTCCAGATCAGTAACGAGTGATCGGTTGTTCGCCTCAACTTCTTTGAGTTGTGAAATAATCTCGGAGCTTTTGCTATTTTGGGTGCGCATCTTTTGAATCGCCTCAGCCTTGATGTCACCATCTTTGCGCGCCGTGAAGTATTTTTGATCGGCCTTGCTCTTCTCGGCAATGGCTAGAGAGATGCGCTCCTCCATGGCGACTTGGTCCATTACTTTCTTGTGTGCAAGCGCTTGGAATCGCTTCACCGCACTCGTCATTCCCGGTAGCTCGCTTTCGATCAAGTCGTAGTCCTTCGCTAGCTTCTTGTACTTTTCCCGTAGTTCCTCCAGGGGCAGTGCATCTATATCCGGTCGTTCCGTCATGTCTACGTCTTCGCTAGGTGTCAGCCGTCGTACCTCTGATTCCAGGTCCTTGATACGGCCCTCATTAGCGGTTACGAGCTCCTTCATGTGATCCAAAGCTTGCCTCTCCTGGTCTTTGCTTTGCTTCAGCATAGTTACATCTGCGTGAAGATCGTCTCTCGCGGCTCTGACTCGGACGAGGTTGGATTCTGATTGTTGAAGTTGCTCTTCTAGGTCGGCCACCATAGCTTGAGCTTCACTTTCGACTTTTCGGCGACTCAGTTCGCGCTCGGCCACCAACTTCTCATTCGACGCTCTGAGAGTCTTGTTGTCTGCCTCCAGGCTGTTGATCTTCTTGACCAGGTCTTCCATGTGGTTCTTGAATATCTTGAAGACTTCTGTGCGCGAGTAGTCCTCATCAGTTAGGTTTGTCAGTCGGGTCTGTACAGAAGTAAGCTCTTCCTGAAGACTCTTATTTTGCGCGAGTGCGGTTTCGAGTTGGCCCTTCTGTTTCTCTACGACGGCGTTGGCCTCGCGGAGAGCCAGCTGTAATGACTCATTGTTCGGGCTGTTCTCGTCTATGTCCATACCATTTTCTTGGTCGGCGCCGGTTCCAGATCGAGCGGATACGTGATTATGGGCTTGCTGCTCAAGTTTCTGGACTTGAGTACTCTTGGCACGATCCAATCTTCTCTCGGCCTTCATATATCGTAGTGTTGCTATGTTAAGCTGCTCTGATATACTGGCTTTATCGGCGGCGAGGCGGTCGAGCTTAATGAGAAATTCTTTCTGCTGGGCTAGAAGCGCATTCACTTGCTTCTCCAAAGTGGTGACATCAGGCGCAACCTGGCCACGACTTGCACTAAGACGATCAAGTATCACATCAACCACATTCTTGATGGACGAGGCCTTTTCGCTTAGATGTGACTCGAACTCCTCAAGGTCTTTGAAATTGATGTGTGTCGGGAACAATGGTTTGCCTAGATACCGTCTTAGCAGGCTGTAGGTCTCAATTTTTCGAGGGTTCTTACCGTCTGATCCTTGGAAAGGTACCTTGCCTTCGACCAGCAACTCAATCTCTTGCAGTAGCTAAGACTGGCGTTAGCATTCCCCTGTAATCGTTGTATATGCTGGGGCTTATATACCTGGAGCCACCAATTGTCGATAATTCGAAGGTGATCATCGTGGTGTGTAGCGTGTTTCTTGACTTCTTCGAGTTGCGTCTCTAACGTCGTCTTCTCGCGTTTATACTCGAGCATTTGTCGATAGATAGCATCCTTCTGATAGTCCTAGCCAATCCACATCTGTCAGCGACTCCATTTCCTTTATATGCATCATATTGATTGGGCGCGAATATACGTAATGACGAGGTAACTCGGGTCAGGCTGTATGATAGAGCGCGGAAGGATATTAAATTGAGGAAGTGTTGATATGCAACGCTGATGATAGCAGAGCTGCGCATCAGTACTGAGATGGTGAGTAGAATGTCCCGATGGCGACTTGAAACAAAGGCTACAAGGTCTCGTGCTAGGGCTCAGCCGTCCAATGCCGGCGGTGACGACGTGTTGAAGAGCCGCGATTCGGTAAATGATGTTTGCAAGGAAAAGATGTCGCGATAATGGACTTACCTCGATCCAGGCTTCCTCCTTCACGTCGCTATCGTCTTTAGATCTGCTACCGCCATTTACGGCCTGTCGTTTACTGGGAGGGGCGATGTCATCAGTGCTGCTGATAGCAGGACGCTTGCGGTCCTCCATCTTGACGCGAGTCGACAGAGGCACAGTTGTAGGCGAGGTAGACAGAGGCATCAGAAGTAAAGAAGGAATGCGATGGGTATAGAGTAAACGTATTGG
This sequence comes from Hypoxylon sp. FL1150, assembly GCA_022495205.1. NCBI lineage: Eukaryota > Fungi > Ascomycota > Sordariomycetes > Xylariales > Hypoxylaceae > Hypoxylon > Hypoxylon sp. FL1150. The sequence continues at coordinate 431,715 of MU376167.1, forward strand.
ACAAACGAGAGGGTGGAATGGTGGACGTGTAGAGCGAGAAGATCGGCGAAAAGGAGGTTCGTACGAAGGGAAAGCGAGGATGCGTCAGGAAAAAAAAAGGGTATTGAAAAAGATGTTTTGTCTTGCTGGTTTAAAGACGGCAATCCGATTCAAGGGCCAGACAATCCCCCAGCATCGATGAAGGCAAATTGTCGTAAGGGAAGAGAAGGTTGAGGGCAGGAGGGCCGGGCTCCAGGAGATTGTTCAACGAAAAATCGAAGTTGAAATCGAAAGAAAGGCACTAATCTAGATTAGGACGGTTAGAACGGCGTATGGTTCAATGCTCACTATTGCCGGGGGCTGATTAAGAATCCTCCAGGCCTTGGAAAAGAGTGGCCTGTGCTCTTTTGAAAGAATGTTTAGCGGGCAGGTGCAGGTGCATGTACCTAGGTTAACTCATACCGGTATGTGCCAACTACTAGGTACCTAAGTCAGTGGAAATAGTATCTTCTGGAGGTAAGGTGCAGCACTTAGCGCAGGTACTTGAAGCCTGCCTGACTCATCTCCCAAATCATGCAATGGAGGGAAGTACCTATCAGTTCACCCAATCTACTCTCCCGCTAAATTATCCCACCACCCCACCCTCATCTTTCCCGTCGCCCACCAAAGTCCAGTCTCAACTATTTTTTCTTCCCAATAGCGTTCGCGAGATATTTCAGAAATATCTCAATTTCATCGGAGACAAGAGTATCTGGCTAGATGTCTATCGCTAGTTAGCGGAGAGATGAACAAAACAAATTGACAAACATAGTAACTGTAGGCGCCCGTAGCCATGAGTTCTATGCTCAAGAAGAAGGGTGGCTTGTCCTTCAAGCCGAAACCAAAAGCCGTTCCTCGTCGCCCGGGTGCTGCCCCATCATCGCAGGCCCCTACTACTGAGAATTCGGAATCATCGCAAGCGTCAACTCCCGCACCTACGATCCCTCCTCCCGCCGCCCCCTCAGCTGAGCCATCTAACCATGACGCCGATGCTACAGCGAACGACAGACCGACAGAAACCTCCCAGGAGACACCACCGGTAGTGACAGCCGAGCCATCGGCACAGAATCAATCTGGCTCGACGGAACAGCCCACAAGTGAACCAGCAAATGCCTCAAAAACTTCATCCCGAGCCGTCAGCAAGTCTCCCCCCAAGGAACCGTCAACGCCGGCTCCAGATTCTACAGAATCAACCTCTCGACCGACACCACAGCAAACGCCCACTCCAATCCCACCGCCGGCAGGGCGAACCGCACAGCCAACGCCGGCTCCAGAGAATTCAGCATTGGCAAGCCCACCGGCTACTATAACTCACCCCTCCAGCGCTACGCATTTTCCAACGCCGGACCCTTCCGTCCAGGGACAAGATAGAGTCGCACCACCCACCGCACCTCCCTCACCGGCTCCCGTTTCCGATACCATTGCTGTTTCTGCGCCGGCCGACGAGTCTCCCGCCCCTGCTCCCAAGAAGAAAAGAGCGCCTCGCAAACGTACCACTGCAACTGAAGGCAGTACTGAGCATGGGGCCCCCGCCCCGAAGAAGAGGCGTGCGCCGCGCAAGGCTACCACTGAGCGCGATGGGACGACACCCGGCGGAACCGAAGAGGGAACGCCGTCTGCATCTAAGCGCCGCAGGCGTTCTCCCACCCCCGAAGATCCCGAGACCCTCACAGTGAACCACGGCACGATGAAGATGGCGGAGCTAACCCAGGATCTGGGGATAGGGAAGAAGTTCAAGCACGCGGATGCCATCGCGGAGCGCCAGCGCGAGGCACGTGAGAGGTTCCGCCAGAAGAAGATAGAGAAGCAAAAACGGCTCATGGGACTACTTCCGGACGAAGATTCCGCTTCTCGTGCGAGCACTCCGGCGGAAGGAGAGGAGAACGGGAGGGATTCTGCTCTTGCGCGGGCCAGGGAGCTGGGCGCTTCGGCCAGCGCGGATGCACAACACACTGTTGGCTATGAGGTCATTAACGGTCAGATTATCATCAACCAGCAGTCGCTCGTAGTGGACCGACACGCCGCCCATCGAGACTTATCGACTCTCGAGACCGTCGAGGAGGACGAGTTCTCCCACCTAACCACATGCGTATCTTTCCGACGAGAGAGTCGTAAAACAGGCCCGAACCACTGGACCGAAGCGGAGACGGTTCGTAACATTTTTTTTATTGGCAAAAAAAACCGGACTATATATGTATATATACTCATGATTACTAAACAAACCCCCCACAGGAAAAGTTCTACCGTCTCCTCGGCATGTTCGGGACGGACTTCGAGTCGATCGCGAGCATGTTCCCCGAGAAGTCGCGGCGCGCCGTCAAGCTCAAGTTCAACCGCGAGGAGAACCTGCGGCCGAATCGCATCGACGCCACCGTCATGGTGCGCGGCGAGAAGAAGGTCGACATCGACCTCGAGGAGTACAAGTCCCACCAGCGGGAGTGGCAGGAGAGCGACAAGATCATGGCCGAGCACGCCGAGCTAGTAAAAGAACACGAGGAGGACATCCGCCGCCTTAGGCAGGAGAGGCGCGCGGCGGGTCTGCTGGACGAGGAGGATGAGCCGCAGGCGGATTCTAATGGGCAGGGTGGCACAGATGGTGGTCTGGGGCGCGAGGGTGAGATGGAGGATAATGCGGCTACGAATGGTGAGGAGGTGGTGGCTTCGGCCTAGATCTCGTAGGCTACCTAGGCATAACTCCCGCAAGCTTGTTTTTATTGATACCCCGTTTCCTTAGCTTGCGTGGATGATCTGCCTAGGAGAGCAAATGGCGCGGAAAAGTCATTTGCAGGAGAGGTTCAGGGGGGTTGATGGCTACAGTGCAACGATGCGATTTCTTCCGCTAGCATTTCCATGGTATTCTCCAGCTATCCTGTTGGTCTGTTTGCAAAATGGTACGTTTGCCAGACGCATGTTACGAATACGAGTTATGTCAAAATAAATTTCATAAGAAGGTATCCGTGATGCCATCTTGTACATGTCACATGTGTACCTAATTCATAACAATAGTGAAAAACAATTCCCTTCCAAGTGAGAACCTAATCATCAAGACTCATTTTCATGGGGGGGAAATCAACCGTCGGAATTGAGAAGAAGCTAAGTTACTTTGGTTACCTATGAACCTGGGTTGCCCAGCCTTCTTCGTATTTTTTCCCCTCCTTTCTTCCCCCGCAGTAACGTAGATCATCATGAATTAATGTCATGCTCCCTACATCTCATGGAGAGTAAAAGGAGGTGGGGTTTGTGGAAGAATCGTTGCCTATGCGTGTAGACATTGAGAAAAGGGGGTCCATTCGGGGGTGAACCGCCTCGTGGGAATGCCGATGCAACAGTGCAGTGTCCGAAATTGCCATGAACAGGAAGGGATATTAGAAAAGAAGCGTGCCGGACTCGAATATCATAAAAGGCCGTAGCTTTATCGAAGTCGTGAAATGTATGGGCTTGAAAGGGTGGACATTCGGACCTGGAATTAGTTCTGCGGCTGCTCCTCGTCATCCGGCTGGTCAAATAAGAAGTTGGCGGCCAACTCCTCGTTCTTGTCGCATGCGAAATACGCCTGTATCGCAGCATCTCGATCGAAACCCAGTCGACATAACTAAAATAGTGTTAGCTCCACGTCACATTTATTACTAACACAAACTTCACATACCCGCTCGATCGCATCACGTTCTTCCTCCGTAACGGAGATCGTCTGCGCACCAGGAGGCAAAGGCGCATCATCATCACCGGCCTCGCCTAACAAGTTTAGGAACTGTTCCGGGTGCTGAGAGATAAGCTGCGCAAGCTGGGGGTTTCCAGCACCGAGCTGTTGCAGGATAGGTTCCAGCATCTGCGGTGACTGTTGGACCACCTGTCGCAGCTGTTGGAACTGGGCGTTGTTTCGCAGCCAGTCTAAGTTGCCGAGGGTCTGGCCACCAGCAGCTCCAGCACTTGCACCTGCAGCGGCAGCGGCTGCTACCGCTGCTGCTTGCGCACTTCCGCCCGATGTACCACGGCTGCCTCCACGCCCTTGTTGGGCAGCGAGATCGAATAGGTTGACACCACCGTCACCACCTTCACCCTCAACAGGCTGAGCGGCTGCGGCGCCAGCAGCGGGAGATTGGGCAGCAGGAGCTTCACGTTGAGGTTCCGGTTGACGGGCGTTCTCGGGGATACCCTGGGCGACGTGTTAGTTAGGGAGCAGATTGAATATTGCATAAAGTCTTACATTAAGCAAGTACTCGACCGCACGATCCGGGTTATAGAAGGCGGCGCGTAGTGCAGCTTCAATTTGAGATCGCTCAAATCCCATGGCCTCCATATTAGCAATCACACCAGCTCGAGCATCCCCCATCGCCATGGAGTTATCACCACCAGCGGTGCCAGCTGGCGCGGGCGACGGAGTTGCGGGCGGTGCGGCGGCAGAGGCCGACGACTGAGCAGGTGCAGCCGGAGCAGCAGGTGTCGCGGCTGCTGATCGTGCGGGAGTCGCAGGGACGGCACTGGACGAGGATGCTGCCGCAGGAGCAGCTGCAGGAGTGGGCTTGGGCTACGGAATGTTAGATGTCCGAACGGCCCAAAGCAAACCGGGGGTGATTGACACATACCTTGCTCACCATGCACACAATGTAGCCCTTCTCCTCGATCTTGTGGGCTTCAACGGTGTCGTCATCCTTGAGAATCTTGCCTGTATCCAAGTCAATATCTGGATATCTCGAATATACAGCTCGACTGGAGAGACGCAGCGCATACCAGAGTAGATTAGCTTCAAGAGCTTCGGATCCCATCCTTTATCCTCGGCGACTCTCGACTTCAACGTAGAGATCTTTAACCCAGTCAGAATACGTGCAAATTACAAGAGCTCTTTACCGGGCTGCGGTGGTGGATCGTCGGTAATCGGCGATGCTAGAATGACGACATACCAAGTCGGTAGGCTCGACATCAAGAGTAAACTTCGCGTTGGAGAGTTCCTACAAGTCAAGAGTCGTCAGCATCTGATCTACCTAGTATACCTGGACATGATAGTAGTGATGGAGGGGCAGGACGCTGAGTTTAAGGAATCTGGTGTTGATGAGACGTCGGCGATATATGCATACCTTGAAAGTGACCTTCATCTTGGTGGCGGGCAGCTATTCACAGCTGCGACTTAACGGCTCGAAGGCAAGTGGAAGAGAATAGAAATAATGTAAAGCTATCTAGGTCTCAAACAAGGCCTTGAGAAATTTTACTTTGTGCGCGATACCATAAGATGCTGTTATTTTCAGCACAAATGTAATAACCCGTAAGTTGGGGAGTTGAAGTTTTGGTTGCTCTGGTGGAAGGCAAAGGTTTGATCACTTTGAATTTCAGGTGGCAGTTTATGATGTGTCGCGGGGCTGGCAACGGGCAGTGGCGGCGGCTAGCGCTACTTTGGTCTTGCTTACCTTACCTACCTAGGTACCACAGGCTGCACAGGTACAAATAGTACAGTATAAATACGAAGTACCTGAGGCAACTTTTCTGCAATGTTCTGTATATGCCACCAAGAATGCGGGGTCCGCTGGTGGGGTTACGGGTGTCAACAGCCACAGTTCGAACCACCTGAGCTCTTAGGTAATGCCGTGCCGAATGCTGCATCCGAACATTTATCGAATATTCGAATGTCATAGATAGCATACCTAGCATAGCATATCCGATTGGGTCGCCGTTCGTTCATTCAGCTATTTTTCCCTTCCTGACTATCTACAAAACAGTCATTTGTTCATTCATTGAGGCAGGCTAAGATGCTAGTTGAAATGTTTGTCGTGGTCGGTCAAGACTCTTTTTCTTGCACGTCATAAGACATGTATGTAGCCTCCTTCGATTTTCGGTCTCCTTCCATTGTCACTCTGGGTAAGGATATTAAAAGACTCATTCAGTGACTTCACTAGTAGCAGGCGATTAACTTTTACTGATTTATTTCATTTCGGTCCAAGTACTACCTCCCACTTCCCTCGTTTTCGCGGGAAGAGAACGTGATAATCCTTCTTCCGGGATTCAGAATGTAGCAGTTCAACGCCGCGCTAAATAACAATTGGTATCTTCCAAGTTTATCCCCAGGTCCAGTCCCCTTGAGAAGACATTCCAAAGACACCAGCAGTCATGTCCGACGTACCCAAGGAAAAGAAAATTACGTATCATATTCATTATTTCGTGCCGCCTTTGTTTAAGGAAGAGGTTGCCTGGAATTTCATCAGTGGGCACCCGTTGCCCGCGGCTATTCAGTCGGGTGAGATCGGTCAGGTCAGACTGGTCTTTGATCCGACGTTTAGAATCCAATCGGGGATCGGAGGGGTCATCTTCCGCTCACCCGCTAGCTCCTCTGGTCGGAGGCGGTCTGGGTTGGGGCTAGGGGTCTTCCGGAAGCTGTCATAGCTACCTTGTCGGCTTAAATTGCCTGGTCCGGTGGGGAGACTACCACTCCGCATCCGGGTAAGAGACTTCTCCGAGATGGTCTGACCCGCGTTCGGTGCGGCGATGACCACTGTTCCGGGAGTTGCCGCCGGTGGAGGAACCGGAGAGTCGGATCGGAACAGGGGATGGATATGTAGCTCGCCTGACGTCGACTGCGGTGACAAGCTACGTTCGTGGTGGGGTCTAGGTAGGGGACTGTAGCTTCGACTTCGGCGATTCCGTTTAGGAGGTTCAAGGTCCAGAGGGCAACCGGGGCTCGGACTTCTACTCGTTGTTGGGCTCGCGGGGATGGTCTCCAAAAAGCGAGCACGGGTGGGTGGGCTTATTTCGCCAACAATCTGTCGATTTTGAGCGTCGACTGATGAAGTGTCCCAGGAATCGAAGCCATCCTCCGTCATGCTTAACCGTTCTCGATAGCCATTTGAGTCGATCGAAGCGGGGCGACGTCCGGTCCTCGAGCTGGTGGACAGCAACAGAGTCTTAGACGGCGAGGGACGCACCGTGTGAGAAAGGGAAGTGCGAATAGAGCTCACGGTCTCGGCCATTGAACGGCCGGCACTTGAGCCGGGTGGGGTCGGATAGTCCGACAGTATCCGCTCCCTTGCTGTCTTCGTTGTGGTCAAACTAGTTTGGGTCGTGGCTGGCGCCGTTCGCGAGTAAGGGATGGATTTGACGTGTATCGGCGGCGAGCGAGGACCATCTTCATTAGTGTGAAGAGACAGGGCCTGTTCCGAGTCGGGCATTCGATGGACTACAAAATAGACAACGATAAAGACAAGTTGTCCGACGAAGGCGCAAACGAGCGCAATAGCAGACCCGATGAGAAAATTCGTCGATGGAACCTGGAGAAGTGTTTCCGGTAAGTTGGCTCCGCCCATCATGACCAACATCACAACGGATGCTACAGATGCCACTATACTCGAAACGAGCCCCAGTGCAAACCAAATACCCTTAGACTTCCTCTTGCCAAAATCCGCAACCCGTCCAAAACAATTCGCGAGAAGGATGACAAGCATGATTAGCACCACTCCATGGCATGCTGATGCAACGACGGCGGCGAATTTGACGGTGTCAGCCAGTGCCCAAAGTCCTTGAGCGACGATAGCTTCGAGAGCCAATATTGCCGCGGTCGCCAGCAAGGCAACAATACCCAGCGCGGCGCTGAGTACACGTAACCGCGCCATATCGATGTGAATAATATTAATGAGTTTTCAGCAGATCGAAAGAGATGAATCTCAATCTATCGCGGCAGCGTAGCTAAACGACGATTAAGTCACTCCTGACCGCTTGAGATGAATTAGAGAATATGCGTGTGGAACTGTTTAGTTTCCGTATATCGGTTAGGGGCAGCGATGCCCACTGCCGTCCAAACACTCTAGCAGTGGCGATAGCTCTGCTGTAGAGATGGGACCTGGCTTGAAAGAAGAGTGCCTCTTCTGGATGAGGCTGGCGGCACCCGGAGTATAGAGGGTACGCGGAAAGTCGGCCCCGGAAGTAGGCGCTAAAGCGAAGGTAATGGGGACGGGCCGCGAGAAGTATAGTGGGAAGTATCCAAGACAAAGAAATTGGCGGTCTGAGCAGTCGATAGCCGTGTCCGCGCAGTGTTGGTAGAAGCTTGATGCAGCTGACCAACCAGGTTATACATAAGGTGATTATGTTTCGGAAGAGTGCAGAATCTCTCTCTGTTCCCTTTGAACACAACAGGTCTAAAATGCCGGGCTAGTTAAAGCAAAGCGAGACCAAAAGAGTTGAAAACGAGCAAACGAATGACGGGCTCTTGGAGCCGGTGATATGACTGTGTATAAGCGAGGGAAGAAAATGAAATTGAGGTGCGGGCCGCTAATACCGGCCACACCTTGTTTCCAAAAACGAAGGCAGGAAAAAAAAAGAAACAGTTGTATGTTCCCTCAGTACGAAGGGGAAGATAGGTTCAGATAGAAGAATAGGAGGGTCAAGAAAATGGCCGGAAGGTGAAGGTCGCCTTGTTTGCTTGGTTTTCGGCGGGCCACTCAGGATAAAAGTAGAGGGGCGGATGGACGCGTCCTGAGGAGTTTGTCGCGCGTTGGTGTGTGGTGTAGGTGGTATTGGATGGATGCGCACACAACATACAATATACACAATATACACACGAACCCCGGTCTCGTTCTCCCGTGCTTCTGGGATCTTTTTCTTCTATGCAGGTCTTTTCGGGCAGGGGTATGCAGGTACTTCAGGTACGGTAGCGTATCATCAACGCGATGCACCCGGGAGAGAACCCCGTAGTTTTTGCCCCTCCTTTTTTTCTTTTTTCAATGGCTGATGTCGTCCAGCGGAGAGTTGGCTGTTGCACAAGCAGGCGGATAGTATGATAGGATTGGATAAGGCTTGCTGGTTGGGCTGGATCACACCAATATGATTTGCAGCCACGAGCCCCGGCGAGGATCGATCTCTGCCCTGGTCCCTGCTTCTGATCCGCCCCAAATCACAACCCTTTTTTCTCAGTCGATGTTCTTTTTTTTTCTTCCTTGTCAACAGCTTGGACTTCAAGCCTCAATTCCCCCTTGAATTTTATCCCTTTCTTGTCCTTGCCCCCTTATGCTTGACACTGGATGTCGACACTATGACGGGTTCGACCGATACCTCTCCTGTCCTTGTCTGTGGTCCGATGGGATTGCTGAATTGGGTGACCTGAGCGAAATGTATATTGGCAACAAGACTTGATGCGACTCGGCTCATGAAAGTTGTCTGTGACGAGGAGGGAAAAAAAAAAAAAAAAGAGCGCAGTTACACGATATCCAAGAATCGAACGAATGAATGTGTATTGCTCAGCCTGCTCACTTCGATCAATTGTCGAAGGATTGTAAGAATTGAAACGAAGGAAGATGAAGACGTAAGCCTTTGTCAGACCTTTCTACCAGAGGTTTAACAGAAAAGAAGGTGAGAAGTTTGATCAGACAACAAATAGGGCAAGAAATTCGTCTTATTATTATTATCGCTACCAGGACACGATGGATGTCAATTTGGCTAGGAAAGACTCCGGCAGCATGGGGTTTGATGGAGATGGGTCCGTGAGAAACCCACTCGTTGGCGTGTCCTTGCGGAGCTTGCTCATCTAAGTCTGCTGCTATGTAAGTGTGGCCTTGAGTTAGAAACAGAGACGGTTTCCCAACTCCGCCTCCTTGCGCATTAGTGTGCATCACGATCGTGGCATAATCTGCTGCTGTTCCATGCCAGGGACATCGATGTTTGCTGCTGCAGCTTCATCGTTGACGCACTAACCTCATGCCAAAGTCCTCAACTCTTGACTTCATCTTCATTCCAGCGGCACTTGTTACGTACTAGCACAGGACGGGCTTCGAGCGAACCGGGGTCGTCATTACAAAATAAGACGCCCAGCCTATTTTGTCAGCTCTTACACGCAGCAATAATATGATTGTGAACCCACCAATCCACCCCCGGTAGGTAAGAAGAAAAGTTTTCCTTCATGACTGTATTCCAGCATCTATATTGGCATATTTTGGGTTTCTTACGTTCCAATTGTCTACATTTATGATTATACAGAATGTTTGTAAAATATAATAATACGTTGCAAGAAAAGCTCGTCGTTATCATGCACGCACTTATTCCTGAATGAGGACGAGGATAGAATTTTTAATATTCACTGCTGCACCACATCATGAAGAATAATAGGGCGAGATTATTAATAGACTACACATATACCCCAAATACGTAAGTCAAAGGGGGGCCCGAGAATCCTGATGATCTCCATAACTGTTTCAACCCCGGGGAGATACCATGATAACCTCCGATGCGAGACATTCTACCAATCGGCTTCTAGATCATTGCCCTTTCAGAGGCCCGGCTGGCAGGGTCAGCCTAGCCTCAGTGGACGCTGCCAGGATATTTCACCGCTTAGAGATTAGCCTCAAGGAAGCATCTCGACCCTTCATCAACTCCTTCGTGGAAGATGCCGTGGCCCGTCGGCTTATTGGTATTGATTACCTACCTAGATATATTCCGTATGTATGCTGGACATTATTCTTGTCTTCTATGAGCCCTCCACTTACATCAACTGTCCGACTGGTCCGGGAGTCTTTGAAGAGAAAAGTCTCCTCAGGTATGTACGTTAGGTATCTCATAGCTCGGTGCTAGAACCAAATGATCATCCGTGGTACGGGCGGCGCCGTCTAGTCTCGTCATCTGGTCGGCTTGCCGGTAGAGCGTCCTTGCCGGATTCACAAGCTAACACTGCATACTATATTGCCATATCCACCGAGCCGACGAGAGAAGATCTACCAGGCGCCGGTCGCTCTTGCGGATGCTGGTGCGGCTTAGCCGTCCATTGAAGGCCAAGGCGTCGGAAGATAACGTTGAGAAACTATCGTCAGCCACTGTACCCCCCTCGGCTGTGGCTTCCGATTTCCTGTACGGCTGAGTTAGAAATTTCCACGCGTTGACTCGATTCCCAACGAGACACGAATGACGGCATCGTGCAACTCTGTGCTAGTGCAACTCAGCTGTCCAGTTGGTGACCAAGGAATATCCCTCCCGAGGCTCGTAGGTTCATTCCTAGTTGAACACAGGAGCTGAAGGACAGAGCCGCAACGGGTTCCACATCTGAATATTACCTTGGGCCTACTTGGACGCCCAGTGGTGCACCGCAGAGTGTGGAAAAGTAACACTGCAGCAGATGCAGGCGATAACGTGCTACAGCGAGATAGCACCGAGAGGAGGCTTTGTTGACGTCCGCTCCCTCCCCCCGCTCCTATAGTTACGACCAAGTTTTACAGGAGCCGGTGCGAGATAGGTTCAAGACACTACACTTGCGTGAGCGAAATTCCTTAACTCTTCAAGAAGCACCACTTAGACAACTGCCGGCGCTCCATCTTCTCGCTGAAGACTCCTCGAGATCTGAGATCCTGCGCCTTTTCATGCGGGACTTTACGTCACTGTTGGCCTGGAGGTGATTTCGAACACGAGCTTCAGGCGCTCAGGCGCAAAAGCCACAGTTGGCGAATATCCACCGCAATTTCGCATTTTGGCGTTCGTTCTCCGCAACGCTAGGGGACTTTGCTAAGATGTCGATATTTCCGACACTGTCGCGTGCGTTAGCGGCCGTGCCGCAGGGGAAAGTTCCGCGGTATCACATAAGTAGTCTGTGTCAAAAGTTGGCTTGATCGTTCATGATGCTGCTGGTTATCTGATTACCATCATGGCTAGTGGAAATACTCATGTCAGGTTGTCATACCATACAGATAAGTATGTACTAACAGTTTCATGTTTCAAATCATATGTTGAACCAGCTTCAACTTAAGCTTAATAGCAGATAGCCATTCGGTACCGATACTGTAACCCCCCTCTTCCTATCTCTTTCAGCTGCCGACCCAAAATCAGGGCCCCGGGACCGTGGCGCGGCCAAGTTTCTCCATCGCCTCGTCAAATTTCCGAAGAGGTCCGCCCGTCTGCGTCTCTCACCTTCTCACCGGCTGACTGGTCAGATTCCTTAGCTCTAAACCAGACCCGGGCCAAAACCTTAGGCCTAGGGCTGCAGGGGTTATCGAGCCTTTCCAAGCGGCATATTTTGGGCGGTCTGATGTTCCTGATTGGCTGACCGCCAACCCACGTTCCTGAACTACCCAGGATTTGGCTGCGCAGGACGATAGAAAAAGGCAGATCCCGCGGCCTGCCGTAACGAACGTTGTGCGACCGCGCCCGAACAAGATGAAAATATGATAGATCTCATCAACTCCACAAATAATTCCTTGCAGCCAGCAGGATCTAAGGTTGGTTGGCTTAAGATCCGGTTTCATACTATGTAGGTGTTCGTGGTTCGTCATTCGCTCGCTGATACCCATTGCGTGTATCTAGCTAGCCTGCGACGATGTAAACAAGGAATCATCCTTCTACTGAGGGGCAGGTGTCAGCTTGGTTTACTGCTGCGCGACTATTCTATTTGGGTCTTTTATGAGTAAGCTGTCGCATCGTATAGTCAAAGCCCAACTGTTACGTTGCGCCTATTGATAGCCTATCGTTGCAATGGCATGGTCAGGAATATGCTCCAACTACGCGTCCTATCAGCCCGGAAGGAGAGCTTGCTACAGACCAAAAAAATACCTTCATTTATATGGTTGAAGTCTACGGTGTAGATCGATAAACACTGAGTAGATACCTACCTATACACACCTTTTACTGACTTCCACTCATTAGACCCTACTATTTCCCCCCTTTGCTAAACACTCAAGGTATATTCTTACAATCCTTTACGATCGGCCTCGGTTATGACCCTCTTAACCTCCTCAATCGCATTACGGATTATGTCCTCAATGGCTTCAGATGCGCCTCTTGGAGCACCCCGCCGTTGCGTCGCATCACTAGCGGATGTCAACCGAGGCTGCTGTCCCCCATAGCTGCGAACCGCGTTCGGATTTGAACGCACAGGGGTCCGCCTTATAGGGGCGAGAGTCGTAGCGGGAGCAGGGCTAAGGTCATTCAGAAGCATGGCCATCGCCCGAGTTCGCGTTCTCGCGTCTGGTTTCGTATGTCAGAAGCCATCGCCCAAGCTCGGGATCGACAATAGTGAAAAGAAAGGAAGAGAAGAAGGGTCAGTTACGTACCGGGCCGGTGGGTGCATCTGCTACCGCTGTTGTTATAATGGCAGCCGACGCAGGAGCCCTTGAGGTAGCCGGGAAGGACAATGCAGTAGGTGAAGACGGTACGGTTCGCCCTGCAGTTCTCGCAGGCGTGCTCCGGGGGCAGGACGATACCGCACATGGCCGCGTAGGCAGCTGTCCCTCGTCAGACACGGGATGCAGCACGGTATCCGGCTGGGAGCTTACCTTCGTGGTTTGGTCCCGACCCGCTGATTGCAATGTCCCGGTAGTGGCAGACGGCGTTTTTCCAGTAGGTATTGACCGCGAGCTCCCACTTGACCTTGACCTGTTGTAGTTGTAGTCGTTAGTTATCTTGGCTTAGCTAGGTGTCTCTTCTACAAGAGTGGATGTAATTGGGGCATGTACTGAATCGTACATTTGGGTCGCTGAGCATCCTGGCAATGGCATTGCTCGCACGCATCCTCCTGAGCCTGGCCAGCGCCCAGGTGCTGAATTCCTTCAGGTCCCCGGTGAAGTCTAGATCCGGTCTCTGCATGTCTAAGCCGAGGGTTCCAAGCTCCTCTGGTGGATCGAAGCGTCCTGGAAAGTCCTTCTTTCCGGTCGGATCTTGGTCTAGGGCCTTCACCCAATCCCAATCGAGGCCTTGGTCATTACTAGAAGGACCGGTAGGACTAGAGGTGGATCTGGGAGGGCTGGATTCGAAAGTATCCGGTTCGAACTTGTCTATTTTCTTAGCAGTAGATAGGGTTAATATCTAAATTCATATGATCTCGGTTTTAGTACGAACTGTACCTTTGGAGTTGGTGAGTCTTTTGCATTTGCTAATTTTTTCTTTGTAAGTTTCAAGATTAGGGGCTCGTCGTCGGAGCTTAAGTTGCCTTCTAAGTACTCTTGTTTCCTCGAGCGACAATTCTTCGTTCTAGGCATGGTGCGACCAGTTGATGGCTTAGGTTCTACTGGTTTAATATAAGGTGACTAAGACGAAAATGGTCACCGAAAGGGTCCCAAAGACCAGGACCATATGGATTATTAAGTATAAGAGCTACGAATGGCAAGCTGGGATGCGGAACAGGGCATCACGTGGTGCCGCGATGATCTCGTGTCCTTTCCTGACGCGGGTGGACATTTTTGGTAGACGTGTAGGCAGGGCGCTGCTGCAAACGGGCTCTGATAGGGCGCTGACGTTGCGGATGGAACCTCGACCGGGTTGCGAGGTTGCGAGGCTTGCTCGATAGCCGCCGATACCTGGTAGCTTTTTAGGCAGACGTCTGTCACCGCTTGAACTCAACTTGTTTCTTCCAACCGAGCTGAAACATATATCCTAAGGTTTTGCTTTTTACCAGTCATCGATGTAGGTGCGCAGGTGCAGTTCAACATAATGCTTGTCTTTCGTTGCCAAAATTTACGTCAGGTACCTGAAATCGTTCGTTGTAACACGGATGTGTGACACATCGAAGGTAGCTCCGTCTGCAAGCCCTCACATTTCAGGTTTGTTTACAAGGGACAGGAGGAAACGGACGAAGCCGGAATGGAGGCGTATTCCCCCGGTTGGTCAATGACTCCTACGTCTCTCCTGTCCGGTAGCCTATTTGGAAAAATACCAATGATCTTCGCTGCTTGGACCCTGTAGTTAACCGACTGAAGTCTGAAGAGTTGGCTTCACATGTGTATGCATTGGTCCTCATTAGTCGTACCTTACTCGAAAGTACCAAGGCAGAAACAATCCCCTTCTGCACATAACTTTTTAAGGAAGAGACTTTGTCCCTTTCTCAAACGAAGGTTAGCAAAACAATATGTAGCGCGTGGGATCGGATTCTTCAAAGTCCAGACTTACACGAGAATCCGACAGTTTCATTCAAGTTAGAAACGGCAATGGCTTTTTGCAATGAGCATCGAAATTGGTGACAAAAAAGAATTAGGGTTCCTCATAATATCCAGCGGTTTTCGATCAAGTAGTTCATCGCAAGGCAAATCGTAAGAACAATATTTTTGCTATTCAGGTAGTTCTTCTCTGCATGTAGATCAAATGTATGGGTTTCAATTCTTTTTCTCTTCTGATTTCGCGCTGTTGTTATTGTTATTGAAAACCTAAGCATATTGGAAGCGTCCTAATTTTGGTTTGGCACCGACCTCGAGTATCTATTTATAAGCCCTAACTATCAGTATCTAAGAATCTTACCTCAACAATATACCAACTAAGTACTTATAGTTATATCAGTATTAATAATGTGAACATACGATATCTTATAGATACCATAATGTAAAAAGATTAAGACGGCAAGCCGGGACTCAGCTATCGCGAGCTGAGCGATATCGGGAAATCGAATAGTAGGTACGATCCTTAGAAGACCGGGCTGAGCTAGCTAAGGCGATAGATATGGCGACGATATGACAATATGACGATATGAGGCGATAATCGCATGGACCTTCTAAATTGCGTAACCGCTAAAGATAGCTTCACCTGGAGCCGGGAGATCTGCTCACTCGGTAAGAGGGACGGACTGGATGGATATCGTCGACTCCCCACAAGGCCGTCGAGCCATTGTACGATATAAGGATAGTGTGTGAAAGTGTCCAGGTGTTGCTGTAAGTTAGTACCATGCAAGTTAGACCGTATCCAGTATATGTTTACGTAATTGCCGCATTCCCCAATCAGAGTTGCTTGATGAGGCCCCGCAAAAGCTTGATTTCTTGGTTGCTTGGGGCTTGGGGCTTGGGGCTTGGGGCTTGGGTCTGCTGCTGGGATTGCCCCGCCGTCGAATTGATAAGCTCGTAAACGGAGCTTGGATTTGCCTTTATTAGTTGACAGGTCCCTTTCTGTTTAGTCCCTCAAGTTTCCCAATCCTTTGCTTCTCTTGTCCAAGTAATAGAAATCCCAATAGAAGATTCAATTCGTAACCCCCGTCTTTTGTCTTTCTAATCGTTTTGTCTTACCTCGAGTGAGACCTGTTTGATGAGATACGTAATCCGGATAAGCTTCGCCGGGCATTGAGACAAAGAGATGGCCGCCCTTCGTCACGGAGCCGCTCTGCGGTCTCTCTCGTTTGCTTCTAGACAAGCATCGAGATTGCCTTTCACACGGCAAGTTGCTGCTTCGAGCACGAGGATGGCGTCGAGCTTCCTCCCCGGTGAGCCTGAGGGCCCCTCAGTCAAGACAGAGATTCCGGGACCGGAGTCCAAGGAGTACATCGCCAAGCTGAACCAAGTATTCGACACCCGAAGCTTGAACATGCTTGCCGACTACACCAAGAGCGTCGGCAACTATATCGTTGACCCAGATGGAAACGCTCTGTTAGATGTGTAGGTTTTCCAGACTACCCCGACCCTGGAGCCGCTACCCCCACTTGGTGAGAGCTAACCCTCACCTCCTCAAGCTACGCCCAGATTGCCTCTATACCCGTTGGGTACAACAACCCGACCCTGAAGAAGGCGGCGGAAAGCCCCGAGATGGTTACCGCTCTCATCAACAGGCCGGCGCTGGGCAATTTCCCCTCCCACGACTGGGCCGACATCCTCGAGACGGGTATCCTGAAGGTCGCCCCCAAGGGGCTCAACCAAGTCTTCACGGGCATGGCGGGCTCCGACGCGAACGAGACGGCCTTCAAGGCGGCCTTCATGTGGCGGCGACAGCGGGAGCGGGGCGGCCCCGCCGTCGAGTTCACCGAGGAGGAGCTCTCGTCGTCGATGCTGAACCAGACGCCCGGTGCGTCGGAGCTCTCGATCCTGTCCTTCAAGTCGGCCTTCCACGGCCGCCTCTTCGGCACGCTCTCGACCACCCGCTCCAAGCCCATCCACAAGCTGGACATCCCGGCCTTCGACTGGCCGCACGCCACCTTCCCGCAGCTCAAGTACCCGCTAGAGGAGCACGAAGCGGAGAACGCGCAGGCCGAAGCCGACTCGCTCGCGGAAGTCGAGCACCTGATTAAGAACTATCGCGTGCCGCCGGCGGCCGTCATCGTCGAGCCGATACAGTCCGAAGGCGGTGACAACCACGCGTCGCCCGCCTTCTTCCGAGGCCTTCGTGCGCTGACCAAGAAGCATGGCGTCCTGCTGATCGTCGACGAGGTGCAGACGGGCGTGGGCGCAACCGGCAAGTTCTGGGCGCACGACCACTGGGACCTTCCCGAGCCGCCGGACATGGTGACGTTCAGCAAGAAGGCGCAGACGGCGGGCTACTACTACGGGGACCCGTCTCTGCGGCCCAACAAGCCGTACCGGCAGTTCAACACGTGGATGGGGGACCCGGCGCGCGCCATCCTGTTCCGCGCCATCGTCGACGAGATCCAGCGCCACGACCTCGTCGCCAACACGGCGCGCGTCGGCGACTACCTCTTCTCCAGCCTCCAGAAGCTGTCCGACAAGTACCCCGGCCAGTTCGAGAACCTGCGCGGCAAAGGGCAGGGCACCTTTATTGCTTTTGACAACCCCAAGCGCGACGAGTTCCTGAAGAAGGCCAAGAAGTTCGGCGTCAATATCGGCGGCTCCGGCGAGTCAGCCGTGCGCCTGCGCCCCATGCTCATCTTCGAGAAGCACCACGCTGACATCCTGCTCGAGGCGCTCGAGAAGGTCGTTGCGAGCTAGGTATCTCGCCGGTCGATGCGAAACATGATGATGAGGTATGAGGGCAGGTTGGGCAGAGAAGGGGGTAATTTAATTCTTGGTAACTGGGAAATTAGGTATGACTTGAACGAAGCCAAAAGGGAGACAGAAAGAGAGAGAGAGAGAGTGAAGTAAAAGAAAGAAGAAAAATAACAAAGTGAGGGGGAAATAATCTTGATTATCTCATCGTGCCTACGCGAGAAGAGGGCAGTGGGATATAGAAAATATCCAAATTATCCATCGGCCTCATTTATTTGTCCGAGGCCATCTGAAAGGGGTGGGGGTCGTGCTTTTTGGTGGAGGATAGGAGAGAGGCTTGCAAGGAAATTGTCTTGTTCGACGAAAAAAAAGAAAAGAGGCAAAAAAATTTATCTAGAATGGAAATTGTCTTAGTATAAGATATTGTTCACTAGAATGATCAGCATGCAAGGTAACTTGTGCTGCGTTAAGTTAGAACGTCCAAATAATACGTTTATCACAGATTGGGACTTGAACATTGGCTTTTCTGTTTTGAAAAAAACTCGCATGAAACGATGCTTCTTTGCAGAGAAGCCTGCTTTCTTCTGGTATTGACAGTTGACAGGGACGATGATCGCAGGTGTGGTATATACTGGACACAAAAGCTGGCTTCCCCCCTTCTCAACTATTGCACAAACCCAGCTGGAGTGTCGTGTCAAATGTCGTGTCAGTGTCACCTTTCTCTTTCCCCTCTGGGCACGTAATCGGCTGACACCATTAATCGTCGCCTTTCGGTACCTAGCAGTGGCTAAGTGTTGAGAAATCCACGTTAGGTAGGTAGTTATTAGTGTCGCCGCCTGTCCATATCACCCAAAACGTTGTCCCAAGCATCCATCTCGTCATCAACCACGATGCGGTATGATGCCGACCTGGACGTTAACGTCCTTTTGCCCTCCTCAGAGATATACTTTCCCTCCTATTAACCAGGGGCTTCTTTATGCCACTTCCTCTCTCAAATACACCCTTTCGTTGTAGTCCGGTACCGGACAATGATGAGTAGGTTGATGCAAGACTCCCCTTTACCAAAACGCCACTGGATGAAACCTAAAGCCCTGAACCGGCCGATCCCCTTTTAACCGGGAAATGCACCTCTCAGTGGTAATAGAAAAAAGAAAAACCTGTACTCCCGGTGGGAGATAGACTAGGGATTGGTACAAGGGATTGCGGTATAATAAACATGGAAGAATTGTGAAAAGGCGAACGGCACGAAGAAGATGAAGGATGGAAGGTTGATGGTTAATTTGAATTCCACCTCTTGGGATGCTCCAGATCAAAGGCATGAGCTGAGTGCGGAATAAATGATAGGGTTGAGTAGTAGAATTGTTGCGCGTATTGGCGATCTGGTAAGCACAAGCACCTAGATACGTTTCAGGCATCTGTTCAGTGGCTCATAACCTCGTGCTGTGCAGTATTGTGTTGAAGCGCGCTGGATTCCTCTTCAGCCGGATGCTCGGGCGTTTGAGTAAGCCCATCAGGATCGGTGTAGTTTCCGTTCACCAATTGCTCCTTCTGCTCTTTCTCGAAGGCGAGCATGTTAAGCTCGTTCTCTCGTTCAAGTGCTGCTTCCTCTTCTCGCAGTTTCTGGCGCTCTGTCTCAGCAGCAATAAGTTGGGCCTCGTCCTGCTCTCCAAGCATTTGAATTGGCTCAGCGGCTAGGTCTAGTGTAGCCTCACCATCCATCGGCGGCGGTGGCGGAGGTGGGGGACTGGGAATATCACCTTCGTCCTCTTTGAGGCGTTTCATTGAAGGTGTCTCTGAAGGAGTCAGGCTGGGCGACTCTAGTATGTCTTCGCGCTTCCTTTTACGATCAAGGCTATCGGGTGTCAAGCCAGCATCCTCTTCATCAGTCATTGCAACGTCCCCGTCGCCTTTCGTAGTGGGTGTCTCGATTAGTTGCGAAGCAGGAGTTGCTTGAGATACGTCGTGCCCACTCTTAGCTCGCTCGGCCTTCTTCTTTTCGTATTCTCGGCGTTTCTCAACGGCGCGATCGAAAAACTCCTTGACGTATTTCCTGACTTTCTTCTCTTGCTTCTCAGTGATGGAGGTGGGATCGCTAACCCGGCTGTTCTTGTAATCGGATTGCACAAGTTTCTTGTTGACCTCCTTGGCGAATTTCTTGAGGTCTTCTTTCGGGAGTTTGTGACTGAACTTGTCCATGATATACTTCACATGAGGGAAAAGCTACATGGAATTAGCGTGATAGAAGGAATGAAGCTGGTTGCGTTATACATACTGTATTCTCGTAGATCTTCATCTGTTTGTCAATCGGTAGAGAGCGCCATTTCTCGGTCTTCTTTGGCTCCTGAATAGGTGTGCTGGCTTGTGGCGTCTGCGATGCTGACGTCCTAGGAACGCTATCTGGCTTTGTGAGAGAGTCAATGATGTCCTGCAGCGTTTTTTGTTCCTGAGCTGCCTTGGACGGTCCTTTCGGCTGTGACTGTGCCGGTTCAGGGGGTGGGGCAGTTGGTTTTTGCCAGGTCGTGTCACCATTTCGACTGTAGTAATACAAAGCTCCGCGCTGATCTGTAGCAGAGAACCAGCCAGGAGGTAAGTTCTGAGATAGGCCCTGGTGAGGACGTCGATGACGTTGGTGATTGTGATTATGGTTGTGATTGAAAAAGCTCTGGTTTCGCTGAGGAATGCTGCTTCGAGGCCCCTTAGGAGTATTATCCGGTAGAGTGAAGACGGTCTTGATCAATGGCTCTTCCGGCCGGGTGCCCCGGCGCTCCTCGAAAGAATTGACGGGCTGTGCACTTGGAGTGTTCGGATCCAACTTCTTTCGGGGAATTCGGTACGCAATCTCCAACTTGCTCCATGCGTCCAAGAGTCGCGTGGCTTCTTCCGCCACATCTTCATGTTCTGATTTAGTTAGAGACTCCACCGTCGATTCTATCTTGGAATCTGAGATCTTATTCTTGGTGAGTCGAGGGAGGCTGTAGAGGATGTCGAGGATCTGAAGGACCACATTGTGGTCGTCCAGGAACGTGTTCAGTGCCGTTTTCAGGATCTGATATCCATGCATCTGCACAACCCTATTGCGCACGCGGTCATCGTCGCAGCGCTGGATACGTTCCAGCAACTTAACAGCAATCCATTTTTCCTTGCACTGCATCAGCGTGGCCATCACCTTCGTCACATCCTGCTCGTCTAGGCCACGGGCTTGCACGCTGTTAACGTATTCCTCGTCATCCTCGGTTATCTTCTTCTTGCGGGGCTTCTTTGCGACAGCGGTATCCCAGCCATCGCTGTCATCGATGCCAAGAGCCTCGATGGTTGCATCGGGCAGTTTTGTAGCCCGCTCCGTCTGGGTTTTGCCTCCGATGAATCCAAGACAGTTTGGTTCCCCGCAGTAGCAGGGTTGGGGATCAGCTCCGTACCGGTCCACGTTGTAATTGAAGACCAGTTCTTCACCCGGTTGAATCTTCCTCTGGGCGAAGATGCCCATGCGAAGCTTGCTTCCGACCACCCATTTGTCTACGTAGCAGTTCGGATTGCACGAATGATTGCAGAAGCGACCAAGATTGCCCTTCTTGGTTGCGTCTACAAATTCATTCTTGGTCAGTGACATGAAGTAGAAATGCCGAATGCCTTCCTTATCGTATTGGATCATTCGCCTTCGAAAAGTAGGCTCATTAATGACTTCGCCGATATACTCAAAAATGAAGTCATTAGCTTCAAGTCGTGCGTTGGCGCGGAGTCCGAACCCCTTCTTTTCCGTCTTGATCACCGAAACGTCGGCATACTGCTTCTGCTGAAATCGCTGATTTTGGCAACCATTGCCGCAGTTACAATCGCCGTCAACACACTCCATCTTGGTTGCTCGATTGATGCAGTCGGAATCATCACCGCAGGCATGGTTCATGCCATCCCCTAAGACATGCTCATTAGCGCTCCGTAATGCTCACCCATCAAGAACAACATCACATGTACTTACGCCACTCCTCACTGCAGTCGCAATCCAGCGCATCGTGTTCCGTAGCGCCAAGGGATTTAGAGCCGTAAAGACAATCCGGGATTAGTTGGAAGTGATCGCAAGACTCGGCCGTAACATCGGGTAAATCGTCGTAGAGCTGGAAGGCATTCTTTTGAGATGGCTTCCGAGTGAGCTTTGGCGGGTAGCCATCGGGTGTAGATGCACTATCGCTACGTGTCTTTTGATCGCCGGGTGATAGGCTAGAGTGAGATTCTTTGCTGCGATTTGGGGATGATGCGGTGCTATCGCTCTCCTTCTTGATGGCAGTCTGTTGCGGCGCCAACGCGGTGTTGACGACGAGGCTCTCCAAGCCATCCTTGATGCGTTCCTCGTCCTCCATTTTGGCAGCAAGGCCAACAACTTCCGTGCTCGTATCGTCAGTGGTGGTAAGAAAGAGCCAGGACTGTATCGATGCGAGATGGAATTGGCGAACCTAAGTCGCGTTACGAGGAAGAGTGTCGGATTTGTCAGGTTTTCGGGGAGATCCGTGCCAAAGGACTGCAAATCTCTTGTTCGCAAACATAAGAGGAAGAAAACGTGAAGAGGCAGGAGGCAGGAGACACGAGGCACGGCACGAGAAGAGCTGAGATTAGGCGTGGGAGATGAGCGGTTGTGGGGACGGTAGGAGGTAGAAAAGGACGTTGCTATCTCGTGTACGGTGTATGCGACATTGCCAGCCGATAGTTTGCCAATTACTCTCCAGCTAAAAGGTCGCCTGGTCGCGCCGCACGCGTAGATTCCAGCAAGCCCTCCTGCAAAGGTGGTGGCAATTGTGGTTGTGCAAGTGGAAATTATCGTGACGGCGTTGTCATCGCCGAAAAAAGAGGTGCAGGTTGCGGTCCTCTCAAAAAAGAGCCGTTGTAATGTTGTACCGTTCAGCAGGGGATAATAGCTGGTAGGTACTCCGAAGGGCACTGCACCGGCACTGTAAGCGCAATGCACCTCAATACGTGAAAGGCCCAAGGCGTGGCGCGCCAGCCCCCGTAATGCCAATAATGGGTGTCGCCTTAGGGTAAATGGCCGCTAATCTGCCCCATTGCTGCGCTAACTGTTATAGGTACCGCTAAAAGTGTTAGGCGTGTCCCATTCCGCTCTCTTGTCATCATCATGAATGCCGTACTTAACAAGGCTTGGAGTGATGAAGAATATCCAGGTAATATGCTTTTCACAAAACTATATATCATTACCTGAGATAATATATCCTGTTCCACTTGCAACCTGGCATGAATATCCGTTACAGATGAAAAAGAAGAAGAAGAAGATGTCGTCTGAAACCAAAACTATAGCACCGAGTCACCTCGCTCGACCTTGATATGCTGTATGCTGACATACCTAAGACCACTTAGCAGTGCTAAGGCAGTCTGAGGCAGTTGTTGAAGGCGTCAAGAGTATTCCTCTTTGTCGCTCTATTCCGTACTGACTAACCCATTTTTTGATACACTTATTACGATCAGTCCATGTCTTAGATACCTGAATGTATCTAATAAAGGTTGTTAGCTATTAATCCGATTGACACCCAAAAATTCCAACCAACAGCTGACCATTAACACATCGAGAAATACGCTGGTCGAGGTCGGGGTCGACATTGAGAATGCATGCTGCGTGAATCAAACCACCGAACCATGCTAGCAATATCGTGCGTGCAGTCCGGACTATTCACCATCGAACCTGCAAGGATGGGGCCAATCGAGGGCCGTCCGTCGGTGTGAAAATGTGGTACCAAGCACCATTTTCCCGGTCGGAAACCCATGAAGCTCGATACCATCAAGGAGTGACGGGCACTCTATGGCGCTTGACGGGCATACGGGCATACGGGTATAATGACGTGCAACTTATATATCTCGCGAACCGGTCAAGGCGGAATCATCGAGACCTTGTCCATGGGTGTCGTGTCCAGATCAACATCGGGGATTGTTTGCCATTGCCATGCGAGCAATACCTAAGTGGGTGGGTCCCTATGAGGAACTGCCAACTCATTATGCATAGATCAAAGCCTGAAGTTGAGGTGGGAAAAGGCGGTATGGGTGTGTTAAGAGACGTATACAGCATATATATAAGGGTTGATGTCCGAAGCTACGCAATGCCACTTTGTAGAAATGTTACAGTTCCGCAAAACAATTGATGCATTCCGATTCCTTAGGGAGAAAAGGTCATCAGATGAATTTTATATATAATCCCGAATGGACCAACCAACCTTGCGGCTCTCGGGCTCGTCATATGTGACGAACTCTTGATCTGTGCTTATCGCTAAGGCTTATGGATGCTCTGAAAGCCTTCACAATGCGCTGCGATTGGCGAGATGGGAGCCAGTCGCGGCCAGTAAAGCGGCCCTGAATGAGGCCGCTTCCTCCCGAGCAAGACCTCGAGGGCCCCAGCGGAGAACAATACAGAGATGGCCCAATGAGATGGCAAATCCTCTCCTCTCCTAGACAATTGCAATTGGCCTTGTTGCAGCACGGGAGCTAATGGGAATACAGTTTTGTGCTTATGGCTGATGGCAGATGGCTCATGGTATTTTGGATGTGTTTCCAATCGCATTGGATCTCTCGCCGTCCCGCTGGGCCTGTCGCAATTGCACCTTGGCGGTGTAGAACACACTGCTAGATGAGACTTAATAAGAGATGGTGTGGGAATTGGCGTCTAGGAGGACGGGAAGACGGGCGAGGTTCAAATGTTTCTCAATTCTTACCCAGCCCAATGCGATGGGGTCTAGTCAGGCGCCCCGATTTGTCCAAGTGGTCAGCGGGATTGGCTCATGGCTAGGTTAGCGACTTGGATGTATTGCGCATCTGCAAGAGCTGCAAGAGGGAGACGTGCTGCATATGCTGCATATGCTGCATATGCTGCATATGGCATGCCCAGTCAGCTACCGTGCCGAAATCGTGATGGTTGCAACGGCCATGCACGATACTCCCCAATGGCATTATATTTCCAGCATATGACCTGTCTGGCTAGTAGCGGCAGCGCTGCACCACTGCATCACCATGCGCATCTTGCTCACATAGCTCTGCCTGTGTGTGCTCTTGCAGCTGTTGCATGGGCCATGTACGATGGGCCATGGGCTAAGGTGAGCCAGAAAAGCCTCCGAACCCAGATCCGGGGATGGGAAAGGCCAGCTCTAGAGCCACCAACTCGACCGATCGCTTGTCTATCTCGATCTAGCGCCGCAGTTCACGACTCATGCGACTGATGCGATGCAGCCGGGACGGGACATATCTGGAAGGATATTGAATGGACGCCTAGATACCGCAACTACTTATCAGGACCAGGACGTTGGAGAGATGGCAACGAGAACGAGATATTTCGGAGTCGGCGCTTCTTCTTAAACTGTTATATGTTATATTAGTTGGGTCCTTGCAGAAGCGAAGCTCGCTTGTTTCTGGCAGGCAAGCTTGCATCTTTGGGGCAAAAGGCAAATGACTAGGGGGGGGTAAGGTCGGTAAGGTTATGGTCACTGGCCCATCTGAACGATTTTCTTATTGTTTCCCAGTCCCAGTCCCCGTCCCCGTCCCCGTCCCCGTCCCAGTCCCCCCAAGACGGTACGGGTACGGTACATACGATACGAAGTACCCAGCTCGCCCAGGAGCACCAGGACCTCAGCACCCAGGAGCACCCAGAAAGCCCTGGCTAGCCCAGCAAAACCACCTTGTCCCACCGCGCTACCCTTGTAGACGCAACGCAACGCAACCTAGGAGATCGCCCGCGCGCACATTGTCAACGACCACGGCTCATCCTCCCTCGTTTGTACAACTGGGCTTGCTCGGACTGAGACACGCTCGCTTGTTCTACTCGGCTCACCTCTTTACCCAAGACGCGCGCTTGGGTTGTAACCTAGGTTAGGTACATTTTTGCGCGCGTCTCTTTTATCCTCTTGCGAGACTCCCACGCCCTCCCTTACCTTTTGACATCCCGGCGCGGTACCTACAACCTACACCACCCTGTCTGCTATCTGGAGTCTACAACCTACAACGGGTCTACCTACATAGTAGCCTGTCAGTCCTGTCACTGCCACCTGATGGCCTAGAACTTGGTGTACGACAGGCCGTCTGTTGCGATTTGCGATCTCACCCTACGTCGTCTCTTTCTCTCAGCCGTCTGCCTTGCGGTCTGTTGCCTCTTCATCAAGTCTTGTTTTCGTCCATCACTATTGTATTCAAATGACTTACTCGCAGCTCTGCTGGCATACCCCTTGTCTCCCCTTTCCCTCCCCTCCTCACCTGTGCCTCCGTCAGATTTAGTCGCTCGCCATGGATACTACGTTCTCAGATGACGAGAAGGTAAGGTTGGTTGGTCACCCTGGCGCTTCTTAACTAATCTCTACGTGCTGCAGCGGTTCGTCCTAGGCGAAATGATCAAGGTCAGCAATGTAGACATTTCCGTCCTCGTCGAATTCATCAGGGCTCACCGGGTAGAGCCGAATTGGATGTCGATGCAACTTCCCGGCGGTACGTATTCGGAGAACGCCTTTATGAACACCCCCCCTAACCAAAGTAGGTCGTAATATGAAGCAGTGCCACGGTGCAGTTGAGAGTATGTTCCAGACACAATTACCCCAGCCGAACTTCAGCTTCAAGCGCAAGTCCGTCGGCGATCTAGGCGAGCATTCTGCGAAAAGGCAAGCGATTATGGCCCCTCTCGAGCCCTCGGTGGCCCCGGCGCGCGCTATCCAGCCGCGGCTCCCTCTTAACAATGGGTTTCCATCAACAGTACCCATTACTTATAGTCCGCCTGTGACGTCGACCGGGAAAAAACGCGGCCGACCTTCTAAGGCCGACAAAGAAGCGCAAGCCCGCGCTCTTTACTCACGCCTGTCGGAATACCCGCCTATCACGCCGGCCCCTTCAGCTCCCACCGCAGTCCAGGTCCAACGCGACTACGCAACTTCCCCCCGGTACGAGTTTTCGAGTAATCCAAGCGACCAGAAGCCAAAGAAACGCTTGGGTGCAATCGACAGCCCTCAACAAGCGAGCGGCTCGTTCCCTCTGAACTCACCACTAGCCTCGACCACAGACACGCCACGAGCCCTCCCGGAGCCCTTGGAGCAAGTAGAGGGAGCTACCTTGTCGCCTCGTGATCGAGGACCAACGCTCGTGGATTCGCGATCGCCGCCGCTTCTTCCGCATATACAGCCACCACAAGACTTGCCGCAAGGACACCCTCCTTTACAGCCTCGAGCACAACCTCTTCCACCGCCTCTACCCCCATTCTCGCCATCGCCACGAACTCCACACCCATATGAGCCTCACCGGGGCATTGACCCCATATTCCCGAATAGAGACAGGTCGCGGAACATTTCAGACCAACCAAAGGATACCCCTCCGCCAGCAACTACGGTAGCGAATCGGAGTTAAAAAACAAAACGCATTAGACGAACAGTCTCAGTCAGGAAATATAACAAACGACCTATTACTGGCGTCTTTGGTCACTAGAGAAAAGGGCTTCAGTTACTTGTAACCAACCATTTCTCTTCGGCGGTTAGCATATTTCCAAATCTATTCTTTAATCTTGAACGGAATCCGGCGAACTTCTAAACTAAAGTACGGAACGAATACCCATACGGCTCTACATATTTTATCTACAGAATGTTGGACGACGACTGTCTGCAATGCTTTTTATACAATACCATTACTGGCTCGCATCTTTCGCTTCTGTCACATCTAGCAAACGAGCAGGTTTCGTCGGTGAAACTTTTTACCCTGACGTTTTCTTGCTCATTCTAATGGCGTATATGGATCCCCTTTTATTTCGGCATTATTTGGCGCAATTTTGTTAGCCGGAGGCACGGAATCACGATTTTCATACATATATACATTTACCACGGGCGGTCGGCAAATACTGCTTTCTACTATCTCCATGTACGATTTCCTGAGGCGTTCTTTGATTTAGGGGTAGGATAGGCAGGTTGGCGTGGTTTGGCGGAGAAGTGAGTGTGTTACGATACATCAAGATATATACGCATGTACGATCGATCGATTGTAGGTTTACGAACAGATACCATCAGCGGCAGATATTCAAGCCTTGAACGACGCATTAGAGAGGTAGCCTTTATCTGTTCGAATATGTGTTGCCAATATGAACAGGTAGACCCCTTCGGGGGCCCTAACATATAGAACGGAACAAGAGGTACCAATATAGATGCAGTCTCCAGTTTCCTTTTGACATCAGCCGAATTTTGCGATGACTACATCAGAACAAACCACCCGGCGCAAAGTGTCGCATGACCAAGCTTAGCTCTGATGTAAGATGCAATGCAATCTATTTTACTTAGCACGACCGAAGGACCTATCACTTTAAAGTTCCTAATGAGGACCATTGTATTCGAATTAGCTACCTATATCCCAAGGATATTATTCCGTCGTGCGTATCAAGAGTTGAGGGATATTACACGAAAGATGCCCCCTGGCTCGTTCAAGGTGACTATCACAAGAATGATATAGGGGGTTATACCGCCAGCCAATGAGATAGCTTCGGAGCTCAAGGTGTCTCGTATACAGATGGGACGTTATGATAGGTCAAAAATTCGAGATCAACATAGAACATGATCATTATTAACTGAAGCGCTGTAGAATACCTACTGCTCTACGAAGCTTCTGGCAGCGTTATGCTATGCATACTGCATGGTTTCTGTACATCTCCTTTTCGTTTTTTTTTTTTTTTTTTTTGCATTCGTCCACCTTGCCCTTTACCTCCCCCCTAGCCGTATGCATTATTCCTAATAGCCCCAAGAGGGCTAATAGCCCCAAGAGGGCCTTCATTCCTGTACTTCCATCCCCAACCAAGCCTCTTAGACATACATAACAATGTTCGTACACGACCGTCAAGGTCCTTTTTCTTCGTATTCGTTGCGCACTAGAGAGTAAAAAAAAAGA
Source organism: Hypoxylon sp. FL1150 (assembly GCA_022495205.1). NCBI lineage: Eukaryota > Fungi > Ascomycota > Sordariomycetes > Xylariales > Hypoxylaceae > Hypoxylon > Hypoxylon sp. FL1150. The sequence continues at coordinate 460,190 of MU376167.1, forward strand.
AGCCGCCATAAAAATTTGCTAACCATGGGGGTAATATGCTCCGTTGCGCGAGCGCGAGCGTGAGCGACAGTAATCTTCCATTAGAACGTGCTCGGTTCGTCGCAACCATTATCGTCATTACCCTCCTGCACGTTGTCATCGTCGTCTTGTCCTTGTCCGTCGTCATCCTGTCCATCACCACCCGACATCAGCTCCAGCTGTCGTCGCTGGGCCTGCTGCCGCGCCCGCGAGGACCGGCGCAGCCGCCGGAAGACGGCACGCGTCTGGTTGACGACCTGGCGCGTCTGGAGGTCTATCGCCTCCAGGTCGTCGTCATCGTCATCGTCGCCGTCGTCCGTATCCGGTCGGATAGGGACCCTCGGCTTCGAGATGATCCAGGGGCGGTGCATGACCGGGTTAGTGTTCAGAGGGAGGGCATTGAGGGGGGGAGCGCTGAAATACTAGTCCATGCTGCTGCTCAGTGCGTCGATCGAACTCGACTCTCCCGCGTCGTCTCCTCCTTCAGCTTCTGCTGGCTGCTCCGTGGGTTCTTGAGGGGCACCCGGGATGGGTAGAGGAGCGGTCTTGCTTGTCGTGACTTCTGATTGCTCCTTTGTACTTGGGCCGGGTCCCTCAGCCTCGGCCTTGGCTTCGGTAGCTTGTTCGTGGCCGAACAGAGGTACTTCTTTGCTGCCTTCTCGCTGCTCTTCTGCATTTTCCACGACCGTCTCAGTCTCCGACACATCGTCCCGCACATCCTCCTGCACATCTATCTTCACACTATGAGGGGGCGCGTCCTCTTGCTGCTCCGGATGCTCGACGATTTGGGGTGCTTGAGGAGCCTGGACACTGGGGTTACCCATCAACTCGCCTTCGACAATGACAGGTACTTCCACCTCGGATTCCTCGTCTACCGTCTCGGGAGCTGAAATATGCATGGCCTTGAGCTTGTTTGCGACATCCTGCTGCTCATCTTCGCGCTCCTCGATCACAGTCGTCACGGCACTACCGGTCGACGGTCTGCTCGAGTGTCTGGCCGTATTACTTCTACGGGCGTGCATACCATGTCGATCATCGTCGTACTCGGCGCCCTCGTGCTGCTGCGACGGGGGCTTCGCAATGGCCGTCACCGCCGGCTTCTTGTCCTCCTTCTCCGCCGGCACGGGCTCCAGACCCTCGGCCTCGGGCGGCAGCTTGTAGTTCTCGGCGGGCAGGAGGTCGTACATGTCGCAGACGGTCTTGAAGAAGGCGTACAGGCCGGTCTGGGCCTCGACGGACCAGAAGACGCCGCGGTGCTGGAACCAGGCGTGGGCGAAGATGCGGTGCAGGCGGCGGAAGACGTTGACGAGGTTCTTGAGGACGGCGCTCTTGTCGTGGCCGTCGGACAGCACGACAAAGCGGCTCGGGAAGAGCTTGGGGTTGGTGACCACGTTGGCGGCCCAGTCCAGCGTGTGGCAGCAGTAGTCGATGGCGCAGCAGCTCTTGGGCTGGTCGTGCACGGCGCACAGGAACTGCCACTCGGACGCGCGCATCTCCGGACACGTCGTGGCCGAGCACGGCGGGGTGTCGAAGAGGAAGCCGACGATCAGGCTGTTGCATTGCGCGATCAGGAAGCGGCAGAGCTCGTAAAGCCAGAGAGTCCGGTCGATGCCGGGAGGCGGGGTGGCTAACTGGATAGCCGTCGCTCGGGTAATGGGTGTCGTGTTGGAGGCGGTATGGTGGTAGTGCAATGCGGCGAGGTGTTCCTGAAGCTGAAAGGCCGAGTCGAGCTGCAATGTTTTGTTATCGTTATTAGTCCGTGTCGCAAGAAACCAAAGACGTAGATGGTAAACATACCTCGCCCAGTGGAACGAGGGGTGGTCCGGCAGCCATGTCCTCGGACTTGGTGCCCGGGTGTATGCGACGCTTCGCATTTGCCTCGGCCACGCTGTGTTCCATTTGTTGTGCCTGGCGACTTGTGCTGCCCAGTCCGGGAGATTTGGGTCCTAGCTGGATCTCTGCGGGAGGGGGAGGACTTGGTAGTCGAGGCGAGCCTTGCGGGAGAGACATGATAATAGATTTGTTGAGGCACTGGCCTCCACTGTTAATCGTGTGCTATGGGTTTGACTTGTTATGCCCGTTGCTCCGGTCGTCAGGTCGTCAGGTAGGTAGCTGTTGTCGGATTTTGAGTTGCTTGCAAAAGCGCCAAGCTCCCACCAGGGGCTGCAGGGGCTGCCAGGTACCATCTTATCGATATTGAGTTAAAGTTAGTGCACTTATCGGCATATAGCTCTAACGCATTATTTACCTCCGCGGGCATGCATGTAAGCGGAAATCAGTTCACAGCTCATGCCTTTCAAAGGGCGCGAGACAACAATTTATAAGTAAACGCCATAATAAGTTTGAGAATTTCGATCGTTTACTATCTTTTCGTGTTCAGCTATACCACTTACTCGGAGAAGCTTCGTATAAAGTAAACAAAGAAAATCATCATGAATTTCGACGAAGATGTCCCCCCGGAGCTTGTTGAGACGGAGACAGGTCCGCAAGAGGAGAAGCTTGTCAAGGTGCCCATCACCATCGTCACTGGCAAGTTAGCAACACCCACTATTTTTCTCTCCAGTTCTAATATATCAAGTAGGCTACCTTGGCGCTGGAAAGACCACTCTCCTAAACTACATATTAACTGCTCGACATGGCAAGAAGATTGCCGTCATCATGAACGAGTTTGGTGATTGTCAGTAGAGAAAACTCGAGATAATACAATCTTATATACTGACTCCACTCCAGCGCTCGATATTGAAAAGTCATTGACAGTCAACAAAGGCGGCGAACAAGTTGAAGAATGGCTCGACGTCGGCAACGGCTGCATTTGCTGCTCTGTAAAGTAAATTTTACCATCGCTACCTATAAAAGCGTTTCCTAATTCTGTTATAGGGATACCGGGGTGAATGCTATCGAGTCATTAATGGAGAAGAAGGGGGCGTTCGACTACATCCTCTTGGAGACTACGGGGTTGGCTGATCCCGGGAACCTAGCCCCCCTATTCTGGGTCGATGACGGGCTGGGGAGTACCATCTACCTAGATGGCATCGTCACATTAGTAGACGCAAAGAATATCCTGCGCAGCTTGGATGATCCTTCAGGGAAAGTCGAAGGGCATGAAGGTCATGATAATCATGGACCCCTTATGACAACGGCTCATGTTCAGATCTCTCATGCAGACGTTATTGTTATCAACAAGTCGGATCTAGTTGAACCTACGGAGCTCGAGAATGTCAAGGTGCGAATACGGGCGATCAACGGCCTTGCCAAGATTCACATCACGAAGCAAAGTGTTATTCCTCAACTCGAAGGCTTTCTCCTAGATCTACACGCCTACGACCAAGTCGAGGCGTTGGATACTACAGGAAAGGGGCACAGCCATCTTGACCCAGTTAGTTGAACCGTCTATTCCACAGCACGGACATTATGAAACTAACATCTATCCAGACAATATCCACGGTCACAGTCGACGTACCGCCCCTAGCCCCTGAACAACTAGGGCAAGTTGACAGATGGCTCAGGTCGGTGCTATGGGAGGGCCAAGTACCAGGAGAGGCGGCCAATGCCACAACAACGCCAGTCGAAATCCATCGTCTAAAGGCCCGTTTAGTCTTTAAGAACGGCGACGTGAAGATGGTGCAAGGTGTACGAGAGGTGTTTGAGATTTTCGACGGGGAGCAATCATCCCTCCGAAAGGAGGACCCCAATCAAACGGGGAAGATCGTTCTCATTGGGAGAGGCACGCAAGAACTTGACTTCGAGCGCAGTTTGCTGGCTATACTTCAAGATAGATAAGGGTCACAAGAAACATGAGAGACATGCATGTAATGGTTGACTGGGTGTCTTCCGAAACTAGTTTCATGTGTTGTCTTCCAGCATCTGCAGCCTTTATCGTCATTCGTGGTAATCTAATGAGTCTTAAAGCATCCTTAATTTACCCCTGATCGTGAGAGTGACTGATTCTGACGATTCTGACATAGATCCTGCAGCGGTTACACGGATTCTGTGCTAGATTTTCTATCATATGACGAAAGCGTATGACTAATAAGCTCAGTGATATAGTCATATTAATGAATTCTCTGGTTTATAGATACAGCCTGGACGGGACTAGGAGTGTTTCGTTTTTAGATACGTGTTCCAACTACACATGTCAATTTACCTAGCAGCTGATACCTAGAGCCCTCCTTTCGAAGAGAAGGGGAGTAAGTACGCCGACTTAAATATAATCGCTCCTGCTTCCTCAGTCTATCAAATATAGACATTCTCGCCCCATCTCACAAAAATGAAACGCCCAATAGCAGCCATAAACCTAGCAGCATGGATGAAAAAAAACCAAAACGACCTCCGATCTGAGCATGTACTCGCGTGGAGTAGCGAGCAGAAGAAGATTTTAAACGACTTTCTCATGACCGACGGCAACAGCCCATCAGATGAGCTCTTGTTACGGTTAAAACTAGACATCTACGAGGGTGTAGAAAACTCCAGAAATCAGAACGTTAAGGTGATTATCTTAGCTAAGATCAAGAACATGCTTTTCCGTCTAGAAGCGAACTTATAGGGAAATAATCTGCCTTTCGAACTGAGTTGGCACCTAGGTACCCAGCTGGAAAGTATTAACTACATCTCGAATAGTCACCTATTGGCAACATGAAGATGTATTCTTCGAGCTTTGGTGCTTACATATGTAGGGAGAACCGATTACGGCTCATAGTGCTGGCTGGTCTGTTACTTATATGGGTAAAGATAAATCCCGCCAACTCCAGTACTTCCGACGATGATTATAAGCTCCCTACCGGAATAAACATCAAAAACATCTTTGTCTTCTCCACTCATTTACATTGACGGTCATGAACTCCCCTCTCTCAGTAACGTCCCGTTTGATGTATCAGTTGGTACCAGGGGCCACTGGCCTATATCATACTGTAGGCACCCAGGCAAGGTACGGTTGAGCACACATAGAACTGCAGCTAGCCTCAAAACAACAATTTCATTCGTATTGGGCATACTAACTTAGGTAGTTATTTGTACTTAGTGACGTGTGTGGAATTAACTTAGGTACTCAGATGATTTACATTAGTCTCGACACTTGAATCTGTCCGGGGAGAACACCTAGAGCCCGGATGTACAGAGATTTATTCCAAATATCAGGTTACACATCGTGATGTATAACCCACTGCCATCGATATCTACTGTTAGCTGAATGATACCTAGTTAAGGGGTAGTTGCAGATGGTGTCATCATCCAAGAAACATTACAGACATCTGGAGAAAGGGCGATCGGAAAGAGGCCTTCCGGCATCGCTATCATATCATTGGCTGAAACCTTGATCGCAAGTTCCCGCGAGGCTGACGCACATGCAGAGGTCGGATGCTTGGCGAGCTGAAGCTGGGGAAGTTGGATGCGTTTCTAAAGCACTTATTTGCATATGTATGCATATATATGCAGTTATACCTCATGGGAGTATCTGCATATACCGTACTAATCGATATGCCAGTCCCTAAGAGGGCTAGCCTAGGTTATCCCTAAAACTGACCAACCCCAGTAAAAGTTCCTAAGTAGCGATCGCAAAGCTCCCGTGAATCGACACTGCCATTTCGCAAAATGTAGGACCTCCAGCTAGTAGCGTTAAGAACAAGAATAACAGCCTCTCTCTTAGATACACCGACACAACCAATATCACGAGCCGACCGACCAGCACCCGTAGAGGGCTCCCATCAGAACTTCTCTAGCTGGGATCATCAGTCATGAACCGATCAGGTACTCCCAACTCTATCTCCCTCTACCTCGCGTGCCCCGCCTGTTTGCTTTGATCGTGGTCTCGAATACGTTGTCGCGCAATCCTGTTCGCCATCCGATTTCCCTCAGTCGATCCCGCCTACTCCGCTGCGAGCCGTACCAGATATCCTTCGCGTCATTGGTCGTTATGGGGGTACTGGGCGAGGCTTGCGCAGAGGAGCTCGCTGCCTCCTGAGCTCTGGCGTCCTATAGCCTCAGCCTTCCCGAAGTGCTAGCCTCGTCCGTAGTGAGGAGACTCTAGACAGTAATTGCGCGCCGCGTCCTCGGAATATTAGACAGATCCCACGCTTCGAATTCGAAGTCCTCTGCTTTCCGTCTTGCCTCTGGAGAGAATTCATGAACTTGGCTAATGCTGGGGATCGTCAGGAACGATGCCGCAAACACTTCGAGGGATGCCGAATGCCTTCGGCGGCCAACAACAGCCCCAACAGACAGGTAGATCAGTATCTAACCGATTACCGAACGGGAAATTAGGTATGCTCGTGCGATTCGGGTGCTGCAAACACTGCTTGGGATGATGCTGATTTGTAGTGGTAAAGCGAATAATGGAGGTGGATGGGCGTTTGGTGGTGGTGTTCCTATGGGGGGCACCAGTCTTCCAACACCAGGACGGCAGCTAGGTGGAAACCTCAGTTTTGCTCAGAGTTTGAGTGGCTCCCAGCCAGCAACACCGCTTGACCTTAGGTAAATATTTCACTTCAGTGTTAGCGTTCTATCGTTGGCGTATCATTGTTGTACTATTGTTGGCGCACCTGCTCGTTGCTGTGCGGCAATGCGGTACAATTCTTCTTTATTTACCCCCCCGGCGACAGCATACAACACATGACGCATGTAAAAATTCACTGAGCTTTACCCATCCTGCCGTTTCTGTCATTTCTCACAAATCTCGGCAACGCTTCATCTTCGTCTATCACTTCGCCCTCCTTCAGCGACCTTGTACGTCATGGCGCCCAAGGGGAAAAAGCCAAAGCTGGTTCTCAAGCCCCGAATGAAGAATGAAGCGGAGATTCCTCGCACCAAAAGCCTAGAAGCTCCCGCAGCCTTGTCATATGCCACAGTTGCTAGAATTAGTCGTGAACCTACGCCTGTCGTGAGCGACGATGCTCCGGATACTTCCGAAGTCTCGCAGCACATGACGGATGTGAAAGGGTAAAGAATTATCGCTTCTCTTTGTTTATCTCATATTTACATTGATTTTGAGCATATTCTTCCCCAAGTTTCGAGCTTGCAACTCCCTAGGCTAAAACTAATTTGTGTAGCAGCGATTTTCCGTCTCTATCAAGCAACTCTCAACTGCCCAGCGCAAACTCGTCCTCTCTTTGGTCAACGGGAGGCGCAAGAGGAAACATGGGTGGTTCGATACAAAGAAATCAGCAACCAACACCCATCTCTTCCCAGCATTCGCAGCAGGACGATTTCTTCTCTCAATCAAGGATGAGCTCCAGTCAAGGTCAATATCGATTCGGTACCCAGAACAACGCAGCCCAGTCATCACAACCGCAGCCTAGCAGCATCGACGAATTCCCGCCATTGAACAATAGCAGTTCTAGGAATGGTAATGGAGAGATTGGCCAGGAGCGAGGAGCAAATCTGATGTCGCAACTCGGCTTTGGTGTCCAAGGGGGCGCAGGCCCCAGTTCTTTACAATCTAGATCAGGGAACGGTCTACTGAACGCATTATCTGCTAACAGCCGAACACCAGATGCCCGCTCCCCAGACGGATCTAGTGTTCCGGGTGCTTCCCGACTGCAAGATATCCGAAGTAGTGGAGCTGGAGGTAAAGATGAAGGCCGGCAAAAACCACCCGGTTTCCGTGATGATCGCTCAGCCTCGCAGTCTACTCAAGACCCGAGCTCTGCGGTAGATGGCCGCAACCCCTTAGGCGCGATTGGAAGCACTGACACCCCCTCTGGCAAGAATGACCAGAAAGATGATCAATCGCCTGCCGTGCACGATCCTTTATCAGGCATGACGCCTATTGACAAGTGGGGTTTGAAGGGTCTTCGCACTTTGATGAACAACTTCCCCGATTACAATGCGGCCGTTACTGGACTGGATCCGACGCAACTTGGCGTGGACCTCACTTCCCCACAGTGAGTTTATACATACTATCTATTTCGGGTCTCCTGCTTACCTGTGCCAGGCTACTTTCCTCACAGATCTACTCCCTATTCAACAGCCAGCCACCGCGAGCTCCCATTCCCGAGTTCCGTCTACCCGACTGCTATACCGTGAACAACGTGCAGCCTCTGGAGAACAAGATCAGCAACTTCAACGAGGAGACCTTGATGTGGATCTTCTATAGTTGTCCCGGTGACATCAAACAACATATGGCAGCTCACGAACTGTATGAAGACTTTTCTTTCCTGCTTGTGCTTTAATAGCTGACCGTTACTAGGTACAGCCGTCAATGGCGGTGGCATAAGAAGATGAAGCTTTGGCTTACGAAGGATGAGCTGATGCAACCCCGAATCCTCAGCCCTCAGCACGAGGAGGGATACTACATCGTCTGGGACACCACTGAGTGGCGTAAGCAACGAGTAAGTAGTGACAGAGTAATTTATTTGACTTCCGGTGCACTAGCTGACTTGCTTGCAGCGAACTCTCACACTTCACTACGCGGATCTGGATACTAGCACAGTTCTATCGTGAATATAGACTGTTGCTTCTGTAACACTGAATGGACGCAAGGCGCTGGCGCAGGGCTGGCAGCCTTACATCTCTACGGAGTGGCATTGACTTAAGGCTAGGGGATACACAACTTGTGGAACAATGTTAATTAGTGCAACTGAAGGTTTCAACAGTTGGAAGCCTCGAGTACAGCACTTGCGAATATTATGGCCACAGACATAGGCTGTCGCGTAATGCGACCAATGCCTTGATACATCAATACAGGATTTCTAAATCCGTACCCACGAGTCTTCGACTCGATTATATGCTACTTCCCGCGACTGTGAGAATACTCTGATAATTTGGCATCGAGGTCGGTGGTCAAGTCTCCTAAAGTAGAATAATCCTCGTAATATAATCTAGCCCGCGTATTACTCTAATGCCCCCAAGCTCTCGACGTAAACCTTTAGATCCCGCAGCTTGGCCATCCCATTGATCTTGCAGCTAGCTGCTTCCTCAACAGCGCTATCGTACCCGTCATCAAGCCGGCATAGTACTTCACGTAACACACGTACCGCGTCGACGTATTTCCCAGGTCGACAAGGACACTTGGGTGCTCTGCCCGCGCCCCCCCCCCCCCCCCCCCGACTACCCGACGCTGTCGTCGTAACGACACGCGCGAACGAGACACCTCGACGAGTCAGTGCCTGTGTCCGCGCCGAGCGACCAACAGTCGAACAGACGGCTCACAACCTCGAGTTAAGACCGCCTACAAAGCCTTTAGACGTGAAGCGCATGGGCATGCCGACGGCGCGACGGCGCGACGTCAACGACGAATGTGTTCTAGCAAGGGTACGATTAGGAAGTCGGGGACAGCGGCGTGGGCTGCTGCTGGTGTGGTGGGGAGGAGGAGGAGGAGGAGGTCGTTGCAGATGCTGGGGATGGCGGCTGAGGTGCTGTAGGGGGGGTGTTAAGAGGGTTGTTAGGGGGTTCTGGAGGCAGTGGAAGGTATTGTAGGCGACTTACTGGCTAGCTCTGCTGGTGTGTCTGTTGATGAGAGCAGCGGAAGCTATGATGGGTGGAGTGGTAAGGATCATGAGGAGATGGGGGATGTGGGAGGGCGTCATGGCGATACATTCAAAACTTGGTTAGTCAATGAGGTAGATGAAGAATCTCCACGGGGATAGCAGTCTATTTCTGTGATATCTGCCCATATGTAGTCGAAGATCGTGTAATCAAGACGATGTCTTAACCAACAACCAATTATATATCATAGGATTACACAGGTATTCTGCCATTTCCAATAGCAAGTTTAAATAGTATTCCATTCTCAATTTTCCTCGCAGTGTTGCATTCTGTACATAAAATGGAGCGAATTTGAATTTATTTTGTCGAGTTGTGAGCGTTGATCCCATCGTTCTACTAGGTAGGGGGCTCTGGACAAATGCGCTGACAGCACATATCCCTTTATAGGATTATGGGCCTTCGACTTAAAAAAATGTCAACTTGACCGGCTCAACCATAACCTTGATTTCCAAGAACTTATGAATTACTATTGAAATCCTCATGGTTCTATGAGAAAATGCTTTAATGTTGATGCTGACGGCTATTCTTTACCCTATACGTTAACCTATGTGGGCCAACTGGATGAGCCACACGGCGTGATGAGTCAAGTCAACACAGGCACGTAGATCCCAGGTGAACCACGGTTCATTGTCAGGATAATATAATTGAAGCCTGCCGCAAATGTTCAATGTAGTTGCAATTCTTATCTAGCGTTGTTGCGACTGAAGACGAGCGATTTCAAGCTTGGGAATACGAACTCATATACGCTGTTCCAATTGCCACCGTCATCACGAATATATATTATCCCGAGTCGATATGGCTGATCGTCTTGAAATGAGCGAGGATGACCTCATCCAACTTTCGTTACTACGCGATTTTGAGACCGACGAACTGATAAATGCTGGATTCTTGAGCGAAGACGAGAGGCTAACTGCACCTCTTGATAAGGAACTCACATTCAAATACGAAGAATTAAGCCTGCGTGTCACTGCCGGCTCTTCATACCCAGCTACGCCAGTCTGTTGGACTGTCGATAATTACATACTTCCAATCAAAGTTGTAGATGATCTCCGTGGGGAGCTGAGACGAATCGTAGAGGCATCGACCGCCAATAACAACATCTCAAGATGGAGAAAACGAGAAGAAGAATGCGACTTTGGAATCTTCGAACCTACCATGGTAGTCCTCGAGCTTGCTAAGGAGACGAAAGTGCGGTTGGAGTTGTGGCGACTGAAAACCGCAAGCGATGATCCAGTCGAGCAGGAAGTCCCATTTCAGAAGAAGCCGTTGGGCTCACTACTTACATCGAGTGACATCGCCTACCATTACCTGCAACAGACTCCTCAGGAAATCTGCGCGCGGATTCCCTCCTGCTATCGAATTCTTCACGTGGAGGAGATCCTGAGGAACGAGCTGGCTCGCAAATTTCACAATAAGCAGGAGAAGATGAGAACGGAGCTGTCGATGGAGTCTCATGCCGCACTTCGAGCAAGCGTTCCGCCATACCTACAGCACACAAAACGGAAAGAAGTCATCGTAGAGCACCTTCTAGAGCCGCACGTAACTTTCCACGGCACCGCCAGACAGCTTGTACCGTCGATAGTACGCTACGGCTTCCTGCAGCCCGGCAAGGCGAACCCCGGCACGGGCAAGAGCCACGACGTGCGCTGCGGCTCGACGTACGGGCGCGGCATCTACAGCTCGCCGAGCGCGGACTTCTCGCTGAGCTACACGGGCAGCTCGTGCCACGCCACCAAGCCCAACGAGTTCTTCGGCATCAAGCTGTTCGCGTGCGCGACGCTCATGGGCCGCACGGCCCACGTGACGCGCGACGACGACTGGCGCGGCCAGTCCCAGCCGTACCCCGGCGCGGACTCGCACATCGCGAACCGCAACCTCGAGTACGTCGTCTTCGACACCGCGCAGATCCTTCCGGTCTACGTGATCCACATCGACTGGGGCCAGGACAACGCGCTGCACTTTGCGGGCCTGCCCGTCGACCCCGGACGCTTCGTGCCCTCGCAGACTAGGAGACAGCCGAAGCTCGTAGAGGACGTCCGGTTTCCCGGCGACGTGCAGCGCGAGAAGGCAGCGGCGCTGGCCCGGGCTGCAAAGTACTTCCCGTACGGGTTTGGTCCCGCGACGGGTGGCAGGTTTGTGGTGGAGGAGATTGGAGAGGTGGATGAGGATGAGGAGGAGTACGGCGAGTACCAGGCGCTTCGGGGTGAGGATATCAAGGATAAGACAAACCTGGACTTCTGGAGCTGGGTCAAGGTCGGCGAGGAGATGGATGCCGCGGCAGGGTCCGACGGTAATCCGGATGAATATTCTAATGAGCGCATATGGCACGGCCTTGATAGGACGGCGCCGAAATGGGATGAAATCCCGGATCCTAGAGGAAATGATGAGAAGGAGAGAGAGGATGAGGGGGATGAGAGCGAAGATAACGATGACGGTTTAGGGCTGGATCGATTAATGATATAAAGACTACCACCTATCTACTTACGGTACTTGTAGCATACATACATATGTTTCTAGTATTTCTATATACCTAGGTAGATATAAGTCGAGGGTTGAGTAGCTCTAAGTTTGGATTTCATTATTGGACGTGTTCTAAGGAGGTGCAGTGCTGTAGATAAAATGGATAGCGCAAGTCGTTCCCCGGGTTTGAGGTGTTGACCCACTAACATGCACCGTGGTCTGCGTGGTCAAAGCTCCTCTGTTTACAACTAGTCGGCATCTGGCCAATGACATACTGGAATCGGTGTCTGCCCACAATCCCTACAACCCGCCACCTCTTGACTTTCTTGACGAATTTCGTCTTCCTTGTCAATTGACCTACCAACTCACACACGCCAATCGTTCAACTTTTTAACCAGCAAGACTGGTAATAGAACTTGCATTTCCCTTCTTCGACCGGTCTTCCTTATCCTTTCACCTTCGAGCTATGTTTACTTGAACACCGAGTTTAGCATTTCTTCATCTGCTTCGCCGAGTAAACTGTACGCGACTCGATACACAGTTAACGCGTCTTCCGGCCAATTCGCGATGGCCGGGCCACGAGGGGTGCGTCTGCCAGTTGGCTCTGCGCCATGGATATCCGAGGAGAGATCTTCTGCTATGCAGATTGCGCAGTCCGAGGTTGAAGAGTTTTCCTTTTCGGCGCGTAATGACTTCGACTGGTTGAACGAGCATATGGCCGAGATATTCAGTGAGAACCAGATGTGAGTATACAGCTCAAGTCGTGCAAGCCCCTGCAAGCTAACAGTCGCTACAGCAATGTTGCCGAGATATTCAAAACTCCTGGCAAATTACGCGGCAAGACTCCTCGAACTGTCCGCAAATTGAACGCGGGAGAAGCTCGCATCGTGGGTGCCCCTCTTGCAACTTGTGTTGCTATTGCTAACAATTCCTAGCCGCTATCTGACATTTTCTCTGCTACTCCTAAAGGGGCCCCGAATCCCTTCGCGATACCTAATCTTAATAATCTCAATCGAAGCAACACACCTAGAATTGAAATTGCTGCAGACCCTCATACATCCCCTTCGCCATCCCCTGCCAAGCGAGCTGCCATGGCGAGCCCATCAAAACATGCCCCACCAACGAAACCTGTAGCTTCGAAACAACCAAACTCTATGGTGGATTCAGGATATCACGGAAGCCAATCTCAAGATGCTATGGACATAGACTATCACAACGATGATGATGAAGCAACGCGACCCTTCACTCAAGAAACGAATATGGAGGGCGACGGAAATTTGGACGCGTCGTCTGACCACGAGGAAGATAGCCCAACGCGACATTCGCCTAACCCTACGCTTGAGACTCAGTATTTTACTGCGCATGTCGCCGCGGAAACCTCGCTTGTCAGAACCGGGGCTCATCATGAGAGTACTACTCCAGCGGGTTCACCTATGCTATCGCCCGCGCCTGATTTGCCGAAGACGTCCCCTACGAAATCCTCAGTGGTCGAGAATGCACCTTCGGGATCCGATGACCACGCAACTGAGACGGATGCGATGGAAACTGTGGCTGAGGAGCCGTCAGGATCCCCCTCTGATGGTTCAAGTCCTATCCGACCTATCGTTCGTAAGAGCAGTCTGAACTTCGCTTCTTTGCCTGCGCGAGAGCCTATCACCCATAAGAGTATTGGTAACCGAACATCAAGGACTAGTCACTTGGAGCAAAATCGAACTAGCTACTACAATCGGCATACTGGGGGAAAGAGTTTAGGACATGGAAAGCATGACCTTACGGATGAAGAAAACGACGATATGGACGTTGACGACCCATTTGTATCAAACTCCGAGCCTCAATCACAACCAGAGAACGCGTCGTCTCATAACAAAACCTATACCCAACGTCTTCAAGACCAGATCAGTAAACTTGGTCAACCACAGGCACCTTCGCGGCCTTCTAAGTCGATCCCAGATACAGCTGCTCAACCGGCCACGGCCTCGGTTCCGGCCCCGCAGACAGTATCTCGGGAGAAGCCACTGCCTTCGCCGAAGAAGACAACCACTCCGGGTGCTTTCCCAGATGATGACGAAGATGATTGGATCCAGCCTCTCGGTTCGCCCGAGAACGCTTCTGACCATCGTAGCCCCCGCCCAGGGTTGGCCAAGAGTTACACCACGGACGTAATGGAGGGGGTATCCGGTCGGGATACAGTTGGTGGCAACGAATTCGCAGTGCCTAAGACGCGCCAGCTTGCAAGTCAGTCCAAGTCTCCCGAGCGTCCCCAGGCGTTTGAACGCGCGACCCATACGCTGGGTCACCACAAGTCTATGTCTGTCCCAACCTTGCCACGGCAAGAGATCGCGAATAGTGACGGAGCTAGCCTTAAGAAGACTATCTCCGTCTCTAATCCATCTCTTGCTACAGTCTCCGAGTCGGAGGTGCCCAGCACGCCTACAAAGTCACCATCGCGTGGTTTTAGAGACAGTCCCTTAAAACAGGTTAAGAACAAATTATCATCTATTCTCAAGAGCTCCAAAGGCCTGCTTGCAAGTAGCGCCGCAATTAGTGCTGAAGGTAAGACCTCACTTTTGTCGCCATCTACTACACGACTCGGCCTACATCCTCTCGCTTCCGCTGTTTCACTCGCCTCCCCTCAGAGCAAGGACGCGCAACCGCTTTACCCAGACTTGTCTCTCCACGCTCCGGATACCCAGACGCTTGCGAGCACAACTAGCCCAACACGCACGGAGGGCCGAAGAACAAGAGCTTCAATCGAACGAGAAAGGGCTGAAGAGAAGCGCAAAGAGAAAGAGGCAAAGGAAGCGCGACGATTGGCTGAACAGATGGAGAAGCTTGAAAAGGCTCGCGAAAAAGAGCGCGAGAAAGCTCGTGTCTTTAGTAAGGAACAGGAAAGGATTGCTGCAATGGAGAAACAGCTTGCGGCACAGAAGGAGCAAGAGAAGAAGGCCGCCGTGCAAACTCCAGGCAACCCAGCGAAATCTGCCCGATCAAGTCCTCGCAAGGCCCAGGCGCAACCCGCTGCCGAAGAGAAAGCAGCCGTCGCGGCTTCTGATGATGACACTCAGACCGGTGATGTCGACATGGTCGATGCACCTAGTACGATGCCACCACCCTCGGTACCTCGATCTGCTGCACCTCCTTCGGCTACTAAAGGTAGAGAGATCAAACGACCTGTTAGGCCCGCAAAGGAGCCGTTGAGCAAGAACAAACAAGCACCTACCGTAATCCGAGTCAATATGGGCTCCCAGCACTCGCAATACCACCCGACGAATAACGTTCTATCATCGAATCTCCACGAGACTCTCTCCCAGCCTCAGTCTAAGGGCAAAGCCAGCCAGCCTTCCTTGCAGACCAAGCCCTCGCTCCAAAGTCTCAAGAGCTCGACATCGTCCTCGGGTCGACCCAAGGCACTTGAAGCGGCGGCTCGAAGAAAAGAACAAGAAGAGCGTGAAGCACAGCGTAAGCGTGACGCGAAGGCCGAAATAGAGCGGAAGAGAGCTGCTATGCAGGAGGAAGAGAGGCGTCAAGAGCAGCAAAGAAAAGCGGAGGCTGAGCGACAAAGAGAGGAAGAACGGAAGCAGGCAGCACTACAGGCGGAGGCGAAGAAGAACGCACAGAGACAAGCGATACTTGAGAAGGCGAAACAAACCAGAGCCCCTCCACCGGCAGCTCGAAGCCAGCCCAACGGTCCTCCCGACTACAGCCGAGGTGAAGGCCCTCGCCCACCTTCTCGCATGACCTCGAATATCCAGCGTTCTCAGGAGGATGCTGGGCGCCCGGTAAATTCAGTGCTGTCAAATACGTCTAAGGCGGCTTCGAAGCGGCCTCTGCAACAGGATTATGACGATAGCGCTCGCCAGGCCCCAAATCGTGGTGGCACAGGCTACCAGCCGAAAGAGTCGAAGCGAATGCGCATGACGGACGAATTCGATGATGATGCTGAAGCAGAGAAACAGCCGAATCTGAAAGGGGCGCCCGTACGCCCGTCGGGTGGCTACAAGAAGGTAATATTGTATCCGCACTATCGTCCAGGAAAAATGCTAACACGTTACTAGGATATGCCAAACAAAACTATGTTCTCAGCTGGATACGCGAAAGCATCTCTCAATGGCGGCAGCAGAGATTTGTTCAAGGCTACCCTCACTAACCAACACAATGGTCAGATCAAGGCTGCTCACCCACTGGATATGGCCCAAGTATCCAAGGGGCCTATCCCCTTTGCACCCAACCCTAATCCGGCTGGATCATCCTATAAAACGCCCGGACGTCCCCAGGGAATTGCAGCTTCAAAATCAGCAGCCAAATCAGCGACAAGATCCTCTCCGCGATTCCAGAACGGCGAGTCAATCGAACTGCCAGAGATTAACACAGACGATGAGGACAGTGAATATGATGATGGCGGAGCCAACCTGGTTGCATCTTGGGCTGACTCGCCGAATCTCCGAAAGGCGCTTGTTGAACAGGAAACCCAAGATCCCTTCCAGGTGTTCGGTGCACCGGGTCCTCTCAACATGGAGGAGGTGTTCGCGAAGAGTAAGGACCGGTTCCACAAGTTTCGAGCCAGAACTTCCAGTGCCAACTGGAGCGGTTCTGATAGGTTGACCGAGGATGATATTCGCAAGGACCTCGCGGCAAGGGACAAGATGAGACGCGACGGAGGTTGGACTTACGAGATGAGCCGAGATATGGTATAGAATGGTGGGACAAGGTACTGAAAACACGGCAGTTTGTTACAGATATTGCATTAGGCAGGTGTTGTTGGCTTATATTAATCATGACATTGGACGTTTCGGGTTGGGACGGGGTGGGAATTATGGCGTTTGTGGTACAGCATCATCACCTCCTATTCGGGGGTTGTGGATATACGAGACTTGAGAAAGAAAAAGGAAATACGCTTGTCTCGTCCTGAAGGTACATAAATACAGCTGAGCCTCAAATGAGGTTATTCACGACTTGCGAAGTCCGATCCATCAAGGAGACCATGTCACACCGCCTGTATACCCAGACCTGTATATTAGGGACTCCTTGGCAGGTGTACTTGATCCAATGCACCATGACGATTGATGTAACATTCGGAGGATTCCTATTTTGCATCTGCAACCAGGTACGTGGTGCTTGCCTGTATACTGAAAATCGACGATGAGTGGTCGTGAAAAGAGTAGGAAATGGTGTTCTTGTTAGACATGCAGCAAGGAACAGCCATTCGGGACCTTTTGTGCTGATGCTTGGTTCCGAGGCGGGATCAGCAGGGTCTCGAGCAGCACGATCTTAGTCTGCCTATGTATTACCTGACCCAACGTTTTTACCTGAGATTAGGTAGGTCATGTATTTTTGGTCAGGAGACCATACCGGGCATCTCTAAATACTTCATAGCTAAGGTCGAGATCACGAGTGGTTTCTGGATACTTTAAGTGCTTAGGCATAGCCTTATCTTTGTATGATATCCATGATCTCTGATGATAATACGCGCATGCTAGAAGCGCGTTATGTACACGTACATTAGGGCTGATTCAAGATTCGATGCATTCGTTAATGTTCCCCAATTTAGTACCTCATTCGGAGATACTACTGCGAATACATGCACTTAGGTAGGTACACCCGTGGACCTACCGCCGTGCGATCTTTACCTGACGTCATTCTAACAAATGCTAGTAGTTACTTTTTCCGTCAAGGTAAAGACGTTACATGTAATTCTTGTGGTTGTGAGACTCTTTCAAGACGCCGGAGAATAAATTTTCTAGAAACAATCCCCCATTTTTTTTTAATCGCGAGCCTACAAGGAATATCTACAACCAAGACCAGCAAACACGCCGGATGACATGCATATTCCGTAGCAGATGCTGCATCACAAGGTCCCATTTCTTCTTCTCTGTCAGCTTCTCCACGCAGATGATTCACACATTCACACATACACACATACATCTCTTTACTACTGTAACATTTCCCTCGATCGACTAACCCTAGGTACTCATCCAGCAAATTGATCAGCAAATCGAATTTCTCAACTAGTAGACGCGAGCAGACTCGACGCGTTTTGATCTCGTCTATTCTTTTTCAAGCTTTAGGTACCTAGGTAGGTAACTTTACATAGTAGACGCAGTCTCATGGCCTCTAGCCCCATAGCCCTAACCTAGTCCCATTTAGCAGCTACCCCACTGGTCCCTGGTCCCTTTGCCCCACTTCCCTGCTGGTAATCAGCAAAAACCCATCTGATTTCACGGTACCTTGTCCAGCTGTCCCGCGCGTCTCCCAGTCAGCAGCAACGAAACACGAATTCAACAAAACCTGTCAACCGGCCCTCTACTTCGCCCTCGCCCTCGAGGCTCCGGCCCCTCAATTTCTAAACGCGCACACCCTCACTGGCGAATGCACCTTATACTACGACTGAGAACAACCCAGCTACACTTTTCAACTGTATGCGAATGGCCAATTGCAATCGACGCTAATCACCACAATCGAGTCACATCAACCAATACCGACGGCCGTCTTCGCAGCTCTGCTTGCAACTGCGCTTCCCATAGATACCACTCGACGTCATTTTAAGCTGTGATGAACGAGCAGAAGATTGTACTCTCTTGTCGATCCACACGGTTCCTGGTTCTTCATCTGTAGCCGCCATCTTCCCTTTACTCATTTTATGTCTCCAAGGCTGCCATCATGCCGAAATTCGACAAGACCCGCAACTACTATGCGGACCTCGAGGTTTCGCCAAGCGCTTCGGTAGACGACTTTAAGAAGCAGTTCAAGAAACTAGGTAATCCCATCTGCGTTTTCATCTGTGACGCCTTGGTGGATTCCTAGCTAATCATTCTACTTCTAGCTATGCTGTATCATCCCGACAAGAATGTTGGTAAAGAAGCCGAAGCAAACCTCAAGTTCCAAACTATCCAATCAGCTCTCGAAATCCTTACCGACCCGATCGCTAAGGCGCAGTACGACGAGGCTCGAAAGAACTATAGCTCTCGATTCCCGAGAGCCTCTGGTGTTAGAGGCAACCCGTACCAGGACTACGGAAAGGAGTTTGCTAGGCCTCCTACGCGACGACAGCCAACGACTTCGACTCAGTCTCAGTCCCAATCTCAGTCCCAGTCTCAACATCGTTCTGGGGCTTCACGTTATAGTGCTTTTGCTAAGGATGTGCCTCGGTCGGCATATTCTAACTTCAAGGAGGACCCGCAAACTCGCAAGGGCAATGCTGATGCCTGGGAAAACATGAGATCAAGACGAGCACCTCCGCCTACACCCGGACGAGCGCCTACCTCGACAGCACGGGAGACAAAACCTTCCAATTCCAACGGTGTGCCTCCTAGGACAGCCTCTCAGCAACAGAAAGCTCAAGCATCCTTTGGTAATCGCAGAACTGGCTACGTTCCACATTCTCCGGGTCTGGGAGATGAGCCTTCTGTTCCTAGCAACAATTACTTCACGACTCGAACCCACTCGAGTCTCTTCGACGGCGTAACACCTGATGCGACCACTAGCAATGCTCAGACTTCTGCTAGGCCTACCACTCCTGTTGCAGCGGATCCACTTGCTCAATTCAAGGAGAAGTTCTGGGATGAGCGGCAAAGTACGCCATATCAGACACCCGGCGGTGAGAAGACTAGCCTGTTCGACGACGGACCTGCTATTGGCCGTACTTCAAGCACACGCTCACCTCGAAGACCCGAGATGCCGGGAGCATTCCCACAGTCTAGGCCTCGCAGCTCTAGCACTCCACGAAGCACAAACAATGAGACTCAGGCAGAGTTTACTCCCAAGATGCCGAGCAACTCTACGCGAACTCCTGATCGGTATAAGCCTAAGCCTGACATTAGAGATGCCGCAGACATTCCGGCGCCGTTTGCGAAGACTGGCAAGTGTACGTTCTTCTGACCCCGTTTGTCCACACACCATACTAACTTGAAGTCAAACGCAGCGTCTGTACCAGGTGAAAGTTCGATGCCGGCCAATAACGGCCCTTCAAAGTATGCAAGACCGTCCATTAAATCACTCAATAAACCCCAGCCCCGGCCTGAGCAAGGCTCTACCAAAGACAAGTCCAGCCGTAACAAACGTAACCCTCTCAGTGGAGGGGTCAAACCCAATGCCTCGAGTGGTAGCGTGAAAGTTAAATCCTCTGATCTGACGGACTTTGAGAGAAGAATGCGGTTTGACCTTGGAAGTCTAATCGGCAGTCAGCCACAGAAGGAGGGGAAGAAAGACAAGGCCGCATACCACCCACCCAGCCAGTCAACTGAGTCCAGTGCTAACACCACATGGCGATTTAGCTTCACATTTCAGAACGAAAGCAACGCAACTGATAAAAGTGCTAGCACGGAAGGGCTCGCTAGGCACAGTGCTGACAATATCAACACTAGATTCGTTGAAAATGAGGTTCCTGAAGGCTGGGAGTTTAGTGCAGGCAGTGTAGCAGGGGATACCCCGCCGACGCCGGGAAATCTGAGACCTCAATCCCGCTCTCGCATCAGCCGCCGACAGACGGCGAAGTCGAAGCCATCGCAAGCTGGAAGCGTGCCACCTGTGCAGGAAAGCCCTGAGAACATTACCAGGCAGGGGTTTTCAGCTGGTCGGTGGAATGACCAAATAGGATCCCAGCACTTCGTGCCTCAGCCATCACGTAGTACTTCTAGCTCTCCTACCCGCCGTCCTACCACAAAGAAACCCAAACCGGTCAAGGTGACTGCAGGTGGTCATGCTGGATTGGTGGACGAGGAAGAGAGCGAAGGGTTCCTCGACACTTCCCGACCCTCATCTAAGGCTGGCCGGGTAAGCACCGATAGCATCAATGCTATGGACATCGACTCTCCTCCGCTGGAGAATGTTGATAGTACTCCCAAGGCATCTCGGGCGAATGGTGCCCGCAAGATCCCCGTTGAGCCACACAGGGCAGAGTGGAGAGCAGGAGATTTGAATGGTGTGCAACCCAAGCCGGCAAGCCCAGCGCAAAGCGTAAACGCGACCAAGCCACCTTCTATCGAGGTCGAAGATACTAGTACTACTCAGCCAGTACCGACGACAGCTAAATCCAACCCTTTCGTGGCTCAGCATGGCGGTTCGGAGGATACTGAAGAGTTCCGCATGTCAGACTTCGCAAAGGTGGAACCATTCGTTGACCCCGCCCCCAGAGGTCTTAAAGACTTTAGCGACTTGAAGTCTACATTGCCCTTCCAGAGCCAGCCTTCGGAGCAGATCCATCTGGAAAAGGATCCGATGCCTAAGTCTTTGCAACTGCCTATTCCGCCCGTTGCTCCGCGTCTTCCCCAGGGTATTGCCCAGGTAGGAGTTGTTCGGCCCAATCTGACCCAATTTAAGAAATATGTTGATGACTTTCATCAATATATGGATAAATGGGCAAGTTTCAACTCGCAAATCATGGGCCACTTTACCGCTCGCGAGACCAACTTCAAAATTCGACGTCAACAACGCGGAGCAGATTGGCTTGACGAGGCTACAGACGACTACTTGACAGAACTTGAGCAAGACAAAGAGGTCGACCGGTGGTGGTATACCGCTCGCGAGAACCATCAAGCCCAGATTCGAGAATTCAAGCTGTTCAAAGAAAGAGTCAAGTAGTACTGCTATTTCGGTGAACGTTACAAGCTGAGTTTTGAAGATTCTGGTCCGAGCTATAGCGAGGTACAAACCTCAAGTCCCAATTTCACGACATGATATGTCGAGACATCGAATTGGATTGTGCGAAGTATTGCGATACATCCATGATCCTCGGCCTTGGTCTAGGGACACCGTCGCATACGGTGCTTTGAGTGATTGGATGGCAACGTTATCTCCTCTCCTACGAAGCTATATCGACCAAGGCCAACTCTATACTCGGTGTCCGCATTTTGGCCTTTAGCGGACAGTTTGTGTGAGATTGCGTTTTGTTTAATCCTAAGGGGGAGACGAAGGCGTGTTGCCCCTAGTCTCTGCCTTGATGGATGGAAGGATGTCGGTAAGAATAATAAATGGAGAACGAGAGTGAAAAGAGACGGGGAGGCTGGTCGCACACGAATTATACGACACGGACTTTACCTACGCCCGCCCCCCCGAAAAGGAGATACTTGCATGACGAAGACAGATACCCGACTCCCATCCTATACGATTAAGCAGGTGTGATAGAGAGCTCCTCATTTTCATGGTTCTAGAGGGAGAGACAGATTGCCTTTTTTTTTCTGCAAGGAGAGGAGTACTATGATTTGCGGCCGTAAGTTTCGGGCAGTCTTGGTTGTTATAAATACCTACTACCAGCTCCCGAGAACAAGATGGCGGATGCATGGAGACCGTTGGAGAGCTGGTGTTCGGGGGTGACAGGACTGGACGACGAGGTCCTCGCAGAGTAAGGAGGACTGGCCAATGTTAGTCCTAGGATAGCATAGGTTCATAGCTGCGTTGAGAGGCACGCCTCTCCGCAATATGCGATGATTTTTTTTTTTCCATCTCATTTGGAGATCGGTTAGGTATGATGTGATGAGAGACATGATGATTTGGATGATTTCATCCTGACTTGTTTTTTCTTATGCCTGCTTAATAAGCATCCGATGTTACTATCCTCAGACCAAACTACATAATGTAGACCTTCAGGACTGTACTTCGTACGAGCCCTATTATAGAAGGGGCCCCGACACCAAGTTCGTTGTAATTATAGCACATGCCAGGGCAAACTCCGTGAAGCTTTTAGGCACCTAGGTAGGTATAGATGTTACGGGAGCTTTAGTGGCTCAAAGTGCTATATTATAAGGAGTGTACCCTCTTTGGCTTAGAAGTTCTGGGGCGCTTTAGGTATGCTGGAACGCCTATAGTTATAGGGAGTTCAATGCCAGGGTTCATTGTCATTATACGTCTTTTATAATGCTGGAGCCATAGTACGGTTTAGAATTAGTATGATAGAAAGAGCTAATCAAGTTAACACAGAAGCAGCCGAAGAAGAGAAGGATATCTTCAAATGATCCTCAGTAAAAATTATTTTGATCTTGAACGTGATTGAAATAACCTCAGCCGTCTTATGTAAGCACTTCGTATAAGCCCCTGATTTTTACCCCTTTCATTACGTAAGGTGGGTATGTGCAGCAGCTGACTAATGGTTGACAAACCGCTGGCAGAGATCTTGGGATGCGCTGTCGCTGTGGTTGACGCTAGGGCATCACGGCGCTATATTAGCCTAGTTGGAAAGAAAGTTATGGTTGTTTTCAGCGGGCAGTTAATGGCGAAGGATAAGTACACCTTGGGCACTCCTTTACAGCAGGTGTTCGCTATAATAGAGTGCGGCGCCAGCTTTCTCAGGCCATAATTCACTAAAGTATCCTTTCCAAGACGCAAAATCCGGTACATTGTTTTCTAGTACACGCACTGTATCTGGGTGTGTGTAGGTTTGATCTATGGGACTCCCGTTAAGGCGCTAGCGCTCACGATTTCCTGACTTGTATGACAATCACGGTAGCGCCGTCCGATATTGGTAAATAGATCAAAGGCCCGAGGATTATCCCACAGTACCTCTTAGTTGAGGCAGGCACGACATCCTTTTGGGAGACAGATTGCTCGGCTACGTGATTTAATCGATAACTCAGGCTGCAAGCCCCTAGGGTGTGTTTGGTAGGAATTTGCACCCAAACTGAAAATAATAGGATTCCTTCTATTATTCACAACGGCAGACACTATTCTCCAACAGTGAATGTCAGGCAACGATACCATTAACATGGTGAATGACTTCCGTGGCCCTCAAAGCTCAAGCTCAGTTTAAGGTAACTATCTATCCATCTCCCCAATATCTCCAGCTTTACTCTAATATCACTAGAAGCCTTACATTTCTCAAAGTCACAACACAAATCACCCGAAAGGTTTTCATTTACAAGATGGCTTCCTCCACAGTCTTGTACACTATGAATCCCGGGTATTTGGCCTTGGTCGCAAGTTCTACAAATGAGGAACAGAGGACGCTATTCTTCCGCCTTATCAAAAAAGACAAGGATTTCTGCCGCCTTGCGAGTAGCGCTATGTCCCAGATTATCCAGGAAACACCTTACGACCCCGTACTCCGTTCCCTTCTTTCTTTGGTCGAGAGGTCTGCCCAAACCAACGAGTGGGTGAAACCGGCTATGAATAACTCTGCCAACCGACTCTTTGTTGAGTATGCAGTTCTCCGACAGCTAGGGCTTCTAAAGAACAAGAGAATCGCCCAGATTTCGCATCATGACTCTGCCCCTTCCGAAGTTTCGGCTACGACAGATGCAAAGCCTCCCTTGAGCCTTGACACGATTCCAAGAGAAATCCAACTACTAATCCTCGACAATCTACGGTAAGTAGTATCGGGAGCTCTCTCTGCCCCTTTCCATTGAGCCTTCGGCTAGAATACTTTACTTTGTGGAGTGATTACTGACTCCGGATGGTGTAGTAACGAGGCTGACTGGAAGACTATTCTCAAGTTGCGTGCCGTTAGTAGAAAGTGGTACTGGCTCACGACTCAATACGTGGCAATCCCAGTAATCCCATCCGATGAGCAAGTTTATAAGCTCCGAAGCTACTTCGAATATGAAGATTATGGCGACCCTGACGACGCTAACAACGCTAACGACGCTGACGACGCAAACGATGCTGCCAACGCTGACGACAATGGTGACGATGGTGACGATGGTGACGATGGTGACGATGGTGACGATGGTGACGATGGTGACGATGGTGACGATGGTGACGATGGTGACGATGGTGACGATGACGGCGCCGATGATGCTGACGGCGACGACAGCGACGACAGCGACGACGGCAACGACGACGGCCTGCCAATTGATAAAAATCCTATAAGAATGGTCTGCCATCAACTCACGCGACCGGGAAGTCGTCCCGAGTGGCTAAGAATCTTACCAGATACGGTAGAGATAAGAGTTGGCCAGCCGGAACCGGTTATAGAAAACACTCTAATGACTCGCCAAAGACTCTTTGACGCATTTCTGCCCATTCAGAGCGCAATCCCCTGGCAGTTGGAGAGTTCGATCATACAGATAGTTCTCAGCATCGGCGCTCGGTTCGGTCTCGAGAAGACTTATACAGTAGAGAAAGAGGACGCAGAATTCGCTATGATCCTGGCTATCTGCACGGGACTCGAGTGTATAGAGTGTAACACTTACACCCCTCATAGTTTGGGTCAACTTTCGAAGGCCGTGATCGAGTGTGCAGCCAACCAGGCCCAGGCGTCTACAAGACCCGGATCAGGAGACGCTCAGATACTCGGGCAACTCAAGCGACTGGGACTCACAGGAAGGGATTCAGGTGGTGGAATTTCTGTTTCTGACGTTCTCGACATGGTGTGCCTTCCCCAGATACAAGATCTCAGACTCAGCGGCGTGGCAGACATGAGCCAAGGAGTCGGAAACATCGGATCGCCATCGACCGTCCCCAATCGCCACACAATGAAACCCCTCAATCTCATATTAACCAACTGCCGCGGTCTTAGCGACGATGGGCTCACCAGAATCCTCGCTGCCTGTCCCCAGACCCGCATGTTGTTCATCGAGGTGGACCAATGGCCGACCCAGGGAGCGCCAGCGTGCTTCAACACGGCCCTCGCCTGCCACGGCCAGAACTTGAGGTTCCTCTGGCTCGACACGCATAAGTACGGAGAGGGCCTCGTCTCCGATCCCGTCAAGTCGAAGCGTCTTCTTGACGTGCTGGGCACCTTGCGCAACCTGCAAGACCTCGCGATCCGGCGAGAGGACTTCACGACCGCCGAGGCGCTGGGCGACGCGCTTCCCAGATCGCTGCGTGCCCTCTGGATTATCGGGCAGGAGGACGACGAGGACGAGGCGTACAGCAAGGACAGCACGGGCAAATATATGCCCCTCAACCCTGACGCGCTTTCGTTCCACGCGCTCAAGGGTCGCCCGAACCTTCCAGACCTCGAGAGAGTCGAAGTCTGTGCTCTCTCCTCCGAGAGTTCGCTTCACTTCTTGGAAACGCTGTCCGTTGAAGCCAGGGATGAGAAATGTCTTCCCGCAATAGAGCGGATATTCGACCTCGAAGAACACCTGCAGAACCTGGATGCCTTAGAGGCTGCAGCCCGAGAGGCTGCAGCCCGAGCGTAATGGCTAACCCCTATTCTCTGAGATGTCGGGAGATTACTGCGGATCCCGAACACAGAACGTGCTATCGGTAGAGAGAACGTTTTCTAGAGTTCTTGCTCGTGAGTAACCGAGTAAAGGAAGACGCAAGTATATGTGTCCGGTCTTGGCCATCCTCGTCGACCGGAAGTGTTGTGATGATTAGTGTAATTCATTTGGTTCCGCAGCCGCATACCCAGAGGAGGCGTTTTTGCGTGGAGTGCTAGATAGTACAGACCATTAGGTCTTTCGACGCGAACTCTACTCCATAGGCTAGGAACAAATACAAACTGCATCTAACTATGAGTTCCAGAGAATATGCCTAATAAATCAAAGCAGAAGATACCGTTAGGGAGATTTCTGAAACGTGAACCTAACCGCTGTGACGAGAGGTATGTCACCTTGCGCAGCCAGAATATAATACCTGCGACAGTCACGACAAACTAGAAGCATAATCGTATACCACACGTAGCTAAGTAGTTTTTAATACAAATATAATTACAGAAAAGAAAATAGCATTGGTATCAGCCGGAGCAGCCGCAAGTGGATGATGATGATAATGATAGGGAGCTGTTCGGCAGTGTGAATCAGCATAGACACAGCTCGAAATGGGATACGGCTCCACAGGAAACTGTACACACCACGAAGGAGTAGCTTCTTCTCGAACTCTTATCGAAGCTTTTGTGAAGCGAACCACACTATCCCATGGGCGCTGTAACACAAAATCATTTCGACAATGCTTGACCCGAGACTCCCATTGACCTTGGCAAAGCCAACACGCAGATCGCCGTAGCCCTTGCGAGATGTACAGGACTGAGAAAACTCATAGGATGTTGCCTGATGATTTCGGCACAACAGCGAGGCTGATAATCTATCATGCGACTAAACACGTTTGTAAGGCGGACAAATCGACATCCTCAAATAACTCAAGCAGTTGGAGCTGAGTGGTAGCTTTCTCCGTATGACGGTCGCTGGTGTCATCGATCTCCTGTCGCTGCCACGTCTACTGGACTCTGGACCTATAGGCATGAGGATTAGGGATATTGCCGAAACTCCCAGACTAATCTCAAGGGCTCGTCACCGGAATCTATGCCGTCTAAACCTCAGCCCGAAATAATGCAAGAATCGTACCAACGAGGATTTGCCGCAAATATTCGCTTCCTCTTCCTCGAAGTATCCGCAAAAGGACCTGGCTGGTTATGCGGGCGCTCTCACGACATATGGCCAGCACCTAGAGTAGAGTTCCCTATTAATGGACGCGCGGACTGCTAGATACCCCATCGATTTTACTCCCAAGACAGGCGAGCACGCGTCCTCAAAGATTTAGGGTCGGTGCGCAACCTGAAAACGCTCGTGATGTGGCGTGGCGACTTCAGAGCAGAAAATCAATCAGATGACTGGCTCACCCGTCAATACAAGAACTCGCGGTCCTCGAGAGCTGCAGGCGGGACGACAGGCGAACTCTTCGCTTGCTAAGCCACCGTATGAACCTGCCAGATATCCGACGCGTCGAGGTTGTGCGGACTGAATCTAGCCAAGAATGCTTCCAGGTGGGTGATCGGCTGCTACTATGAACACTTCGAGTTAGACTGATAAGGTCGTGTGCAGTTCTAACTGCTCTCAGTCAAATAATACTTGGTCTATGTCTTAGAGTCTGACGATCGGTTAGAGGACTGTCTTCGGAAAGTTTCAGACTTCCTCCAAGACGACCTGTCTACTAATAGAAGCACCGGAATTGCTTTCAGGATTGAATTTATCCCCAGAAACGAAATCTGTCGCGTCACCTACTAATAGTACCTAATTAAGAGCAACTCTTACGGTTGAAGGTTGAAAGATCGTGTATTTCTTAGAATCTAACTAACGGCGTTAGCCCCGACGAGCCCCGGCGAGCCCCTAAGTTCCGGACCGGATCAATTAGCTAGCCGAGCTTCCGACAACGTCTTTATGGCAGTAGAGAGGGAACAGTTGAGAAGAGGCATATTTAATCTCCTTCTATAGGTAACGTCTTGTCAATTTCCAGTGAATTCAAGTACATGACAGTGTTTCGTATTTCCTGGGAGATTATTCCGTGGGTCATGTGACTCCAACAACGTCCTTTGTTGATTGCCCCTAAGCACCCATAATGGGTAGTATTCATTATCATTCGAGCCCTTAGGTATTGTAATTCTATTGTGTTACAAGACAAAACTCTATTCGCATTGAGCACAAGTCGTTGTATCTGGTCAGAACCATATCATATTAAAAGGTGGAAAGGTCACCCTCAAGGCCATACCTAAGCCTAAGCTAGCATTGGAATACATGATTACTTGGACCTTCGTAGAAAAATGGTGTGGAAATATTGGCGAAATCAATGCTAATTGGATATTGTCACATTTTGGAGGCCCAAGGTATATCCATATAGAGTTAAGATAAACTGACTTTTGGGTGGCCACCATACAGAGGTGCGATGGCAGCCTTGGCGGTATTTTGACGTGCATTGTTTCTTGAAGACGATTGCGATTATGAAGAGCAAACATAATAACCTAGTTAGCGGGGTTTTTATTGGCAAGGCATGGGTTGGGTATGGGCTGTTCTTGGTTAGCGGCGTCAGTGAATATGGTCCAATTCAATAATAGCAAACTTAGAACTGCTGTGAATGGCCCAGGACACCGTGTGCACGGTCTATAGAATAGATATATCTTTATCTGTTCCCCTCCACTGCCCAAATCACTCGCACTCTCCCACTTTCATCTACAAACCTTTTTTCTTGAGAAGCGTTTCTACACAAACCACACCCTTCTCATCAATCCTCAAGCAACCCAGACTTCCCCAACCACCTATCATCATCCATCCCATCTTCACAGAAGCTGTCCCATTAACCAGATAGTACCTTGATTCTTGGCAGCGCAGGTTAATAATGGAGACTCATTCCCATCCCCACGATCCTACATTAGGCGAGCTTCCCGCTGAGGAAAGAGACGAAGAACTCAACACCAACATGAAGAATACGATAGCCTGTATCGACAAGAGCGATTCATTTGAATCTGCCTGCTTCAGCTCAGTGCCCAACGAAGTTCAGCTCATGATCCTGGACAGCCTACGCGACCAGGCAGAGTGGGAGACGTTCTTGAGCCTGCGTCTCGTTAGCAAGCATTGGATGTATCTAACCGAATCGTATGTCGCCATCCCTGTGGGCCTAGACAGAAGACAAGCTTTTCGGATCGAAGACGCGCCCCTCCAAGTAAGCATCAAAGCTTGTGTAGAAGTCGGGGATGTAGAGGATGCCGACATCGAGGCAGACCTAACCGACCTCTGGGACCCCAAGGTTGACGAAGATAACATGGAGAGCCCGATACCGAGGATCTGCTACCTGCTTTCGAGGCCTAACTGTCGTCCAGAGTGGATCAAGATGCTACCGACATTCGTACCGATCAACCCGTCGTGGCCGCTCGTCCCGGAAAACACGAAAACATCAAGGATGAAACTCTATGAAGTCCTTTCCAAGGTTGATCACGTAGTCCCCAGGGACTTGCTGGAGAGTTTGTCTAAGGCAATCCTGGATCTCGACTATGGTACCGAAAATGCCCGCAGATCCGATGCGCAGCTTGCCGCCGTCCTCGCCACATGCACTAATCTCGAAAGAATACAGCTACCGGACGTACTAGTCAAATGTGGCCCTCGCTCCATGGCCGTGATCAAGTACGCAGCTAAGCAAGTCCACAAACCGGGACGAGCCCCCGTGCTCGGGAGGCTCAAGCACCTCGAATTGAAAAGCCCCAAGGGAATCCAGGTATTCGATGTGCTCAACATGCTGTCTCTACCTAAGCTGGAAAACCTCCAACTGTGGAATCCGGTCGACTTCCATACTCGAGATTATCCGGAGCTTGGACCTAAGCCTCTGAATGTCAACACCATGGATATTAGTCTCCATAACTGCGCCAAACTCACCAACCAAGGTCTACTCACTATCCTCCAAGCCTGCCGTACGGTCCGCTCCCTATACATTTCATCCAGCACAGGTTCGACCGACAACCCGCAACTCTGCTATTCAGGCGCCCTCAAGGAACACGGCAAAGACCTGGAGTTCCTCTGGCTCGACGATCCCGGACGCCGTACGACGCCCGAAGACTTCCGAAACCTCTTCCGCGCGATTCGACACATGCCAAAGCTGCGGACGCTCGTGTTGTATCGACGCGACATCGGAGACGCGGAAAGCTTTCGCTCGGCACTGCCTGCCTCGCTCGAGGAGCTCCTGGTTCTCGGATGCCTTTCGGAAAGGGAAAAGTCTGAGGTTCATTCCGCCATTCAACGCAGCCCGGAACTGCCCAACCTCAGGCGAACGTGGACCCAGAGATTGGATGTGATCCCGTGGTCACGTGAATGGCGGGATTTCGTCGACTACTGCGTCAAGGAGAGACGTCTGCCTGGTCAGTCACTGTGTTAGGATCCGTTGTGACTATCGTCGATATGAGTGAGTTTACTAACTCCACCGTCTGTGCAGGTCCCAAGGCTTCAGCTGACCTTTACTGGAAGTTGTACGTTATATTGACCTGTGTCCTCGAGTCTGTTTCACAGTACCTAGAGGACACGCCTTCGGAAGAGCACCTACTGTTGATGTAGGCCACTAAGGGTGACAAATTCATGTACGAGTTGGGAGAAGAAGACTATGACAGAGAAGGTATGCCCACTTTAGCAGCTGTTTTGCTTGCGTGGAAGACTCCAGAATGCTGACCAAACTTAGGCTATCTTTTCCCAAAAAAAAAAAAAAGAAAAAGAAAAAGAAAAAAAAAAGAAAAGAAAAAACCTGCAGCTTTTGACTTGAGGATCACCTCGACACAGACTAAACCCTCAAGAATACGGCCTCAACTCAACCCTGTCTCATGGCTGTTTCTACTCGGTTTCCCGGTCAGCGTCTTTCCCTCGTTGTGTTTCTTTTTCGGGTTTGGTTTTGCAATTGTACCAGGGGGCTGGTACTAAGAGCGTTGTGGAGAAGGCGTTCTGGGAGTTTTCGGCACGAGAATTTGAGGATTTACGGGTTTTCGGCATCGGGTACTGAGATTGTACCAGTATTCAGAACGGAAAGGAAGACTAGGGAAGGGAGGGAGGGCACACTACCACGTTCTGTTATGCCGAAAGACTTTTCGTTCGTAGCTGTCGACGGGGGCTTAGAGCTTGGCATACGAGCAGCATGAGCACGGAGACGAGAGCGAGAGATGTCACGGTTTCTTTTCAAGCAGGGCAGCTTGATGATGTCTATCTGGGTGGATAGATTACGCGATGCTTTTTATAGTTCGGCACCGATCGCGATGTATTGATTCTTTTTTACTACAGCTGGGCACTTATGGGTGATGGTTTTACCTTATGATCCTCCTTGCAACTACGTCTGATCTTCCGTGTATATTGACGCTTTTGTGATGATTGTTCACCAACTATTTGTGAGGCCGGGCTAATGAGTACCAAGTAAATGATGTTGAGAACAAAACAAAACCACGCTATTATCAAGTTTATAGCTCTGGCACTCTGATATCTTGCATATTTGAAGTAATGCGTCGCAAAGAACAGAAAATGAAGAAAAGAGTATTGCAGATGCTTAGCTGGAGCGTGAGGTGTGACTTGCTTACGTAACTTACCCCTATTCGGAGTACCCCTATTCGGAGTCCGCCCAGTCCGCCCAGTCCGCCCAGAGCCCCAGTTTCAGCCCAGGTATACACTGCCAGTGTAGATTCTTTCAATCCTTACAAGCAGATTCGTAGCTGCTCCCATGAAATTGTTGTGTCTACAGCTCTCGTTCTATGCCATGACACTTGTGTATGATAACAGTAACCCAACCTGCTGCCAGTGGCCATTTCACCTAGCCGATTCTGCGAGGCCGTTGTGATTACAGCATGCGGCTTCAAGGCCTTTTGGTGGATGCACCCGCTGATTTGCTTAATAAGCATAAGAAATGTCTCTAAAGTGTCCTGTACTTGTAGGGGAGCAGTCTGCTAAGTGCGCTATATCTAAAGCAGTGGCAGCCCTCTGGTTGCAGTACAGTACATTTGCGACTTCTTTATACAGATCTCGTACACCTGGCTTTCCTCCGTTCGGCTTTTGATTCCATATATTGAATGTACAGAGACCTGTTAGAGACCCAGTAAGCGAATTGTTTCGTACGATTATTTGCACAGTTAGGGGTACTGTTCGTAAGTTGATATTGTCTGTTATGTTGGGTGGTGGTGGTGGTGGTGATGGTGGTGATAATATCAAGGGCTACGTATCGTACTAGCTATAGGAGATATTTTCGAATGTGGAATCTCCCGTGATTCGACATGGAGTCATATTGGAGAACTATATCATAACATTGAACATTTCGATAGGTTCGCTGTTCTCAACAATGTACACGTATCAATTGCGTGGAAGGCGGAGACGTTAAAGTTTCTTATCCCTTAAGCTAGTAGTGTAGTCGATAAGGACCATGGTGGCAATTAAGAAGTAGCACATAGTCATTAGAAGTACCTATACAGCAATCACGAGATATACCAACAAGTACGTTTAGGAGAGAAATCAGCGTTGAATTAAGGTCCCCAGCTTATGAGCTCACTAGGGACACTGCTAGGTAACAAAAGAAGAGTGCAATTGCCAAGCCCCATTCCTCGAGAGTGATATCTGTTCGTATGCGTAGTCGCAATAGACACCACCCTTGACAGTAACCTGGGAGTCTGGTCGAAGGCAGGCAGCAAGCCAAGCTTGCTCCTAAATAGGATCCTTGATGGAAACCTATCTACCTACAATGAGTTTGTATCCCCCCACTGAATCATATAATTATATCTTCACCACCCGAGAAGGGGGATAACACTCCTCGATGTGTTGTATCCTTGCCTTTCGGGTACTTCTCAATCCAGGTTGAAAGCCGCCGCGGATCTCGTATCGGAGAGGAAAACAGTTACGTACTAGGAAGGCCCAGATGGATCGTTCGTGCAAATAAAATTAACAGAAAGAATTGACAGTTTCCAGCCCTTTGGTGCTTGATGTCTGGCCACATCTCGGGTCCGGGTCCGGCGAGTGAGTGATCGCAAGCTCTATCAGAGCTCGAGACTCTCGGTACAAGTCAGGAAGTTGGTTGATGAATGGCGAAGCTCTTTATTCCCGAGGCCGGTTAGAGCATTACTACTCAGCCATGGTCGTTGATCTGCTCGTCATAGAATTTGCGAAGGTGGTCGAATAGAGAAGAGTCGTCGAGGGGATGAGACGAAGTGGCGGGAAAAAGGAAAAAGAAGATGATGTCAATGGAAAAGTGCCATCTGCTCTAACTAGAACTGAAGAAAGCCAGTCTCGTGAGATGGATTCGAAGAGGCCTACCTAATCGATTAGGATAGGATCTTCCTCTGTGCCGGAGGGGATTCGCCTCTCGTAAACCATGCAGCCCAAAGTCCACAGCTCTCGCGGAGGTGGGAGCTCCTTTTCCAGCAAGGTGGTTGCATCCACGTATCTAATCCCCAACTGCCCCCAATAAGCAATCTCCATCTCCCCCCAGTCGGGGTGCATCACTTTATCTCCAGCGAGGCACACTCGTTTAAGGTGAGGCAGAGCAGCACTGCGCAGAAGCGACTCGTAACGCGGCAAGTCGTCGGCTTGCAGGTGATCCATGATGATGAGGTCTCGGATTTTTGACCCCGACAGCGCTGCGACCAAAGTATCTTGGCCGGGAAAGTCTGGGCGGCTGATCGCAAGCGAACGCAGGGGGCCACCGAAACTGCGAAGAGCCGAGAAGTCCGCGCTCTGCGCCTCGGTCTGGTAGGCCGCGAGCTGGGCACGCGATAACTTGGGCTTAGTCAGTCTCCGGAGGTATAGTAACCGTAGCTCCTTGCCGAACTCCTGGCCTTGCTCCTTTCCTTTGGCGATGGCCTTGGCTAAGCGTGAGAGCAGAGACTCTCCTTCTTCCCAAGATATGTACAAAGTGCGTAGCTTAGGACAGGCTAGTAGTAGGCTATAAACCCCGTTCTCGCTGAGCCCGCCGCCGACACTGTGAAGATAGACGTCAGCTGGCTGGTCATCCTGTATATACACATGACCTGGGAGCTGTTAGGCTTGGTTGGTCTGATGACAGATAGATAGCACATGGTGATTGTTACAGAAACACATAAATCACCCGAGTAATGTTGAGACGTTGAAATACTATGTATTCTGATCACAACTGAATGTGACTTCAGCTAAGCTACCTAAGCTAGATATAGTTCATATAAGTTCAAGGCAAAGCAGTCCCTCATTATGCCATGTAATCATGAATTTCGAGAGCAGCAGAACGCGCGACGGATAGACAATAGATTAAAAAAAAGCAGAGCATCGTCGCGCGTTAGAGCCGTTGCAATCGAGAAGTGTTTTTCATGTTCCTTTCCCAGCATAAACGCCAAACCGTGCGGATCGATCAGCATCGCACAATATAGGTAAATTATAAACGTGAGGTAATGAGATGATGGTAAAATATGCTAGTTGGCGGGAGGTTCATCACCAGTCGATGGGGTCATTAAGCTCCTGGCCACGATTCGTTTTCGGCACCGGGGCGGCCTTGGCGGCTAATTGGCCTCCGCGGCCTTTACGCTTGAGATAGCCAGAGCCATCGACCCAGGGGGTCCTGGTTGAAGCCTTCTTCTCGTAGTCGACGATCTTATCCTCGAGCTGGAGCGTCAGGCCGATGTCGTCAAGGCCGTTGATCAAGCAGTGCTTGCGGAATTCCTCCACGTCGAATTTGCAGATCTCGTTACCGCTGTCGTCACGGATAACCTGGTTTGGCAGGTCTACCTCAATCTCCTTGCCGGCACGCGCCTCAGCCGCGATCTTGTCGAGAGCAGCCTGGTCCTTGATGGCGATCGGCAGCATGCCGTTCTTGAAGGTGTTGTTAAAGAAGATATCGGCGAATGATGGTGCAATGACACAGCGGATGCCAAAGTCGTTGAGAGCCCAGGGGGCATGTTCCCTGGAACTGCCGCAGCCGAAGTTAGGGCCAGTTACCACCAAGATCTTGGCATTGGTCCACGGTTCTTGGTTGAGAACAAAGTCGGGATTGGGAGTTCCGTCCTCTTTAGTCCTCGAGTCGAAGAATAGAGCGGAGCCAAGACCAGTACGCTTGATGGTCTTCAGGAACTGCTTAGGGATAATAGCGTCGGTATCAACGTTGGCTCTGTCCAGAGGAGCAGCAATTCCCTTGTGGACAACGAACTTCGGCAGGCCCTGAGAGCCAGCAGCTTCTTGTGCAATGGAGTTAACATGTGGCGAAGCGTCGGAATCTTCGGGGGCATCGGTAATTCTCTCCCTGGCCGAGTCGTCCTCTTCGACACTTTCGTCAACGTGCGCCTTGCCCGACGATGCAGACGTCTTGTAGGCCTCAATATGGGGACTAGCCGTATATTCGGTCAACTTTCGGACATCAGCAAGCTTGCCAACAATAGCAGCAGCCGCCGCCATTACTGGGGACATCAGGTGGGTTCGGCCCTGAGCACCCTGTCTACCCTCGAAATTTCGGTTACTCGTGCTTGCGCATCGCTCCTTGGGAGATAGGATATCAGGGTTCATGCCAAGACACATGCTACATCCTGCTTCCCTCCATTCAAATCCGGCATCTAAGAAGATCTTGTCAAGACCCTCAGCTTCGGCTTGGTCCTTGATTACTCCAGATCCAGGCACAATCATAGCACGCTTGACGTTGTCTGCCTTCTTCTTGCCTTTTACGACCTCAGCGGCAGCACGGAGATCCTCAATTCGCGAGTTCGTGCAAGAACCGATAAAGACCTTGTCGACAACGATATCTTCTATGGGAGTGCCGGCTTGCAGCCCCATGTACTCCAGCATTCTTCGGCCAGCTGCCTTCTTAGACTCGCTTTTGAAGGTTTCGGGGTCGGGTACTACTCCAGTAATAGGAACAACATCTTCCGGGCTCGTTCCCCAGGTCACGGTGGGGATGATATCCTTGGCATCGATCTGCACGTCTATGTCGTATTTGGCGCCAGGGTCGGATTGGAGACTCCTCCAGTACTTGACGGCACGGTCCCACTCAGGTGTACCAAAGCGAGGAGCCAGTGGCTTTCCCTTGAGATACTCGAATGTGATGTCATCAGGTGCGACCATGCCAGCTCGAGCACCAGCCTCGATCGACATGTTACAGATGGACATACGGGCTTCCATACTCAAGCTGCGGATGACAGAGCCGCAGAATTCAATAACACAGCCAGTGCCGCCAGCAGTACCGATTCGGCCGATTGCGTAGAGCACGACATCCTTGGAACTTACACCGGGAGCTAGCTCGCCCTCGACTTGTATTCTCATGTTCTTGCTCCTCTTGGTGATTAGGCATTGGGTAGCTAGGACGTGCTCGACCTCGCTAGTGCCAATGCCCATGGCAAAACATCCGAATGCGCCATGGGTGGAAGTGTGGCTGTCACCGCAGACTAGAGTGGTACCGGGGAGAGTAAAGCCTTGCTCGGGGCCAATAACGTGGACGATGCCCTGGCGCTTGTCACCCAGACCGAAGTAGGTGATGCCGAAATCTTTAACGTTCTCCTCGAGGGTTATGCATTGTAATCGGGAGTCGTCTTGTTCGATGAAACTCGCAAGATCCTTAAGACCTTTTCGGGATTTTGTGGGAATATTCTAGAAAGAGCATGAGCGTCGCCTGTGTCTTCCTAACATTTGGGACGATGTAACATACGTGATCAGTGGTAGCGAGGGTGCAGTCTGGTCTTCGAACTTTGCGCCCTGCGTTTTTGAGGCCCTCAAAGGCTTGCTGTGCATTTTGTTAGCTTGGACACACCAAAACTAGCTTCCCAGAAGCTGTGGAATCACATACAGGTGAGGTAACTTCGTGGACAAGATGTCTGTCTGCAGAGCGTCACAAATTAGTGTAAGGTCTCTCCAACCAACCTCCCGACCTCCCTGGTCTCACATACCAATGTAAAGGAGAACTGTGCCGTCAAGCTTCTCGTCCACGACATGAGCGGCGAGAACCTTGTCGTACAAGGTCTGGGGAACGCTTTCGGCGATAGGCATTTTGATAATAGTGGTTTAATACTCGACGTGTGAATCTCCTGTCTCGTGACTTAGGACAGCAAACTCAAT
Organism: Hypoxylon sp. FL1150; assembly: GCA_022495205.1. Taxonomy (NCBI): domain Eukaryota; kingdom Fungi; phylum Ascomycota; class Sordariomycetes; order Xylariales; family Hypoxylaceae; genus Hypoxylon; species Hypoxylon sp. FL1150. The sequence goes on from MU376167.1 coordinate 497,299, forward strand.
TCCGGCTTACACGGGCTGCTGGAGACAAGGGAGAACAACAAATGGAGAGAGCAGAAGAGCTTAAATCTTAAATAAGGAGAGGAGAGGGAGAAAATCACAAGAACCGCCCGTCAGGAAATCTACTAACGCCAGTGCGGGGAGAGAAGCCTTTAAATAAGTGACCAGGTCACCGTACACTTCCAGTTCTCAACTATGAGGCGAAACAAAGCCCGCCGGCACAGGACGTGTTTCTACGCCTGTACCTAGTGTACCTAGGTACATTCTATTTTTTTTCGCTGTTCAACTCGCCCAGCCCACCTTGCATGAGCCGCCGAAAATCGGACGGCTGTACCTGCTCTCCGGTAGCGGGGTACATGCTGCAGGCTGTGTACCTAGGTAGGCTGCACAGGGTCCGAGATTTGAATCTGGCCATGTGTGATTGGACGGCCAATACCGGATTGTGCGGGCGTTATTGGGGGCAATTGAGAAATGCCATTGTCCAGTCAAGGACGGAAAGGAAAAAAAAAAAAAGCTAACCTAGCACTCACTAACATCACCCCGCTACCCCACGTGAGGGGCCTTTGGTGCGAGTCAACTGCCCAACTGCACACATATGCTGATGATTGCATGCATGCACATATCGGACCAACATCCGTTTCTAAGCGGTCGGCCTTTCTCAGTTCCTCCAATTCACACCCGACGAAAGAGATAATTTAGAGAGGATGCAGCGGCAGATGGGAGAAACTCGAATATCGAAGGCTCCATATAGTAAGGCTAACCGATGTGTATACCTTACCTGGACGTGGCCACTACATGTCGCTATCTGATATGTCAGGTCTAGCTAAAACGTATTCGTACATATTCCATCATCCATAGCTCTCCAAACTCCTCCACTCGGAAATAAGAGAGCGAGTGTTATGATGTCACCCCAGTCCCCCCAGTCCCCCCTACCTGCCTTATTGGCCCGGATTCGGCTTGTCCGACTCGAAGTACCGCAATGTCGTGCACGCTCAGATACCCGCTCCGCTCTTTCGGTGTAGAACAGTTCGTACCTATGTACCCATCCCCAACACCCATATCCTACACATATCCTACACCGCAAAGTGAGCTACTTCTCCCTTTCGTGAGGGAGGGAATGAGAATGCGAAAGCGAAATCGGGAACACTCAATGCGTGATTTAGCTATATTAGGTATCTTCTACTGTACTGTCCCCCGTTTGACGGACCGGTGATGCTCCGATCTTGCCGTCCAGAGCTCCAATATTCGCTTCCGTCTATGCCATCGGCCCCTATCGGAGCTCTCTCCCAAACGCCTTCTAAGCTACCCTAACAGGCGGTATCCATACAACATTATTTCCCTTTTCCGAATTCCGCTGCCTGGTCTAGACTTTTCATAGTTACGTTTTCTGGAGCTTCCTGAGTAGCTGGGTAAAAATAGGGGACCCTGAACGCCAAGCCAAAGTGCGCAACCGCAGCATCCATACGCCATACACGAGTAGGTCAGCATGCTCGTATCTTGTAAACAACCACAAACCTCACGCCAGCTGCCCAACAACACCCAGTCTGGCAACCCACCAAAACATCCCCAGCACGTACCAGCCGCCGAGCATCGCCGCGAGGCAGAACGCGCCCGCCGACGCGAAGGTGCCCACGTCCCTCCACGTGCTCATGTTCTTGCATCTCCGTCTCCAAAGATCGCTCTGATGATCGAAAACCGGCCGAACCGCGATCCACCAATTGCACGCTAGGCCTAGTAACACGAAGTAGATCGTCTTGCAGAGCTGCATGACGGTTACGGCCTCGTTCGGCCCTCTGGCCTTTTCGTACGCGTTCTTGTGTTGCACCGAGGAGGTCGTTGCACTATTGCCGACGTGCTCGCTAGGTTTGGAAGGAAGCCCGATGCCTGCGCCGCCTTCGCTGGGACGTCTCTTTTTCGACCACCGTTGCTGAAGCGAGTGCTTCGGCTCTGGCGGCCTGCTGCTGCTGCTGCTGCTGTTTGGAGCTTGCTTCTTGACCGGACTCGGGCTTCGGCTTTTGGTCCGGCTTGACTGGCGGTCGGCCGACTTGCTCCGCACTATTTCTCTTGCTTTCGAACGCAACACGGCGATTCGGGCTGCCTCTTCTACCATTGCAGTATCCCGTGGTTCTACTCGTGGCTGCGACTCCGGGATGGACGTTGCTCTCGCTCGACCCGGACTTGCGCAGTGGCGCCCCGGGCCGATCTTTGGGACCTGCGCTTCCTGCGATCGGCTTCTTTTGGTTTCTGTCGGTTTGGGCGTTTCCGTCTTGGTGTTCTTTACTATCTCGTGGGTATCTTTGCCGTTCGGTAGGTCTGTGATTTTGAACGTGTCTATGCGGTTCGCCTCTGCGTTCTGCTGGATGAGGCGACCCAATCGCGGTGTTATCGGCGTGGATATACTTGTTGGAGGCTTCTCCGACGTTGCAGGGTGAGTTAATGTAGTAACGGTCTCGGGTATCTCTTGGGCGAGCTCGAGATTCGGCGAGTCGCTCCGTGGCATGATGGGAGGGGAAGGCGTCCTAGCCTTCTCTGATATCATGACTGGCTTGGTGTAATGTTCGTGCCCGTTCCCGTTTGGTAATGTCAGCTGCGCTGGGGCTTGAATGGTCTCTGTAACACTGTCGACTTGAGACGGCCCGGCTTCTATCTTTGGCTCCGGAAAGTCGAGTTGGCTCTGCTGATCTGGAGCGCAACCAGTAATGGTGGTGATGGGTATGGACACAGATTCTCTCCGGGTCCGCTTGGCGTGACTGTCTACGGGGGATATAAGGCTGACCGTCTGCCCGAAGTTGGTTGTCTTTACAGGACTTAACGGTTGCTGTTGGCTCTGGCAATCCAGGGTTTTCCGTATGAACCCATTGACCGTGCGGTCCTGAATTTCGTCGAAGCTCGGGAGCCTTTGATAGCTCTTCTTGTCCTTGGACGGAGTATTGACTAGGATAGTGGGGACTAATTTTCGGGGTATTGAGGAATGCCTCATTGTCCCTTTCAAGTTCGACTGGGATGAGATCACTGTAGCTGAGCTTGCGTTCTTGTCTACTCTGTCGTTTTCCATCCTGTTTCTGCCCATCACCCCCAAGGAAATCGGCCTTGGTGTTGTCGACGGGAAATTGTCCGATATTGTCGACTGGCTGTCGGTCGTTTCCACCGTGTCCGGCGTCAGGAGGTGAAGATGGTAATCCGGAATGGCCAGATCGTCGAAGTGGTCCTTTTGCACCTGTACGATGGAACTGGACGTCTGATTCTGAGTTTTCATGGACACGACGAGCCCTCCGCTCTCGACCGGAGTTGATTTCCCCGGGTCTGTTTTCCGGCGGCGCCTCCATAAAAAATGTCTCTCACTTTTGGTTCTCCCCATGTCTGACTGCACGGCATTGAGAGGTGCTCCGGATGGCTGTGAGGTCGGCCGTGAGAGGGTTGTATGCTCAAAGTTAGCATCTGGTTTGTTATGGATAATGGTTTCAGTCGATAGATCGAAACTCCTTCGGCCTCGGGACTGCTGATAATCGGAGCTATGTCGGTTCATCGAAACTGGCGGGCGAGTAGGACGAGAGAAATTGGGGACTGCCGATAGGATTTCGTCGCCGTCTGATATCAAAGAGTCAGTGGGCATCTCAGAAAACAGCAAACTGGAGGTCTCACTGCTTCCTAGTGCTACACTGTCCAAGGACTGAGCAATCGGACTCAGATTAGGCTCGGCGGCAGAAGACCAGTGACGCTTGTGTTGACTCCATCTGGTGAATTGCTGCTGACGCCTGAGCTCCTCCTTCACGCGTTCAATCTTGCTAAGCTTGGCCTGTTCCTTATCCAATCTAGCCTTGTCCTTTTCTTGCTCTTCCAATAATCTAATTTGCTCATACTCTAATTTCGCAGTCTTCTTTTTCCGTGCTAAGCCAGCTAACCTGCTACGAGTAGACGTGCCTGTCGTATCGGAGCTAGGCGTATCAGTAGGCGTAAGAACTGGATATTCCCCCGAATACGGATCGGCACCTTGTACACCCAGCCAATCACCACTTTCTTTCAGGCTTCGACGGTTTTTTCTCGATTCTTCCTTGATTTTGAGAGCTTCGTGAACTTCGGCCCTCCTTAGAGTATCCGATTTCCTAGGCTGTTGCGGCTTGGCAACCGGTATGTCAACTGCCTTGCCACGTCCGCGGGATCGATCTCTGGGTAAGTTCTCAACGAACCGCGAGTCCCCCTTTTGCGGGCTCCAGCTCCATACCCGACGGCGATTGTGAACCTCGGGATCGGCCCCGAATGTAGGGTAGGCAGGGTCCTTCTCTTTGGCGATATTCCAGTCCGTGATCTCGTCGGGGTCGGCTACGACATCCGTGTTATTGTCCCCAGTCCGCTCATTCGCGCGGCGTGCGCCCCCCGACTCCGAGCGATTGCTCGGTAATATCTTGCTGAAGAAGCCGGCGAACGACAACGTTCGCTTCGGGACCGGCCGCGGCGACCGCGGTTGCTTCGTGGGACGAGAAGCAGCGGCCTCCGTCGAAGTCCTTGGGGGACTCATCTCCGGTAATATATGCTGTCGGGATGATAGCGGCGGTTAGCTCTAGCTTGCGGGTGATGATGATACAGGCCGGTCCGAGACCGGACTACACGGCGATAACGATGAAAATAATGATGAGAACCGTCCACGGTGTTCTGAAGATGCCATTGACTAGACTGGTCCCTTCTGGTCCCGGGTATCAGAATGGGATCGTACTCACCGGCCCGAGGAAAGAGAGATGAAAGGGAGGGGACAAGCATGAAACGGTTCTGAGGAACACCCTCCATCTTTCCGTTTGCGAGAGCTCACACGGGTGGAGGGAGACTACGGATGATCGGTAGGTTATGTAGGGTAGGGAGGGGTGGGAAGTCAAAGTTGGGAGGGATCAGACCAATATGGACGGGAACATTTAGGTTCTTATCTCAACGTTAGAATCTAAAGGGGCACGACTACCTCTTAGGTGAACCGCGAGAGTTTATCTTAAGTGTAGCAGCTACGATTAGCGCAGTTACCTCAAGTACATATTGATTAGTCAAACGGCATCACCGCAGGATTAAAAAAGGGGGAAGGAGATGCATTAATCAACGCCTTTTTGACGCCGTTACTTTTGGTATTAACTCTCTGCAGATGCAGCTCGTATTCATACAAACGCCGGTGAACGCAAAAGAAAAAAAAAAAGTTTCTGATGCAGCATAAGAGTAGACCAGCCCACGCACCCATCCCATGCGTTTCCCCAACATCAATGCCATAATCCACCCCATACCGCATACTATTCTTACCGGTACATAGACGGATATCTCTCAAAAGTGGTAGGTTGGGGTCGTGGCACCCATGAGCTCGGCGGCTGGGGATTGAGCGTCCCTGTGCTCTTCCGAATGCTCTTCGCAGGACTGCTGCTGCGATCTCTCGTTGATCGGTATTGCTCGAGTTGGGCCATCTCACTATTATTACGAGGCGACCTGTACTGAAGCTCGCCAAGGCTGGGAGCTTTCTTCAGGGGTGAATTAGGGTTGGTAAAGACCCCCATGTAGCCTCCATCGCCTCCACGGTTAACAGTGGGTGTAGAGGCAGAGAAGGTTGGGGTAGAAGTAGCAGCAACCGAAGTCCCTAGTCGGGACGGATTAGGGTTGAAAGATGTGGGCATCCCCGGAGTGCTTCTCCGAGCTTGTTGCTTACTGGCAAATGACGATCGGTTTCTAAGATCGCTACCGTAAGCATCCACGTGTCTTGTCGAAGCGGTTGGTGTGAAAAGGCCGGAGCTGGTTCCGGTTTTGCTGGTGCTCGATCTCATGGTATTATCGGGATCGATATGTTTGATGTAATTAGGGTTCGGCCGGGTCTGGAAGCCTCGCCGGAGCTGAACATTAGGCGTGCCAATCTCGACAATCTCATCCACATCCTCACCATCCTCGCTCTGTGACAATTGGGTCGCCGCGTCTCTGACAGTGGGATACAGATTGGGATGGACGTATTTCGTATCGTACTCATGCATAACCTCTTTCTGGATAATGGCGGTATCCTTGTTCTGCTGGGTAAATCGATCTTGGAGAAACAGCAACTGCGCCGAGAGAATCAACTGGAGTACGATGCAATTGAATACGCTGACGCTGGGTCGTACGTCTAAAGGAGCGAGGGGAAGAAACATCATGTAGACGAGGACGTGGCCGGGGCTAAATAAGCAAAATATGCGTAGACAAATCGGCAGCGGATCCCACACAGAAATTTCCCATACGTCACGACTACGATCGGGATGCGCTCTGGACTCGGCGCTCTCGGAGCCCATCATGTTCGTCAACAGTCGTAAGGGCGACGAAGCTACGGGAGAAGACTGGACCCGAACACGATGCGCGGAGGGAGTTTGGGGCGTCTTTTCCACGTCAGCTTCGAACAGTCGATAGTGTCGAGAGCGGTACATGGTGTAGGTCGCATTGACGGCCGAGAAGGTGGTGAGAGACCATACTAAGAGACCGACCTATAATGCAGCCAGACGCAATCATCAGCAAATATCTCTTTAATTTCGATAACTTCCGAGTAAGGCAATCGTGAACAACTCACGAAGAACGTAAACCATCCCGAGACGGATCCCTCGTCGAAGACTGCATCCGACCCGTGAGAACCGCCACTATTGGCTCTCGCGAGTAGGAAGATGAAGTTCATGACCACTCCCATCTGTGTACCGACAGTCTTGGAGTTTCTCCAGTCGCGCGTCTCGATTTCCTCGGATAGCCATAGCAGGAAGTCCATCGGGTTCAGCCAGGCCTTGAGGCGCTCGCCGAGCGGCTTCTGTCGTACCAACCGGGGCATCTTGGGAGATGTGCTGTAGACACAGCGAAAGGTGGAAGCTATGCAGGTACCGAAATCACATGTGTGATGGAACTACAGCCGGCGTCCCGCTCGAGGGGAGGGTGTTGGCGTTGTTGGTGTCGATCCGTCACCTTAGGTACAAGACAGATGATCGATTTGTTGACTTCCACGGGAAAAGAAAAAAACACGTCGATGGCACGCCAAATTGATGGAAGATCTACTAGGATTCGGTTGCTTAGCTGCTTAGGTGCCTGCCGGAGCACTAAAAGCTGCTAGGGTGTTTGCCACCAGGCTCTCTGGCCGGATTAGGCAGTATATTATAGCGGGGTAGTGTCATAGGTACACGTAGGATGCTAGGTTAGGCGGTAAGGAGCTCATCACTACTCCAATTTCTCACTTTATACCTGTTGCACGCCTTATCGACAGCTCCGGCTCTTACCCACCCCTACGATAGTAGACGCATTTGGAACTTGGCTGGACCGCACACCAAATGCCACACCTAGGCTACCTATTCTAATTGACTCATCATAATGGCATCTCAGGCAGATTACAAGGACAGACAGTTCCTAGCTGTCATAGGGGATGAGGTATGTGCGACGACTCCAGTTATAGACCTCGTCAGTACAAATTACTGACTTCGAACTTTAGGACTCTGTCACTGGCTTGTTATTAGCAGGAATTGGCGTAAGCTCTCACTATCTAATTGCTACAATTTCTAGTTGTATTTTGAAGTGAATCGATCATTGACGATGTCGCTAGCACGTCACAAACCCTCCAGACTCCCAAAAGAACTTCCTCGTCGTCGATAACAAGACCGAAACCTCTGCCATCGAGGCTGCCTTCGAATCCTTTACCACGCAGCGAAAAGACATCGGCATCATCCTAATCAACCAGCATGTTGCCGACAAGATCAGATACCGGATCGATACGTACACAGCTGCGTTCCCTACTATACTCGAGATTCCTAGCAAAGAGCACCCGTACGACCCAGAGAAGGACAGTGTCTTGAGAAGGGTGCGACGTCTCTTTGGAGAGTGAAAACACTGCCAAGGGTTTCATGAATGTCGATCATCGAAAGGCAGGATTGGATTGTATCTTATACCCATTCACAAGCGTCAAAAGTCCAAGGTGTTATGACTATAGGAGTATCAGGGTCATGATTCAAAGTGCCCGAAAATGCCCTTGCTAGGGTATCATTGTGTGTATGTGTAACTAAATGCTAAATCCGTGATTACGCGCCTTCGCCCATTTCACTGTGCGCTATCAAAACGTCAAAACAAACTCGCGGTGATGCGAAATCAAACTGTGATGTCCTCTGGTCCATACAAATACAGACAATACAGACGTAGGAAAGAAGATGTGCAATCCTCAACAATGTGCCATGCAATTCATAGTAATCGTCAACCCAGACTGTAAATTGACACTGTCTCCAATGCGGCAACGCTGAAGCATTTACAAGTCGCCCAACGTCTCGGACTGCTTCTTGCCACCGAACTTCACCGTGGCCTGGAGGCAGGTGATGGGCTTGTTGTCGGCGTTGATAACCTCAGCGAAAACGTTGTAGGTTCCCTGTAAATCACTTATCAATATACCTATCACCACCCAAGCTTGATTGTAAGACATACCGGAGGGACTTCCTTGGGGATTTCGACAGCCTTGGTGATGGATAGCACACCCTTCTCGATGGGGCACTCGAGATCGACGTTGCCAATTTGTTCACATAGATCGGCCTGGGTACTGATGAGACGAATCAAGCCGTACTTGACGACGAGGTTGACGTAGGCGCCGTCCGTGATGGGCTCGAATACGGTGCCCGTAGCTCGGATAACTAGCTCAGCGCCACTGTACACACGTCAGTCAGAAAACTGTACTAGATGGCTGTTTAGGTACTTGGGGGAACCTAAACGTACGACTCGGGAGGATTTGGCAGAAGGTCCACGCTCTCGATCTTGACGATGTCGTTGCTGTGGTCGGAGTCGCAGAACTCGAGGGGAGAGTCGCCGGGGACCTTCTCTACGTCCTTGGTGATAACGTCTTGACCGAACCAGCTGCCAGCTGAGGCCACGCTAGCGGACAACGCAGCTACGCAGGCGGTAGAGAATCTCATTGCGAAATGAAATAGCGAATATCTTGTTAGATATGAGCAGATAAAGATTCGGAGTTCTTCTCGGTGATGAAGAAAGAGAAAATCGATAGCGGTGTTGCGTTTGCGGAGGTTGGTTTCTTGAAGCGGGTGAAGGTAATGGGGTCGAGCGTACAGTGGACCGATGGAGTGATAAGAGCTAAAGAAGGGTGCTAGGTTACAAGGTTAGGGTGGGACGTCATGGGACAGTCAAACTCGGGTGCCATTGGCTGGAATGGCCCAGCCTTGGCTATTTTCAGGAACCCCATCAAGGCTCCAGCTGCAATTACATGATTGATTTTGGACCTGTAGATACCTAGGTACTTACTCTTACAAAGATGACTCTTCGGATTTCGATATCTAAGACCTTTTAAGTCACTATTTTCTAGAAATGGATATTGAAGGGCCAATATAATGTCACACTTCATAAAATATAAACAGGTACTTGTATAGCCTATAGGCTCCGTGATGTTTTCCGGATCGAACCTCCTGTGATAATGCGCATCGCCGTCAACCGTCCTGATCCTGCGAAACGGCTTCGCAAAACACCTATCCACGGCCTCACATAATAAAATGGAATAGTTGTCAATACAACCTGCCAATCAGCGTCAAGAAGGATTGCGCATGGCTTTAACAAGAAATTATTCGAGTCTGGGCATTATTCAACATATAACTTGACAAATAAAACCAGAAAAAATACACATGAATAGGGGGAATTGTAATGAGAATACTGATACGAAGTATAAGTTTTTGATAGATTCTCGTATTCTGCATCATGCGGTTCGTATAGATAACAAGTTATTATAGGCATTTAGACCTTTGATTCTATTACTCGGATGGTATTCTTATTTCATTTTGACCCAAAGGCCACTGCCTTTTCATCTGTTCGGCAGCGTCATCGCCGAACAGTGCCTGTACATCTTTAAAATGCGTCTTCGCCAATTTATACGGCCTCAAGTCCTCAAAAGCCATGCTCCACACGCGCTTCGCCTCGTCGTTACTCGTATCAATGGCGCTCACCCTTCCCGAGTGCTGCGCCAGCATCGGATACGCGCTGACCCTCGCCAGTCCGTGATCCCACGCAAATTTCTTCGGGAGCATATCGCTACGCCCGGGTGACACATTTCCAGAGGCCCTCATCATGTACTCGGCAAGCGCGCCCGCGTGCGCTCGATTATATACAAGCGCCTGGTTGCAACATCCAAAAAATTCCTCGCGGACGCCCGGCGGCGAGCCGATGAGTGACGCCTTGCCAGAGGCGTAGAAGAGCCATACGTACAGCGGCACCGCTATGCCGCAGACGACTAGTATCGTCCATTTGTCAAGATGCCGAGAATAGTGTCGCGGTAACTGTCGCCGTACCAGCAGTAAGACTAGGAACAACGGGACGCTGACGGCTACTGAGATAATGTGAATGTTGTTGCTTCTGAAGCCGGTCCCACCTGACCAGCCGAAGCTTCGTTCTTGGTTGAATAATCGTAAATATAGCCATGTATTCGATACGCCGGGTCCGACTTGCCCTCGCTGAGGGTCATGTCGTCTGGGATGTTGCATCATCATCTCTATCGTTCGTAAATTCATAAGTGTTCTTGCTGCCCACCCGTCGGCGAGAATAATATCGCCCTCAAGAAGAGCGATGTAGGGCGCATCGGTGGTCTTCACGCAGCGATCTAGAGCATACCCGTAGTCATACACTGTCTTCCGTTCTAGCGCATGCTTATTTTGCTTATCCCTAGCAAAGCCCATGAGTTCTTTAACCTTGCGATCCTTGTTCTGCGCCGGCAGCGTTGATGGGTAAGTGAAGATTTCGTCGGTAATGCCAGCATCAACCAGTTTGGCATAGCTCTTGTGCTGCGTTTCGGGATCCGGCACGTCTGCAAAGAATATCTTCAGATGCGTCGTCTCCCTCTCAGCCCGCGACATATTCGCCAGAAAAGAACCGACGGCACTGTCGATATACTGCCGGCCGTCCATATCCCTTCCGACCGTGATGAAAACGGCGCATATCTCGGGGTGGGTACCGGCCATGCCCAACTGCTGTCGCGCCGCGTCGGGATCTGCTAGCGCCGCGTCGAAGAACTCGTCCGCTTCGGCCTGGCGCGTGGCCGAGTAGAACCGGTCGAAGCCATGCTCCTCGGAGAAGAAGATGGAGAGCGGGTCGCGGTAGAAGTAGAGAGAGCCGTAGATAACATAGAGGAAAACGAACGTTACGAGCAATACCAGGGTCCGTATGCCTGGCTGGTTGAGAGCATCGCGCGCGCTGCAAGATTGGAAGATCATTGAGCGAGTTACATTGCCAAATCGATGATAATGTTTCGGATCGAGCTGCGAGCTGCGAGGTTTAAATGGAAGCAAATTATGGAGTTTGGAATATACTCCCCGGTAATCGCATATTGTTCCCCCGACTCAGCCATGATCTTCACCCGTTCTCCCATTCTGACATTATAGCCATGTGCCTGCAAACTTTAGCGAATCGTTCAAGTGAAGCTTTCCTGAGTGTACTTTGACATTGATTGTCCACAATAACCCTGTCGAGTTTCAGGTTACCGGTATTACACGGTACCACGAATACTTAAACTCTATCTCACTCTAATGAACGTCATTTGGTTCCAGATCCCCATCCGGTAGTTAAGACAGCCAGATATTAATATCTATCCAAATTACAAGTTTCCTCAAGACATGTCACCTCATTTCCTGCGGGGAACCGGTGCCACGTAGGCGAATCTCTACTTTTAATATAAGTCTAGAGCCTCTAACCAGGCAGTTTCGAATCAGCCTCGCCAGAGGGTCCCTCTTGAAATCAAGGCCCATGAAATACTTATATTCATCATGAGTCACTCGGCTAAGGCTGTTGTAAGTCGCAGAATATGGAGAGCTACGTGTTTATATTAAGCTCCTTCTATAACGTACTTACTCACTCTTATATCGAATATGAACCTCCCCATTCACCAGCATCATACTTTCCCACTCATAAGAAGACATCTCCACCAGTATTAACCATAGCAAGCATACAGCACCGACACATCATAATGGCAGCTCGTCAGAAGCTCAATCAAAATGCCGGAAAGGGTGCCCACGAGAGTGCCAGTACATCTCCAGCTCCCCCTTCGGCCCCCAACCCAGGTGACCGCAACAACCCACCCTCAGAGCCCATCTTTTTTTTGGCGGCCCACGGAGCCCGAAACGGGCTTCCTATCGCAGTGGTACCACGCGCCGTTCCAGGACCCGACCGACCCGTCCAGAGTCTACCCGACGGCCGAGCACTACATGATGTTCCAAAAGGCAGTCCTCCTCGACGACCCCGCGACGGGCGCCCGCATCCTAGCCGCCAAGCACCCCAGAGATGTCAAGGCGCTGGGGCGCGCCGTCGCGAATTTCGACGACAAGGCGTGGAGGCGCGAGCGCGAGCGCATCGTGCGGGATGCTAACTGGTGCAAGTTCTCGCTTCCGGTGCCGGCGTCGGATTTGGATGTCTCTTCCGCCGAAGGTAAGGGGAAGGGGAAGGGGAAGGGGAAGGGGAAGAGTGCGCGGGAGATGGGCTTGCGAGACGCGCTGCTGGCGACGGGCGATCGGTTGCTGGTCGAGGCGAGCCCCTACGATCGCATCTGGGGCGTCGGGTTCAGAGCCGCGGACGCGGAGAGGAACCGCCGTAGGTGGGGTCTCAATTTGCTGGGGAAGTGCCTGATGGAGGTGCGAGAGCAGCTCCGGCGCGAAGATCAGGGGGCCGGGACCCAGGAAGTAGGTGAAAAGGAAGAAGCTGTATGATGCGATAGCGTATCTACAGGATTTAGAATACTAATATTAAAGAATAATTCACGGAAACCTTATAATATTTAACTTTTGACAGGTTTTTTCATTATTTTGGATCTTGTGACATATTGCCCTGCCCGCTTGATACGCAGCCAGATGTCACCACTATATGCACCTTTTTTTTTGGTCTATCATACATCCATTCCATCGATGCGGCCGCTTTAACGCCTGAACTGCCTCAATCCAAGTCTTGTCGGAGTGGTGTGGTGAGACCGTCTATCGGTCTCTCGTTCTTATAGTATTCCGCCTCTTTTAGGTGGGCGGTAATATACAGTACTTATAACATGGGGTATCGCGGGTAGCCCAGGTGCAGAATGGGATCGGAGTATCTACTTATATGTAGTCTCTCCCACTCTTTTGCATCTCAATTAATCTCCAGCCTCTCGTCTCCGGGTTGCTGACCTCCTCGGGTGTTCGTGTAATGCCAATAGCGTAGGTGACAAGTTGGACTTTGTCTTCCATGCCGGCAGCAAGCTCGTTTGACTTCGCGTTGCGGTATACATGAACCTCTTGCGTTCGGCAAGTAATAATGAAGACCGGGATCTCACCAGGATCAAGCATGCGGGCTTTCAAAATATCCACATGTCTTATATCTAGGATCCGGCCATCTGACTTCAAGCCAGCCTGGAGATATTGCTTTGTTAAAGCTTCGTAAACCGAGTACTGAGCAGCCGAGAGCCAGAGCTTCAACGTCTCGGTATCACCCTTGACATAAGCATCGAGTACTTCAGGTAAGATGTATTCTCTCAATTCTTGGAGGAAAGGTTCGATCTGGAAACCGGGGTCCATAGAGCGGAATTTCTTGATTACCATAGCTGTCTCGTTCTCTGCGAAGAAGCCAGCGACGCGGTCTGTGATGCTTCGCGCGGTAGTGATCAAGGGGTTCTCAGATTCGTTGTAGACGTTTTTCATATTGAAAAGTCCTTGTACGACCTTGTTCTGGTCTCGGAAGTCGCGCCAGGCTTCTTTCCAGGCTGCATCTTTGTGCAGGGTAATGTTCGTGCCAGCGCTAGATGAAAAGTCAAAATTAGTGGCATTTCGCTGCACCGGTGTGTTGTATCGACTTACTTTGGATCCTCAACTATATCTTCGGCCTTGCCATGGATAGACTTGGCCTGCCTTTCACGTAGCTCCCTGGCTTTTCTGCGCTCTTCCTTTTCAACCCAGCCACCGTACCGAGAACTGCTTCCATCATCAATGACGTCTTTGACGTTCTTGTATGCCTCGGTCTCTCTTATCGGTTTGGTAGCTTTGTCGATCATGTCACCGGTCAAGTTTGCTCCCTTACGGACGCCCTTCATCACCGGTGTCTCCCAAGTCCATGCCGCACCTTTTCCGACAGCAGTAGCCGAGGTCTTCAACACCTTTCCGGCTGTAGACGAAACAGCGCCGGTGGTGCTCTCGTAGGCTTGTCGTGCGCGGCGAACGGATTCGCTCTCGGTAAAAGAATGAGCTGAGTCGGCCAGCTGTTTTGTCGACTCGTTCCACTCCTTGGAGGCCTTGAACTCGGTCTGCATGGTCTCCATGAATACCTGCCATGGGGTCTTGTCACCATGAGGAGGGGGCGGTGGTAGGTCTTCCTTTTTCTCCTTCTCGTCCTTGCCTTCCTCTTGCTGCTTGGACTCTTCCTCCGATTCGGGCTTCGCTTTGGAATCTGCGCCGGAGGCAGCCTGTTCGGTCTTGTCCTTTGGTTCTATAGGCCTAGGGTCCGAAGGTTTGGGGTCTGCGGGTTTAGGATCTGACTTGGCCGGTTGCGCGGCTTCTTGCGGTTGTTGTTGTTGGTGCCATCGCGACGTCTGGTGGAAGTGACGGGATTGTATGGTAGCTATTGTTTCTGGTACAAAGGGTGATCGGATAGAAGAGAGAGGCGATAAGGGAAGGCGGGACGATGTGAAGGGCGCTGCACTATTAGTGCTGGCAGGTCTAGGACTCTCAACACTCGACAGTAACCGTCTGTACGCGGGAGATCTGCCATATGAGTTAAGGCTGAGCGCAGGCGTCCTAAGGAAGGCCGGAGGAGGTGCGCCCCTTGTGACTTGTCTTAGAGAAGCCATCTCGTTGTGGTTCCTAGGAAGAGCACGAGGTGTGAATCTGGAAGAAAATAGTCGCCTGCAAGGAAATTCTTCGCAAAGTGCCCCAGTTCCCACTGTGAGTTGAAGGCGGGAGAAGCCGGCAATTTGGAAAATCGGGGACTAGGTAGCAAGTGACTTTACAATGTATCGCTTGTATATCTAACCCGAAGGAGCAGCACTTACTCAAGAAGTCCAATCAACTTTCTCGATAGAAGGGTAGGGCCCAGTTTTCCGCAATTCGTCCAGTCCGATATCTAATTCCCATCCCAAGGCCCACTATCAAAATTTCGAGAATTGAGCCTCAGGATCAATTACGACTACTCATTTTCGACGATTGGTGCTGCGCTGCCGTCGCACCGCTCCTTTCAGCCTCTAAACACACCGCTGGAGGCATAAGCAGCTGAATGCTTCCACGATGAGCCGGTCATCAAATCGCTTATTAGCGACCGCTCGCACACACGTGTCCGTCCCTCAACTCGCCTGCCAACCTATCCGATCTCTTTCGCAAACATGTCGGCGACAAGCAGACCTCAGACGCCCAGCCTCACTCCTCGACAGGTTGCCCCGAACTAGGCAAACCCAGCCGGCAGGACCTCCACAACCCGGAGTCAAAAACACAGGCATGGAACATTTACAACGAATCCTAGTTAGTCAAACGCTCGGAAGGGCACGCAACCAGCCGACATCGAGTGACCTCATGGAAGGCGAAAACCAGGAAGACTGGGGGCCCGCGCACGAGCCCTTCCACTTTCACATATATGCCCACAAGCACAACGCACACATTACCGTAACGATGCCGAATCGAAACGCTATTATCAACATGTCCACAGGCAATATTGGCTTCAAAAAGGCCAAGCGTGGTACCTACGATGCTGCCTACCAATTGACCGCGTACATTATAGACAAGCTGCACCAAGGGAATTGGCACAAGAAGATCGGGAAGATGGAAGTTGTGCTGCGGGGATTCGGTGCTGGAAGAGAAGCTGCAACCAAGGTTCTGCTTGGCAGTGAGGGTCGTATGCTGAGGGATAAGATCGTGAAGGTGTCGGACGCAACAAGACTCAAATTCGGTGGCACAAGGAGTCCCAAGCCGAGAAGATTGGGTTAGAGGAGCTGAAACGGGTTATAGAAAAATAGTCAAGACAAAACGCCATGTACCATATATCGTCCTTGTGTACATTTATGTACAATATACAGCGAGTGGACCTGCGCCCAGGAGAATGAAGCCGCTAGATAATCCCTTTACACAATGAAGAAAGCATTTGGTATCAAGCAAATCTCGCAAAACGCCAGCCCGCCAGGTTGCCGTCGTAATCATCGCCAACGCCAAATAATGCAGACGCTCAAACAAACGATCCCATCGTGCCTACGATGTACTTCCCCTGCCAGCTGGAGGCGCCCTCTCTGCACGTGGGAGAGCACGTCCGCTGGTGTCTCGAGTCGAAGCTTTCCCCGTGCTACTCACAGAGTATCGTCGCGGTCCTTCGTTGTTCCAGTCTGAATCTCCTTCCTCTTCGCTTTCTGTCATTGCATATCTTCTCGCGCTATCTTGTCTGAGCATTCTTGTTCCCTCGTGGTCATGGAATCCGGAGTCATTGTCTTCTAGCAGCTCGCCTTCGGCCGTCTCGAAATCCGGTGGGTCTATCCAATCTCTAGGAACGACGCACGGCAGCGCGACGCCAATGCTAGCGGCGCGATTGAGCCAGCCTGGACCCGGCCGACCGGTAAGCTTTAGGCAGAGGTAGCTGGTGAAGTGGTTGCAGTTCTTGGTGAGCAGGTTGTACGCGGTGCCCTGGAACTCGTCCGACGCGTGGCGAATGATGGAATCGATTTCGGCCTGCGTCGCGAAGGTGAATCCGTGCAGGATCTCAGTTCTAAAGGTACCGCCCGGCGGTTCCGTCTTCGGTCTCGTCCAGTACACGCCCGTCATGCCACGTTGGTCGTGTCCGCCGTACGCATATTCCTTGCCGTTGATAACGACGCCTGAGTGTAGGAGAGAAGCGCCGACGGTCCATAGCACGGAGGAAAGGCGTCCGGGCTGCTCATGAGGATTGGTTAGTTATTGTGTATTTCTAAAACATGGGCTACAAGTATGCCAAGCCAGGTGCTTACAGGTAAGAGATCGTAGACATTGATCAGTACTTCTGTTCTCGACAGCGATAGCGTCGACCGGTGCGACTGCCTAGAAGATCTTCTGGGATTTGACGGCTTTTGAGAAGACATTACGACGACTTGCTTCAAGTGGCGCTGTATGCGAGGGATAGGTGGTGGTGGTGCAAATGTCTAGTGCAGTGGGGAAGACCTGGTCGTCTACTTTCACGAGTTTACTATGTCTCTCCTTGCTGGAAATGAATGTTTTACGCAGATGATACCAGTATTTAGGTACCTAGCAAATCATCTTGCAGTTGAGGTAAGAATGAATCATGGTAGACTACGTTGGAGGGACTGGTTTGACGACGGCAGCGAACATAAAGCCATAAGGCAGCGAGTGAGAAGGATTGAACAGCCACACAGCTGGACGCATAGGCCAATGGCATGACGAATGCAGTACCTATGTAGGTAGCTCCTACTTGAGTACATAGTACAAGTTGGGGGGGATCATTGGCCGAATTCCCCACTTTAGAGGCTCATCGTGCGACTCATACAGGCTCATTACCTACCTAAGGTACCTACCTGGTAGCAGGGGTCTTTCCATCAGGTGGTAGAGACAGGCAGGCACCTGGCTGCATAATAACGGCATAACAGGTTTCCCGCATTCCGGCGCAATTTTACTTGGGCTAAAATCGATTTGATTGGGAATCCACAAGGTGTGCAGGCTTTTTTTCTTCCTCCCCAACTGCCCCTCCATCTGAGGAAAAGGACAAGACAGCTGTGCCAAACCACGAACAATTCAACTTGACGAGGGCAGCAGTCAAGCGCCAACAATAGCACAAGTCGATGATCATTTCAGTGTTGGACAGATATCCAGTTATTTGTTTAGCCTGATCTATTCGATATCGAGGCTTACCAGCCGAGATCCATCATCGTGTCTTCCCTCCTTTCCTCCAACCTTCCCTTCACTTCTTCATTCCGCCATTTTCTACCAGTCGCAGCTAGCTCTGCCTTTCTCTCACGTCTGGTGCCTAGTTGCACTCTAGTATACGTCTCTACTCGTACCTACGCCAAGCGACGGAAAATGCCTCCCAAGAAGCAAGCCGTTGAGGAGAAGATCCTTCTCGGTCGTCCGGGGAACAACTTGAAGAGTGGCATTGTTGGTCTGGCCAACGTCGGCAAGTCGACGTTGTTCCAGGCTATCACCAAGTGCAGTCTCGGTAACCCTGCCGTGAGTTCTTTTCTCTCGCCAGCCGCGTTTTTCGCTGACAAGGCTCGAGTAGAACTTTCCTTATGCTACCATTGACCCCGAGGAATCTCGAGTCATTGTCCCAGATGAGCGTTACGACTGGCTCTGCAAAAAGTACAACCCCAAGTCTCGGGTACCTGCTCACTTGACCATCTATGATATTGCTGGTCTAACGAGAGGTGCGTCAACTGGCGCTGGTCTTGGCAATGCCTTTTTGTCCCACATTCGAGCTGTCGATGCCATCTTCCAGGTCGTCCGATGTTTCGATGATGCGGAGATTATACACGTCGAAGGCGATGTCAATCCCGTCAGAGATTTAGATATCATCGCGGAGGAATTGCGACTGAAGGATATCGAGTTCGTCGAAAAGGCGGTCGAGAACTCCAAGAAGAAGACCCGTGTGGGTGGTCAGAGCTTGGAGCTGAAGAAGGCCAAGGAGGAGGAAGCGACGATAGAAAAGATTCTCGCCTGGTTGAAGGATGGCAAAGACGTCCGAAAAGGCACCTGGGCACCAAAGGAGGTAAGAACATTCCCATTTTCTACCCAATCCAACCCAACTCTATATGATGAACAAAGGCCATAGCGCCTGATCTAATCCCAGCTCTTCGAATGCCTCAATAATACAACGCAGAGTGCATACTGTGATAAAATCCTTTCTGATAACACAATCCTACAAGACATTTGCTGTTACATTTATGGAAGACTCTAGCTAACGCATTGGACAGGTCGAAGTTATCAACAGCCTACTTCTACTCTCCGCAAAGCCCGTAGTGTACTTGGTCAACCTGTCAGAGAGAGATTACACTCGCAAGAAGAACAAGCACCTAGCTAAGATTGCTGAGTGGATGAAAGAGCATGCAGCGGGTGATCCTATCTTGCCCATCTCCGTCGCGTTTGAGGAGCGCCTTACCCGTTTTGACACTGAAGAGCTAGCTGCTAAAGAGTGCGAGGACCTTGGCATTGAGTCTGCTTTACCCAAGATCATCACGACGATGCGAAAGGCATTGCACCTCGGCAGTTTCTTCACGACAGGTACCGACGAGGTAAGACAGTGGACTATCCGAATGGGCACCAAGGCACCTCAGGCCGCTGGTGTCATCCACACAGATTTCGAGAAGACCTTTATCCAAGCCGTGGTCTACAACTTCAACGTCCTGAAGGAGTTGGGCGATGAAGCGGAAGTCAAGGCCAAAGGTAAGGTCATGACCAAGGGCAAGGACTACGTAGTAGAGGACGGTGATATCTTGCTCATCAAGGCCGGCGCTGCCAAGGGCTGAGAAACCAATATAGATATGAGTATAGTGGTCGTCACGTTGAACATGAAAAAAGATATACAAGACACGAGACAAGACTCATCTGTGTTTAGGGGCAGCCTGCTTCTTATCATTCGAGAGGAGCAACGCAGGTTTCCAAGATGAAGCTAGCCTAATTGATACCCATAAGATGTTCATGACTTTCGCAGTGCATAGTAACATGATTGAAACAGATCCGGCTGCATGATTGCAAGCTCAACATTCATCATTCATAGGTACCTAGCGATGAGGTCTCTCGAGTTCAACATATATGAACAGAGTGTTGCTCTGATATCCATGAAGAGCGACGCTAAGGTATTTACGTAATCCTAAGCACTTTCAATCATTGTGTAGCCCATTCAGTGTCCGCCACTACCTATAGAATAGTACCTTAGGTAGTTAGTAAGTAAACGGCTTTAAACTGGCGGTCTTTTTAGGATGTGAGATATTCAAATCCGCGGGTAGAGCCGACCATACATGTATGTAATTTTCCATTACTTATTAGTCTACGCCGTGTATTAATTATGCCAATGAAAATTCTATCGTTAGCTTACTTTTAAATGAATAATTCTTATATTACTATGGGAAATTAAAATAGGCAAATTTTATTTAAATTGTAATTTTTCTAATTTAAAATTATTTTTTATTAATTTATAATATTTAAATTATCACGATATTTATAATTTAAAGCGATTTATAATAATTTATATAATATTTTATATTTTTTTATAATTAAAAACGTTTAAATGATTTTTATAAATAATAAATTTAAATCGATAAAATAAATTAAATATAAATATAAATTTATTATAAAAATTTTTATATATAATTTATTATTTATTATATAATAATATTCGTTTTAAATTTAAATAAAAATAAAATTATATATTAATAATAATAATAACGATAATTTATTTAAAATTATATCGAATATTAAAAATAAATTAAATAATTTTTATTTATAAATTATATGGAAAAATCGAAAAAAAATTATTTTAATATTTTTTTTTATTAAAATAAATATAAAAATCTATGAAATATTTATAAATATATAAATATAATTTAACGTAAAAATATAATATTATATGATAATTCATAAGTTATTAATTAATAATTAATTAATATATTCCGATTTTAATAATGAAAAATTAAAAATTAATTATTATATTAAAACCCGGTAATTTTAATTAATTATTTAAATATAATTAAATTTTTTTTAACCGTTTATTTATTATAAAATTTTCGCTAATATTTTAAAATTTTAATATTAATATTATTTAATATTATAATAAAAATTATAATTTAAAAAATTTTAATATTTATTTATTAATTAATATTTTATATATTTTTAAATATTAAATTATATTTAAATAATTTATAAATTATTTATAATATAAGAAATTATAATAAAATATTTATATAAAATTAAATTATATTTTAATATTTAAAA